>ML662446.1:2451005-2822126 GCA_007570785.1 Antilocapra americana
CACACACACACACACACACACACACACACACACACACACACACACACTATTCTCTGTTCCCTTGCTTTCTCTAGGACACATGGTACTGAAGATTTATTTTAGTATGCTTAACAGTTTGACTAGGGTAAAAAGGAAAAGAAAAATCATTTTCAAGAATTCTCTCTTCTAGACAGGTTAAGTCCATAAAACAGATTTTGTTAAAAAAAAAAATTCAAGTTGCTTTAAAATATAATGAACTAGGGCTTCCCTAGTGGTAAAGAATCTGCCTCCCATTGCAGGAGACACTTGTTCGATTCCTCTTCTGAGAATATCCCACATGCCAAGGGGTAACTAACGCACCACAGTAGTAATCCCATGCACCGCAACTATTGAGCTTGTGCTCTACAGCCTGGGAGTTGCAACTATTGAGCCTACATGCTACAACTACTGAAGCCCACACATCCTATAGTCCATGCTCTGCAACAAGAGAAGCCACTACAATGAGAAGCTCTTGCACTACAACTAGACAGTAGCCCCTGCTCTCTGCAACTAGAAAAAAGAAAACACATCAACAAAGACCCAGCACAGCCATAAATAGATAAAATTATTTAAAAACAAACATAATGAACTAGAATTAGCACACATACACAAGAAAACACTTGAAGTAGCTATGTGACTCCAAGACCTATGTGGGTCATCTAAAAATCTGCAATGAAAATCAGCAATCCTATTAAAGTTAAGGTACTAGAAAACACGCTAGCCAAACAACCTCTGATTTTTAGGCAGGGCAGCAGGCAACAGAACCTAAATGAATCATAAGGCTGACCAATAGATATATAACACGCAAAAAACTTACAACATACACATTTTGGTTCAATCTGAAAGTCTGATAATTTAAGAGATAAGGATAACAAAACCTAGGGAATAAAACATGCTGAATGCAAAAGAAAGTGAGTAGCACTGTGGGTGCTAAAATGAACACATATACAAAACAGACAATGTACTGTAAGCAATAAAGGTGAATTTTTGCATCAAGTGTAATAGATTTATTAATTTCAAGGGAAAATCTAGTTTTAGAAATCTGGGACCTCATCTGTACAGCAAAAGGTACATTTTAAAAGTATCTGAGGGAAAAAAGGAAGTACCTGGACATTTCAGGTCAAGTAAATTTCAGGGGGAGGAGGGAGAACAATATAAATAAATTCAGGGTTTTATGCTTTAACTACACACACCAATTTTGCTGATGTGGCAAAAAGGCACTAGGAAAAATTAACTGTTTTTCCTAGTTTGTTTCTATTTTCTTAATGCCAACTTACTATCTTAGATAAAGATAGAAAAATACTTAACAGAAAATAGTTAAGAGGGCATACTATCTCACCTAAACCACTTGGGCTCCACCAACTTTAAAACAGATGAATTTGACCAGAGCCAGAAGCTGGAGCAGGCCCAGAACTGAACTAACTAACCAGGAAACCTAATCACCCATAATCAGGGGTATGGAATTACCACCAATAATTTCAGTGAATAGATAATTTATACATGAATCACCTACCATATTCCAAGATCTCAAACTTCACATGACATGAAATTCAGGCATTTGACACTAAACACAGACCTATTCCCCTTTAAAACCTATGTGACCATAAAATACAGGCCTCTTGGCTAGAAGTGTAAGACTATAAAATCTGAGACAACAGGGGAAAGTTTCAGGGAGTAAAATACTATTTATATTCAATTCCAACGATGGTCTCTATAACCTTACCACTATGAAATGGTGCAAAACTAGCACATACTGGACTTAAATCTAGATTTGTAACAAGTTAAACTTAAGTTGAATCAGCACTGTGGTTATATAGCTTCAGCAAACTGGTGTTGTCATCAAATGCAACATTATACTACAGTTACTTACTGAGTAAGGCAAGAAAGAAGCTTGAAAATGAAATATAAAAGACTTCTATAATGAAAGGTTAAGTTTCCCAGTAACTTACAAGGAAGCCAGAAACCCCTGGAGCAGCACAAACCAGTCTACTGCACACTATCTCTAAAGCATGTGATCCATATCCACCATTCCAACTAGCTAACAAATTCCATAAAGAAATGAAAGTTGTCTTGAAGAGCATACTACTAAGTACGTGGGATCTTATATCCATGAGTTCTACTATGATTTTCTATATCAACAAACTCCCATTTAACCTAAATCAAATGACTATTTCATACCAATAAACTGCAAACATGACTGTGTCTTGTATTCACAATCCACCCCTAACGAATATGGCTTTTTGTCTGGAATCTTATTTTTACTGCATTAAAGCAGTACAAGGGAAACATTACCATATAAATGACAAAAACCAAGAAGATTCACAAGCATTAGTATAGCATAAACTCACTGTTCAGAAATTTGACTGGTTGCCCCATCTAATAGTAGGGTTAAAAGTGCCAGGGGAAATTAACAGACAGCACAGGTATACTGTCAGAAAATAAACAGGCAGCTCATGTCTCCTATTCCCAACAAAACTTCCAAGATTTTACAATAGCATGAATGTCTGAACTACCAATCTTTTTTCTTTCTTTTTCAAAAGACTTCTTGGGACAAGGATTCCATAAAAGCTTTTTGCAGCACTTTTCAAACTGTCTACATAAATCTAGATACAAATTAGTATTATTATTAAAGGAGGACAGATTGATAAATTAAAATTTAAAACCAACAAAAGAAGTTTTTCTTGTTTTTCAATATTTTAATGGAAATACGTCTAGTCAGATTTCCAAAAATGGGCTAACAATGTTTCAACATTATGCCAGTATGTTTGAGAAGTTGAATGAAATAAATAAAACAAAAGAAGTATCTTTCAAAAATAAATGTGATACATTAAAGAAAACTTTATTCTAAAATGATTTCAATTTATTGACCAAGCTACATGATAAAGAAAAATCATTTCAAATTATGTTCTTCACCTCCACAGCAGTGTTTGAAGTTGATGGGCTCTCCTAGAGAGCATGGAAATTTTAAGCAATTCTAAATTAGCCTTCAATTTCTCTATTTCAAATTAATGTGATGACCTGTTGTCGTTAAACAATCATAAATTCTGCACCAGCTGAGAAACAGTTTTTTTCTAGGGGGAGTGTGTAGGCGTTTGCATGCACGGGAGGGCTAACCCTTCTTGCCCTCTGACCAGTGTTACCGGTTCTAAGTAAATGCTTCTTCCTATCCCCGAAGCTCTTTTTGCTTTTATTTTTTTTTTTAACTGTCTTTTTTTCATGCCTTCTGCACTTAAACCCGGGGCCCTCAAATTCTGGCTTGTCCCTTCACCCTTGTCCAATCCCATAGAGTTCCCCCAATTTCCGGGCGTGGTGACACCTGAGGGCCGAGTGCGAACCCCTGCGGCTGGCGTTAACTAGGCGCGAATAGGGCGGACGGCTGTCACTGGGGAGCAGGCGTGGGCCAAAGGCGAGGTGATTTCTGACTGCTCATCGCCCAGCCCCGCGTGGCCGAAGGGCTCAGAGCCCCTCCGTTCGCCCCGAAGCCAGGCGTGCAGCTGTCGCGGTGCAGGAAGCTAATCGCGGCCTCTGGGCCGCTTTGACAGAAAGGGCCGGAAAAGAAAAAGGCTCACTGCGGCTAGTAGCCTCACCCCTCCGGCTAAGAGACCTACAGAACGAAACCTCCGCCCCGGCCCGAAGGCAAGCGAGACCTCGGAGCCGCAGCCACCGACTCAGCCCAGCCCAGCAGGGGCCCGCCCAGGGGCCACTCCCCAAGTGAGGCAGCCAGTCACTCGCCCGCCCTTCCGGGCCCGCTCCGGAGGGGACGGTCTCCCGCCCGCCCTCACACAGCTATCTCATCAGGCCAGGCCCCCAGGGCTTCGTCCACCTCTCACCTTTGACGACGCGGTCAGCCCCGGGAGGGGGCGGCGGGGGCGGGGGTGGGGGCGGTGCAGCCCGGGCCGGCTCCGGGGCAGCCATGCTGGGCCCGGGGCTCGGCTAGGCGCTGGGCCGGGCGGGGCTGGGGGCGGGGGCGGCGGCTACCAGAGCCAAGCGGCGGCGCCGCCGGGGAACATGGCGGACCCTCTTTCCCTACAGAGGGGCTAAGACCGGCATGCACCGCGCTTGCGGGGGCGGGGGCGGAGCAGGCTCTAGGGACTCGAGCAAAATTACTGAAGCTGGGAGAGAAACAAGACCATGCCAAGGGATCAGCTTAAAATTCTGGGCAAGCAGAAATAAAAGAGAGTGAGGAGAGGTGATTGTCTGTAGCTAGTTCCTGCGGTGAATGAGTGCTAGGGAACACGACACCGGCTTTCATGGAGCTCCTAGAAAGATGGGGCGAAGTGACCAAACCTGAGAATCTCCCACAAATAGAGGGGAAAAATATATATATATATATAAAACAATTTGACTATCAGATCCGGGTACTTCCGTTGGTAACTGACAGAAGAACTAGAGGAAGCGTTGAGGTAGCCAAGCAACGATTCAGAATGGAATTTGAAAGAGAATCTGGCCCTTGTGTTTAGAGCCTGCAATTGTCAAGAGTCTGAAAGCACAAACAATGGAGGTAGAGCAGACTAGGCTCCAAGGGTTAAGAATCAAAACAGGTAAGAGGAAAGGAAGGGTTTTGTCACCGAGATGTTCAGAGTCTACAGAATTCACCTGAAAAGCACACAGCCTCCCTCTTGATTCACTTAGAAGAGAGATTTCGAAGACAACGGGGAATTGGAAATTAATTCCTCATAAGAAATACCTCTAGGGTAGAGTGTGGGCCCAGGTTTTCTATGGAAACTTTAGAGATGTACATTCATGGGGAAGGGAGTAGTGGGACAAGGAATGATTGCTCAATCAATAATTATTCGTAGAAGAATATGTGTTATGAGTGGCACTGGATCAGTAACAGGGATCAGAATATCCTAAGATCTATATATATATATTTTTGGTGCACCAGGAGGTATATGAGATCTCAGTTCCCCAACCAGAGATCAAACCAGTGCCCTATGCACTGGAAGAGCAGAGTCTTAACCATGGGACTTCCAGGGAAGTCCCAGATCTATATATCTTGATGGCATAGGATTCAAGTAGGATAGGGTGAGAAATGCCTGCCTATCCTCCTGCTAAATACTACATGTGCTCAGAATCTGTTCATAATAGTTGGTGATAATTAGGCAAGCAGTAGTCTAAACGACTCAAAGACCACCTCTCTACTTCTTGACTTGTCGATCTTAATGATCTTGAGAGCTGGAATAATCTAAGAGAAGAGAAATGCCCAGTGGGTAATGTTTGCTAAGGCAGCTCACATATTTTTTTAGACAGAGATGAATTTTCGAGTGAGGAAGGGGTGAAAATGGATCTTTCTGACATGGAAGTGCCATATAATTCTGGAGGGAAGGGAAGGGAAGGGGCAGCCATATGAAGACAGCAAGGAAGGGATAAGAGGCACATGATAAATGTGCCTCCCGGGATAAGAGGCACATGATAAATGTGCCTCCCTTGTAGAGGGAGGGCACCAAGAGTACCTAGATCGGGAGCGAGTTTGTAAGGAGTCTGAATCCCAGAAAATCTCCCTGAGGAGGGAAGGAGAATGTAATACGTTGAGTGCCTCTTGGCAGGAAAGGGATAGAAAAAATACTAGCAGCAATAACAACAAGGAAAGTCACTTCATATTAGGACTCATTGACTCCTAACTTGAAGACATACCCTTCAACCAGTCTTCAACTCCTCTTTGGCTCCTCACTTTCACTCAGTCAAAAGCCATTTACTGAGCCCCAGGCCACTGGGAATTGGTGTTTCTTGCTTCCCCAGCCCAATACAAAAGAGCAGGAAAATACAAAAGGAATCAAATAGACAATTAAATGACAAGGAATAGAACTATCTTATAGATTTATTAATGAAAAATACTTTACAAAAACAGTATGTTTGGCCCTAAAATAGTTCAGCTGACTCTGAGGGTTTACAGCGGCGACTGAGCACGTGGCAGTAATGGCTGTGCTGCTGAGGACAGGAGGGTATGTTAGTGTGCCTGACTCCCATCTGTTCCGAAGAGCAAATGTTATGTTGGCAGCCCCACATTCTAGGCCTAAGGTTTGGGGGCTGAGGAAAGGCTGACAGTCTGGGCAGGTGGGCTAGCCTGAAGGATGTGGTCAGGACCAAGACTACAGGGCAATATGTCCCTCCAAGGATGAGGGATGGAGAAGACAGAAGGTCGGATAATAGGGATAAGGTGGATAAAACAAAGCATAGAAGTTGGTAATATAACAGGTAACAGAATATGAGGGCTTAGAGTATTCAAGAATAAAATAGTGACCCTAAGATCCTAAGGAATGGCTAGTCTCCAGAGTTAACATGGATTCATCTTTAAAGTGGATCAAATAAAACCCTAAACAGCAGCTGCTTCCTTTTGCTAGATGAATGGAAATTGGAGTTTCAAATATTCCCTCAAAGAGCCAGGTCTCCTTAGGGGTTCCTGGCACCCCTGGGAGAAACTGCCAACTCTGTGTTGAGATAAGACTTGCACAACCTTGGCAGGGATGCAGGGTACCAACTCTGCTGCAGTACAGTTTAACAGAGAAAGCTGTGGCTCCAGGAGAGGAAAGGGGTGACCCTTACCACTTGCTGTGCTGCAGGGCTCTGGCCCTGATCTGCTCTCTGCCAGGGGCATCTGCTAGGACAAACAGAAACTCCTCTCTCCCTGTCCTCCAGTGCCTAGATGGCAGGGCGTAACTGCTTTGCCTCCAGTCATCATCTGGGGGCATATCTACTCTTCGAGGACCAGGGGCTCGAAACCCTGGAATAGGACCTGAATTCCAAGCTGACCTCAGGGGTACACGAAGACTGCTTGATGGTGGTGACACAGGGTGAACAACAGGAGGGTGGGAGGGTGAATGGAAAAGATCCTCCCAGGACTGAGCATGAGGAACCTGAAGGCCCTGGTGTCTTTCTGGTAGTGTGGCAGTGTGGGTTAGCTGAGGCTTGCACCCTGGAGTAGTCAGGAATCTGGCCCCAATATGCTGGTTGGCCTCTGACCAGGGTCCCCGGGAGGCATCTGTTCTGGAACGATGTGGGAGACTCTGGTAGTTCAAAGTCCTTCCTGTGTACTTGACCCCTTGGGAAGTTTCACCCCTGTCACACATAGCCAGAAACTGCTGGACACTCCTCGAAGATCCTGGGAAGAGAAAAGAAACCCAAAGATTGAGCATCTTCAGTAAAACCATTATCCTTCCCAGAGGACCATTCCTGGCTGTTCCCTCCAACTCCCCACCTCTTTAAGAACATACAAATAAGGGAAAGAAAGAACCTAGCTTTGCTTTTAATTTCATTTTTAAAAATTCTTAATATACATTAAAATCAAGCCACTGCCAATTTGTTCAAATGAAACAGTCTCCTAGATGTTGCCATACTCCTGTCTCACTGCGTTATGATCTGTCCTCCAAAAGACAGACACACAGACACACAGACACACACAGACACACACATACATGAATGGCTCTCTGATATTCCAAATATATGTTCTCATTGTGATAATTCTACTCCTTAGAGCCACCACTCCAAACATCACTCAATTTTTCTTAAGATGGTACTTTCACTCCAGTTGAGCTGTGTCTGCTTACATTTGTGTTCATTCTCCAAGGTCTCTCTTTTGTTTGCACTACTCCCACATACATAATGTAGAATGCCTTTTCTATACATTGATTCCCCTTTACTTAAAAGCAAAATAACTAATTTTCCAAACATCACTTCTAAACAGTACTTCTCATTTTTATTTTTTAAATCCCATCAATAGCTGTACTATACATATATATATATATATACCTGATTACTGAAACTCTGAGCTCTTTAAGAGCAGAGAACTGCCTTCTTTCTCCCATGTATTTACTGTAGCATTTGGTGTAGAACAAGTTGCAATAAATGCTGCCTTACTGATCAGATACTTCTAGTAACTCTCAAAGGATGCTGGTGACCTGGCAGCTCCAATGAGTAGTAAGAAGTCCATTTACCCAGAAGGTCTGCTTATCCAAAGCTCCCTAGAATTTGGACACAAATATCAACAGTAATACTCAGTTCTAAGAAGATCCTTTTCCCTAGGGAGTTATACCCATAGACAGGTTTCTCAGCTTTGGCATTACTGATATTTGGGGCTGATAATTCTTTGTCTTAGGAGTAGGGTAGGGGTAAGCAAGGAAACTTCTCTGTGCATTGCTGGATGTTTAGCAGCACCCCTGGCCTTTCTATCTACTAGATGCCATTAGCTCCTCCCCCTTCTCATTAAGAATCACTGCCTTAAACTGTAGATTTGGTCCATGAGGGGGAAAATGAAACAAATCTTGCTGTGGAGGGTCAAAGAAAACCAGAAGGATGCTGCCCACCTTCCCCAGGATTGTCTGGGTCTCTATACATGGCATGGGTATTCTGTGCACAGGATCTTTCCAAGTCAGCCATTCACTACTCATCCTCCTAGACCATCCCCCAACTGAGACTTGGGATAAAAGGAGAGAAAAACAGCTTATAAAGATGATATTTCCTGTTTTGGGGATCCTAAAGACTGGGTACTAATTCTCCTGGGTCACTTAAAATCATATCCTATCACAACTGAAGCAGTTCATTTTCATGAGTAGTTAGATTCTGGGAGCTCTGGTCTAGACCCCATGTTGCCCAAGAAATGATTCAGTCATGATTCATCAAGATCAATGCTTGATCTTTAAAGCAATAATTCATTTCCCTTTACAACTCCACCTTGAGACCCTCCTTCCCCTTCCCCAGCCCCCAACAGATGCACTGATTTGATTCTTCCAGATCCCTGGAAAAGTACTACATTCCAGCACATAATATTAGATTTGGGGAGAGTTACCTGGGGATCTATGGGGCTCCCCTGCCATGCTGGGCATCAAGACATCTGGGGACAGGAACTGTGGTTGGGGTGGGAAGAGTTGGGGACCAAGGAGAAATACAGGAGGGTCATGGATGACAGGGAGGGAAGAGGAGCTGGAACAACGATGCCGGGTTTCCAAAGGCTTTTTCCTCACGCTTGATGAATCCTTATAACGAGACAAGACAAAAAAAACATAGAGATGAGGATTAACACACAGCAGGATATGGTTGGGTAAACACAGTGAGGGAAGCAGGGGGATATGGAGGAACTAGAGTACAAACATTACTTAATCTAGAGATGGACCCAATTTACTCGACACTCTTCCCATCAGCCCCTCTAGGAAACATTCTGACTATGAAACATCCTCCACTATGAACTTATGGCACCAAAGCACAGTTCTCTTCTCTTAATATGTCTTCCTCATAACCCTCACTTTCCCAACCCTAACATCAAGGTCTTTAGCAAAGTCCTTAATGCTACTATTGAAATTACAGAATGAGATATAAATTTAAAAATAGAGAAGAGGGGAATTCCCTGGCTGTCCAGTGGTAAGGACTACAAGCTTTCACTGCCAAGGTTCAATCCCTGGTCAGGGGACTAACATCCCACAAGTCGTATGACGTGGTTAAAAAAAAATAAATAACAGAAGCCTCTAAAAAAATTAATAAATTTAGAAGAGAAGAAATGAGAAATTCAGAAAACCTAAAAGATTGAAAAATTCTACACTCACTCTAAATATTGGAAACTAATATCTCCCTAAATGTACAGTCAGAAACTCTCTACTCCATCTCTCCTGTTACTGCTCCACTCGTCTCTGTTTTGGTGCTGCCTGTCAAGTTTGTACCCACTGTTGCTTATGGCCTACTCTGTTCTTCATTTGTCATTCACTTATGTGGCAAAGTTTCAGAAATATGCCTTTTAAAAATGAGACACTAATATGTCCAAAATTGAACCACCATTCTTCCAAACTCCTCTCTCTGGTATCGTATTTTCTCAAGTCACCTAGACTCAAAATATTGACACTGCCCTTGATTTTGCACTTTTAATCCACAATTCCATTAGTTGCTTATGCCATATACTGTCATTTCTACCGACAGGTTTTATATTTAAATTCAACTAGACCACTGCAGCAGCCTCCAATTCAGCCTTCCTGTCTCCAGCCCACTGCCTCCTCTAGTGTGGCCTGCAAGTTCTATGTGATATGGCAAAGCTGCTCTTTCTCACTTTCTCTCCTACCATTCCTGTGCCTTTTATACTCCAACCTTCTTAATGTTTCTCAAACATTCAGAGCTTATTCCACCTTAGGGCCTTTACACTTTGTGGTTCTGTTACTGAGAATGCTCTTCCCATGGCTTACACCTTTATATCACTGAGGTCTCTCATCAAATGTTACTTTCTTAGAGCTGATTTTCCTTACTACTCTATCAAAAACAGCCCTGAGAATAACCACTATTATCTCTTTATTCCTTAGCCTCTTGCTTTGTTTTATTCTTTATCACACATTGTCTGGGTTTACTTGTTTAATGTCTTTCTCTCCTACTAGAAAACATTTCTTTTCACTCCAGTATCCCCATAACCTTAAACAGCTCCTGGAGGATTATTATAGGCACTTAATAAATAATATATTAAATAAAAGAATCTATATGCCAGTGTTTCTTTTTTTTTTTTTTTGAGATTGTAAGATATTTTGTGCTGTTTCACCAGTGTGTGCTCACAGCACCTCACATGGCATGGCACATGGTAGGCATTTACCAAACCGCCTAAGAACCAGGTGTCAGTCCTCTCTGCATGTGACACAGTCGCCACTTCTCCTCACTGGTCCCCCTTCTATCTCTACAGTCTCTTACCATGTCTCCTTTAGGGGTTCTTCAAAAGAAGAACCTTAAATCCGATTCTCTTCAGAGATATGTCCTGGTTTTCCTCCTCTTTTTGCAATTCTCTACCTCTTTTCAGTGGCTATGATTCTCAAATCTCAATTTCAAGTTTATATGTCTCAGAATCAAAAACCTACCAGATTATCTATCTCCACTCAAGCCTAATACATCCAAAATTGCACATCTCTCCCCACAAATATATTCCTGCTTCTCTTCCCTCAAATATTATCATTATCAACCCACAATTCCTAGATATCATCCTTGATTCTCTTTTCCCCATGTCCAGGCAAGTAGGCACCCAACATTTTAATTTCCTAGTTGACTCCAATATGTCCCCATCTCTCTGTCCTCCCAAACTCCTTACTATGGTTCATGATACGACCCCTGTTTATAGTCTTAACAGTCTCACTTGTCAACATTCTCCATTTATCCCTTGCCAGACTCAAATCATAACACACCAAAGAGCTTTTTTTAACTCAGTTAATATCTGCTTCAGTCCCCTTTATCTGCTACATTCACTGTACTTCTCCAGGAAGACTACCCTGATTCCTCAAGCCTGGTTTAGATGTCCCCTCTATTTTGCTTCCATAGCATTAAATCCTATCATATGTATATTATAATTGTTTATCTGTCTCCTCCAGTAGACTGTAAAGTCAAGAGAGGAGGGACTATATCTACCTCACTCAACACCATTTTTCAGCACAATACCTAGAAGATAAGCTCAGAAAGTACTTGTTTAAAAGAATGAATAAATGAATGATACAGAAGTCAGGCCAAAAGGAAGCCAATTCTCTTAGGAAAATAACAACTTGCCATTAAAGGTATATAAGAACAAATGCTGGGCAGAAAAGACCACCTTTTCCAAAAAGAGTGGCCAGCTGTTCAGAGCTATTTATAAATTTATGATAATAAACTGGAAAAAATGACTACCTCTTAGGTAGTCACTGGGAAAGAAACCGGATCTGAAGAACTGGTGGAAGAGACTTAGTTTTCCTTTTTGTACTTTTCTATTTTTATACCACATATGTAAGACCTGTGTTTTTCTTTTTTTAATTTTAAACAAACTGACGTTGTGAGCAAGCTTCAGTGTACTACTGGTGCTTTGTATCCTGACCTATACTGTAATAAAATCTCAAGTTGCCTCAGACAAGTGTATGAAACTCTCAAATGGCACATTTTAGAAATTCAACCACTGAAACTATTTGAGTTTGCTGATCTCTGCTGACTTGGATATCCCTGTCCCTTTCATCTATAGATTACTGCATTAATTCTATATGAAATGCCCCGAAGATGAGGACATTAAATCATTTTCCTTCTGCTGCCAACGCACATGCTTCATTCATTTCAGCTTGAAAGCCCACTGGACCCCACTCGGTCATTTTCTAGGATGGGGAAGAAAAGGCAAAACAATACTTCATTCCATCTCTTCTTTTTCCTTTGATTAATGCAATGGATTCTGACCCAGTCAACAGTCATGGCTCCTCAGAGACTCCTCTCGAGGCTTCTAGGATTCTTCTCATCCTGAGGAAGCCTACATTACACCTTCCAGAACTGCTACAGGGAAAGAACACTCTTCTAGGCTCCAAGTGAATGTGTGACCAAAAAAAAAAAAAATAATGATTACGTGTCCTCATTTTTGCTGAATGCACATGGCTTTCCCCAAATTACAACCTTCCATTTCTCCTGCCCCTTCACCCGCAGTATATTTTTACCTAGCAAGAGAAAGAAGATGCTCTAAATAGACAGACCCTGCTTCTACTTACAAAACTGTGGGAAGAGACTGGGACCTCCTCCCTCTCTGAGACAACGGTGCCACTGAGACTGCGTGAGATGCGCCGAAAGTTCTCTGCACCATACTGATCATCCTCCCCACACTCCCTGCTGGGGCCTCGGCAAGGTGTGGCCTTCAAACACACAGACACACAGGCAGACACGTAACATCAGACCTGTGGTTTTCCCACAGACTCTGTCCCGAGGGGTATGGGAGAGAATAGGGCAAGACTCACTAGTAGAGATCTGAACTAGATATATTTAAAAGGTAGTAGCCATGTGGCAACCTCCTCTCACTCAAAGGAAGCCCAACCAAGATTGCGTTTTCTTCTAATAGCCCCGCATTGCTATGCTCTGCCTATCGCCAACCCCACCACTCATATCTCTCCATAATTCTTTCCCAAAACACCACCCCACGCCCAGAACTATAGAACCTGAGGTGGCTACCTGAGAAGCAGACACTGTGTTGGCTTCATGGAGACTGTGCTCCATTTCTGCTGCTGGGGTCTTTGAGAGACCAAGGCCAGGGGCTGAGTGCACCCTCCTCCCTACACCATCTGCAGAGCCTGAGGAGGAAAACAAATACAAGTTGAACCCATCTTTTCTCCTAGAGTCTGCATTCTGCCTGCAACACAAAACTCTGGAGGTTTTGCTTCATAAAACAATAAATATTCATCTCTGAATTCAATGGAGGATAGGTTCCTAGAATGTAGAAACAGGAGTTTCAGAATATGGATAGCTTCCCATAGGCCACAGGGATCTCAAACACAGGCCCCAGAGAAGCAGCTCTGCAGACACATAGCTAAATAGTAAATAAAATCAGCTTTGCTGCTGTCAGATTTGGGTCCAAGACTTATAATAGATATAGAGGAAGTTACCTGACACAGTAATTCTCTAGAGCATCTGCGATGACAAGGAAAATGTTGTCTCCAGTCTAGTTAGGCAATTATCATAGTAATCAGATATTAAACCATCTCCTTTTATAAAACAGGAAAATAAGTTCCAGAGTCTGACAAGTGGTAAGCAGTTTAACCAGGATTAAAACTCAAGTCTTTGGATTTTCACTTCCAATTATATATTATGAGCAGGAGCTATTCAACATTTTGTATGTGTAGTGTGGTTTTTTATTTCCTCATTAGCATCTCTCTAATCACTTACATTCTAAACAAATTCTAAATGTTTATCTCTTCCTAAAAATCTTCTGAGACTGTAAAGAGATGAGCTGCTCCAAACTGGATATGTGACTCCCAAGGGGCTCACCCCAATATAACTAATTAAGCCTTCTGAAAGTGCACACACCCTTGACCTACATTTGATATATATGTCTATTGCCAATTCACATCTTGATTTGAAATTTTGATTCTAACATGTGTACCTAGCTAAAGCATAATATTGCTGATACTAAGCTAGAAGGCCAGTTATTTTTAATATTTTCTTGTGCTTAAATGCAGTGGTTCCAATACTACCTCTGATTCATCTAGAACTTTTTAAAAATACAGTTTTGTGTAACTATCCACGGACATACTAAATCAGACTCTTTCTGGTTAGAGCCTGGGAATATTTATTTTTAAGAGGTTTACATTAAGAATGTGGGAGAACAGCCTTAAACATTGTTAGAGGAAATGTAAGATGTTATAGTCTTCCTAAAAAGCCATCTAGCGATAACCATTAAGATTGAAAATATATTTACCCTCTTACACTCTTAAAAATAAGAAGCAAAAATATCAGTTTATTGTGGCATTGTTTGGCTAATAACTAGAAATAAAGTAATGCCTATCTACAGCAGAATGGGTAAATACTTTATAGTATCCTCAATATCAAATATTGTTCAGCCACGAAAAAAAGAAAAAAAGAAAGAGAAAAAAGTCTTTCTTGAATTTGTTACAATAGAAAAAAAGTGGCAAAAAAAAAAAGAATTGAATTAAACTAGATGACTTAGAGGAATTTTCAAGTATTACTGAGTTAAAAGAAAAAAATCTGTAATATAATCCCCAACAAAAAGACATGATATATATATGTCTGCATAGGATTATCTGAACAGAAAAATAACAGATATATGTACAATAGATTATTGTTGGAGAAGGTTGGGAGCAAGGGTAAACAGTAGGACTGATTTAAGGAAAGGAGAGACAAACAAATTTTCTATAATAAAAACATGTATGTTATGATCCCATTTATATGAAATTATTCCTCTTTTTTTTTAAGCCACTTCTTCAGTACTGTGATGGGCAGCCAGATTTGAGAATTATAGCTGTAATGGTTAGAGTTTGCTCAGTGGCTCAGTTGTGTACGACTCTTTGTGACCCCATGGACTGGAGCCGACCAGGCTCCTCTATCCGTGGGATTCTCCAGGAGAGAATACTGGAGGGGGTTGTCATTTCCTCCTCTGGGAGATCTTCCCAACCTAGGGATCAAACCCCTGTCTTCTGTGTCTCTTGCACTGGCAGGCTGATTCTTTACCACTGAGCCACCTGGGAAGCCCAGGAGCACATTGATAAGGTAAGATGAGCTTTTTGACTAAGAATGGCTCCATGCTATTCATGGCCAAGCACAGATAAAATCCTTCATCAGTGCCTTTCGCTTCACTGATATATAAAGAGCTGCTGGACAAAACCTCGATCTGTTTATTTGTAGACACTTTTGCTTCATTTTTCAACCAAGTGACCTTAATAGGAACTTCTCCATGACGTTCTAAGAACCTGGCAATCTAAGAATCTAGAATTTGCAATTCCTTTAATCAAATGTGATTCCCATCTAGCGAAGGAGGTAGCCACTGGAATCTCCTGAAGAGAGTAGACACTGATTCCTTTAAAGACATTTAAACAGAGGTGAAGGTGGCCATCCATAAGGGGTACTGTTGAGGGGACTTCTGGCTTTGATAGACAACAGAATTAAGGTGCCCCTTCATGGATCACAGCCTTGTCATAGTGAAGGGGCCTGCATAATAATGCAATGAAGCTATGAGCCATACTGTGCAGGGCCACCCAAGATGGACAGGTCATAGTAGACAGTTCTGATAAAACGTGGTCCACACGAGGAGGCAGTGGCAAACCACTCCAATATTCTTGCCTCTAGAACCCCATGAACAGTATGAGAAGGCGAAAAGATTATGAAACCGGAAGATGAGCCTTCCACGTCAGAAGGTGTCCAATAAGGTACTGGGGAGGAGCATAGAGAAAGCTCCAGAAAGAATGAAGAGGCTGGGCCAAAGCGGGAATAACACCCAGTTGCAGATGAGTCTGGTAGTGAAAAGTTGTAGGGTCTAATGCTGTAAAGAACAATATTGCAAAAGAACCAGGAATATTAGGTCCGTGAATCAAGGTAAACTGGATGTGGTCAAGCAGGAGATAGCAAGAGTAAACACTGACATCTTAGAAATCAGTAAACTAAAATGGACAGGAATGGACAAATTTAATTCAGATGACCACGGTATCTACTATTGTGGGCAAGAGTCCCTTAGAACAAATGGAGTAGCCCTCATAGTCAACAAAAGAGACCAAAAAGCAGTTCTTGGGTACAATCTCAAAAATGACAGAATGATCTCAGTTCATTTCAAGGCACATCATTCAACATCATAGTAACCAAAGTCTATGCCCAACCACTAATGCTGAAGAAGGTGAAGTTGAACGGTTCTGTGAAGACCTACAAGACCTTCTAGCACTAATACCAAAAAAGATGTTGGTCACAGGGGACTAGAATGCAGAAGCAGGAAGTCAAATGATACCTGGAAGAATAGGCAAGTTTGGCCGAGGAATACAAAATGAACCAGGGCAAAGGCTAACAGAGTTCTGTCAGGGGAAACATTGGTCATAACAAACACTCTCTTCCAACAATACAAGAGATGACTCTATAGATGGATATCACCAGATGGTCAATACCAAAGTCAGACTGATTATAATTCTTTGCAGCTATAGATGGAGAAGCTCTATACAGTCAGCAAAAATAAGACCTGGAGTTGACTGTGCCTCACATCACCAGCTCCTTACTGCAAAATTCACACTTAAACTGAAGAAAGTAGGGAAAACCACTAGGCCATTCGGTATGACCTAAACCAAATCCTTTATGGTTATAAAGTAGAGGTGATAAACAGATTCAAGGGATTAGATCTAGCAGACAAGAGTGCCTGAAGAACTATGGATGGAGGTTCATAACACTGTACAGGAGGCAGTGACCAAAATCATCCCAAATAAAAAGAAATTCAAGAAGGCTAATTGGTTGTCTGAGGAGGCTTTACAAATAGCTGAGAAAAGAGCAGCAGACGGCAAGAGAGAAAGGGAAAGATATACCCAACTAAACGCAGAGTTCCAGAGAACAGCAAGAAGTAAGACAGACTTCTTAAATGAACAATGAAAAGAAATAGAGGAAAACAATAGAATGGAAAAGGCCACAGATCTTCTCCAGAAAACTGGAGATACCAAGGGAACATTTCATGCAAAGATGGGCAAAATAAAGGACAGAATGGCAAGGACCTAAAAGAAGCAGAAAAGATTAAGAAGACGTGGCAAGAATACACAGAAGAACCATACAACAGAAGTCTTAATGACCTGGATAACCACGATAGTGTGGTTACTTACCTAGAGCCAGACATTCTGAAGTGTGAAGTCAAGTGGGCCTTAGGAAGCATTACTATGAACAAAGCTAGAGGAGGTAGTAGAATTCCAGTTGAGCTATTTAGAATGCTAAAAGATGATTCTGTTAAAGTGTAATACTCAATATGTCAGCAGATTTGGTAAACTTATCAGTGGCCACAGGACTAGAAAAGATCAGTTTTCATTCCAATTCCAAAGAAGGGCAATGCCAAAGAATGTTCAAACTACCATACAATCATGCTCATTTCACGTGACAGCAAGGTAACACTCAAAATCCTTCAAGCTAGGCTTCAGTTGCTTGTGAACCAAGAACTTCCAGATGTACAAGCTGGATTTAGAAAAGGCAGAGGAACCAGAGATCAAATTGTCAACATCTGTTGGATCATAAAAAAGTAAGGGAATTTCAAGAAAAATCTGCTTCACTGACTACATCAAAGCCTTTTAACTGTGCAGATTACAACAACAGACTGTGGAAAATTCTTAAATAGATGTAAATACCAGAACATGTTACTTTTCTCCTGAGAAACCTGTGTGTGGGTCAAGAAGCAACAGTTAGAACCGGACATGGAAGAACTTACTGGTTCAAAATTGGGAAAGGAGTGCATCAAGGCAGTATGTTGTCACCCTGCTTATTATAACTTATATGCAGAGTACCTCATGTGAAGTGCGAGGCTGGATGAATCACAGCTGGAATCAGGATTGCTGGGAGAAATACCAACAACCTCAGATATGCAGATGATACCACTTTAATGCAGAAACTGAAGAGGAACTGAGAGCTTCTTGATGAGGTTGAAAGAAGAATGGAAAAGCTGGCTTAAAACTCAACATTCAGAAAACTAAGTTCATGGCATCTGGTTCCATCACTTAATGGCAAACAGATGGGGAAAAAGTGAAAACAGTATCAGATTTCATTTTCTTGGGCTCCAAAACCACTGCAGACAGTAACTGCAGCCACAAAATTAAAAGACGCTTGCTCCTTGGAAGGAAAGCTATGACAAACCTACAGAATATACTAAAAAGCAGAGACATCACTTTGTTGACAAAGGTCTGTCTAGTCAAAGCAATGGCTTTCCCAGTAGTCATATATGGATGTGAGAGTTGGACCATAAAGAAGGCTGAGTGCCGAAGAATTGATGCTTTCAAATTGTGGTGTTGGAGAAGACTCTTGAGAGTCCCTTGGACTGCAAGGAGATCAGTCCTGAATGTTCATTGGAAGGACTGATGCTGAAGCTGAAGCTCCAGTCTTTGGCCACCTGATGTGAAGAGCAGACTCCTTAGAAAAGACCCTGATGCTGGGAAACATTGAAGTCAGGAGCAGAAGGGCACGACACAGGATGAGATGGTTGGATGGCATCACTGACTTAATGAACATGGGTTTGAGTAAACTCTGGGAGATAGTGAAGGACAGGGAAGCCTGGCACGCTGCAGTGCATTGGTTGCAGAGTCAGACACAACTAAGAGACCGAACAACTGTGAAAAGACATTTGTGGGACAACTAGAAAAAAAAGGAATACTGGCTAGTTACTATATTATATAATTTCTACTATATTATATTAAGAAATTATTGTTAATTTTTTAGGTATAACAGTATCATAGTTCGGCTTTTAAAGGGGCTTCCCTGATGACTCAGTGGTGACGAATCCGCCTGCCATTGCAGGGGACACAGGCTCGCTCTCTGATCCAGGAAGATCTCACATACTACAGAGCAACTAAGTCCGTGCACCACAACAATTGAGCCTGTACCCTAGCTCATACGCTGTAACAAGAAAAGTTACCCCAATGAGAAGCCTGGGCACTGAAACTAAAGAAAAGCCCCTGCAGCAACAAAGACCCAGCACAGGCGAAAAAAGAAAAAAGAAAACAAATCCAGTGAGGAAGGGAAAGGGGAGGAAGGTTGCTAAATCAAAATCAGCCACATGTTGATAACTGGCCAAGATGGTCACCATGGAAGTTAGTGATAAGTACAAAGGGGGTGATCATAATATTTTATTCTTGTTGTTCAGTCGCTCAGTTGTGTCCAACTCTTTGCAACCCCATGGACTGCAGCACATGAGGCTTTCCTGTCCTTCACAATCTCCCAGGGCTTGCTGAAACTCATATCCATTGAGTCAGTGATATTATCCAACCATCTCATCCTCTGTCATCCCCTTCTCCTCCTGCCTTCAATCTTTCCCAGCATCAGGGTCTTTTCTAATAAATCTGCTCTTCGCATTAGGTGGCCAAAGTACTGGAGCTTCAGTTTCAGCATCAGTCCTTCCAATGAATATTCAAAATTGATTTCCTTTACGATGAACTGGTTTGATCTCCTTGCAGTCCAAGGGACTCTCAAGAGTCTTCTCCAACACCACAGTTCAAAAGCATCAATTCTTCAGCGCTCAGCTTTCTTCACCATCCAACTCTCACATCTATACATGACTACTGGAAAAATCATAGCCTTGACTAGACGGACCCTTTGCTGGCAAAGTAATGTTTCTGCTTTTAAATAAGCTATCTAGATTGGTCATAACTTTCCTTCTAAGGAGCAAGCTTCTTTTAATTTCATGGCTGCAATCACCATCTCCAGTGATTTTGGAGCCCAAAAAAATAAAGTCTGACACTGTTTCCCCATCTATTTCCCATGAAGTGATGGGACCAGATGCCATGATTTTAGTTTTCTGAATGTTGAGCTTTAAGCCAACTTTTTCACTCTTTTCCTTTCCTTCATCATCTACTTCTCAATTTATTCCACTGATTTCTTTAGTCTGCCATATCAGTTCTGAAAGACTCGATTTAAAAGAGACTAACCAAAATACAGAGGATGAGATGGCTGGATGGCTTCTCCGACTTGATGGACATGGGTTTGGGTAGACTCTGGGAGTTGGTGATGGACAGGGAGGCCTGGCATGCTGCGATTCATGGGGTTGCAAAGAGTCGGACACGACTGAGTGACTGAACTGAACTGAACCAAAATAAAGCCTACTTTGGTTTGACAAGTTATTTTCAGGACTGATTCATCAAATGGATTTTAAAAATTAGTTTGCTTTCATTATCAAGTACAAATTAAGGTTGGTAGGTATGCTTTCATACCGCTTTCAGAAGTATAATCTTCCTGAGTATGCCAATATGTATCAAGAGATTTTTTTAAAGTTTATCTTTCAACTAGTTATTATCCTTCTAAAAGTTTATTCTAAGGAGTTTATCAGAAATGTGGCCAAATTCTTAAGTATAAAAATTTTCATCACAGTGGTATATTACCAAAAATTTGGAAGTAAATATTCAACCATAGTAGAATGGTTGAACATATTATGGTACATTCATGTAAAGCATATTATAGTCATTAAAAGTAGTTTTTTCCAAAGGGAAAATGCTTATGGATAGAAGAAAATCATCGGACTAAACTGTATACATATTTTACAATTATTCTACTTTTGGTAAAAACAATACAAATAAATATATAGTATATATGCATAAAAAACAAAACCAGCAAGCAGCAACATGGATGGACCTATAAGATTATATTAAGTGAAGTAAATCAGAGAAACACAAATATACATCACTTATACACGGACTCTAAAAAGATGATACAAATGAACTTATTTATAAAACAGAAATTGACTCACAGACATAGAAACCAAACTTTTGGTTATCAAAGAGGAAAGGGGAAGGGATAAACTGGGAGTTTGAGATTAACACATATATACCACTATATAGAAAATATATAAACAAGGACCTATTGTATAGCATAGGTAATATTCAATATTTTCTAATAACCCATAATGGAAAAAAATCTGAAAAACAATACACACACATATATATGTATATATATTAATATATATATGTATACAATGGTTCAGCAGTAAAGAATCAGCTTGCAATGTAGGAGAAGCAGGTTTCATTCCTGGGTCAGGAGGATCCACTAGAGGAGGAAATGGCAACTCAATCCAGTATTCTTGTCTTAAAAATTCCATGGACGGAGGAGCCTGGCGGGCTACAGTCCAAGGAGTCACAAAGTCGGACAAAACTAAGCAAGCATGCATGCATATATGTGTGTGTGTGTGTGTATATATATATATATATATGTATGTATATACATACATTATATATTTTAATATATGAACTGGGTCACCTTGCTGTATACTATATACCTAAAACTAATACAATTCTGTAAATCAACTATACTTCAATTTTTTAAAAAAAAAATGTATCAACCAGGGCTGGGACACAACCCAAAGCCAGAAACAAACTCATGAAATTACTGAGTGGGGTTATCAATGATTTTTCTTACTTTATATATTTTCAAAAGTATCTATACTATAAAAAAAAAATTGTTGCTATTTGAGGTGCATGCTAAGTCGCTTCAGTGTGTCCAACTCTTTGCAGCTATACAGACTGTAGCCCACCAGGCTTCTCCGTTCATGAGATTCTCCAGGTAAGAATACTGGAGTGGGTTGCCATGCCCTCCTCCAGGGGATTTCCTGACCCAGGGATCGAACCCAGGTCTCTTACATCTCCTGCCTTGGCAGGAAGGTTCTTTACCACTAGTACCACGTGGGAATCCCACTGTTTGGGGTAACATATGGACTTTTTGTTTGACAGTCAATTGGTTAGTTCAATTTTAGTCACACTGTATTTTTTATATGTGTTTCTTATTCTTAAAACACTTCACATTTATATATTCTTTCTCTGTTATGTTAGACAGGATCTGAGGCAAACTCCTACTTTTCCTTATTCTTTAGAATCTTCCCATACTGCCCTGTCCTATGTATCTAAGGATCATAAATGTTATTGCAAAGTCTATACTAGAATGAAGATCCTAAGGAAAACATATCTCAATATCAAATCTTACATTTATGTGATGACCCCCACTCTGACACTACTGGAAACACAGAAGATTCTGAATAAACACTTGTTTGGCTGTAATTAAATGTTGGTTGGCAGCATGCAAAGAATCTATACCACCTGAACTGAAGATACATTTCTCTGAGTCAATTTCACAGAATCATGGGTATCATTTTAAGAGTTGTGAAGTTATCTTTAAAAGAAAATCACTGAACCAATTTTCTTATAGGCAAAATCTTAGATATTAAATGACTTATCCAAATTTATACTGACAGTTAATGATGGAGACAGGATGATAGTTCAGGCTTTGGAGTTATTAAGTACATCAATCCTAAATTATAAATATCCTTTATGTCTTCAATTTATAGAGCTATGTGTGTACTATGCATTTAACATTAGACTTCACTCTCACACAATATAATCTCACAAAGAGTCAGTGAACAGGTACCCTACAAGCATACCTCCTTGAAAATTCTAAACCTGGTAGTTCCAGAAAGGATGAGGGAAGGTCTTGACATAGCTGGTTCAGTACAATCTGGAAATGCTACACTGGAGACCTGGCTCAGTGTGGACATCCTTGTTGCAAGCTGGATCTGGAAGCTGGATCTTGGGATCAGTTCAGTTCCTAAGCCACAGAAGGATGACTTACCCACTCAGTCTCCCCTGTCTCATGCTGAATCACTCTCAAAGGCCCAAGAACCACTCCTTAGCATGCATGCTGCAGCAGCCCTGGGCATACAGTCACTGGTCTCTTTCTTTAGAAGGAGGGAACTAGCCTGGGAGTGATGATTCTGCCCCCATTCTCTACTCTAGCCAGGAAAATGTCTAGCTCTTATCATGAAGTCGTTATAAATAAAGTCAGAAATTCTGCTGCCGCCACCTAAGCTGAGGATATTATTTAGCCAGAACACCATCCCCCCTTCTGATCTTATTCTCCTGCCTTTAGGTTTTCTATGTCCCCCACACCTCCTGCCCCTGGTTGCATTCTTACCTGTTTGGCTCAGTGGGTTCCAGGCTACTTCCTGCTGCCCACATCCAGAACAGCCAGATTGAGAAACCTGAAGACTGGCTTGGTAGAGAGACTCCAATTCTGAGGCTTCCTGCTCTGTGTCCTGGTTCCAATGTGGATGCAAAATGATGTGGTTTCTTTCTGGATAGGTTACACAAGTATGGGAATCATGAGGGGAGGATTTCATTCCTGGCCCAGGGACCCCATATTTAAGCTGAGAATCACAGAGCCTTGTGACATTCACCCAAGAATCCAAAGGCAAGGACATCCCCGAGTCAACACTGCTGCTCAGCTCCTTAGGCCCAGCATCTCTCGCTTGAGACGGTTTCCCGTGATAAATACGTGACTCTGCCAACCTGGGCTGTCCTCCCCTAGAAGCTTCACCATTAGGCAGCACAGAGTTCATGGCAAGAGAAGGATGATTAGCAGGCTCTTCCCAGGAAGGCAGTTTATTCCTACCATCCACAGAGGGTTGTCGTTTTGCCCAAGACCAGTGGCCTTTCCCTTGACCCTGTGCGAAAGGAGGCTTACAGTCAGAAGGTGGAGAGTCTTTCCTTAGACTATTTGGCAAACTTCTATCCTGGGCACCTGTACCATTCCTGGTGGAGGCACCCTGCATCCTCTGGAACTGCTTTGCCAAAGAGCGGACAAGCCCCTTGGTGGTAGGAAACTCTGGCATAGAGGGCTCCTCGCTGCCTCGGTCTGCATTTAAAGTCAATGGAGTTTTGAGGTTCGGGGTTTGGAGGCATTGGTTAGTTTTCTGTACAATATTAGAAGAGTGAAGCACAGATGAGGAAGGAGCAGGCTTTACAGGGTGGCAGGCCCTGTGCAGAGAAAGGCTAGGCTGAGCTGCTGAACTTGAAGGACCACAGCCTAGACTGTGTGCATCTCCTCTCTCAGAGGTGGCTATTATTCCAATTGGCTGTGACCAAGGCATCACCTGGGATGAGTCAGCAGGATCCCTCTTTTCTTGAAACAGCTGTTCTTGATCAGTGTCTCTTTCCTCTTGTTGGGGGAACCTGGTGCAGCTGCTATCGTCACCCCTGCAGCTTTGCAGCTCATCCTCTGATTCCCAACCATGAAGAGAATTCTTCTCAGTTCTCCCTGGTGTTTTAGGTAAGCCCTGCCTGTGGAACACAGAGGGGTCAATGCTGTCCACCTCAACTGAAGTAAGAAGGTTCGAGGCAGACCCACTGGGGGAATTGTGCTGTGGAACAGACAGGGCGGATGACTCTGGGAATAATGGCGAGTGTGACTCATGGCAGGAAGCAGGTGAGTAAATGAAAGTACTGGCCCCAAACTCTGTATTCGTGTAGGGTTCCAGGTGGGCCTCCTGGCTTAACAATACTTGGAGCGGGATAGGCTGTTCACTGAAATAAATAAAGAGAGCCAGTCATAAGCTGTCTTAATTGACAAGATTACTTACAAAAAGGACTGTTCATTTGGTTCCCATTTCTAGCTATTCACAGAGGGAATGGTAAGAAGAAATAGAAAGACACGCATAAGTAGAGTCAACAGACTGGAGGTTCACAAGAGAAGGCACGTGGTCAGTTCACACCCGTTACCCAAGTAACGGGTAATAGTAATTCTCTTCATTAAATATCCTCATCAAAGTTGCACACAGTAATAGTAAGCAAAGCTCTTCCCAATATTCTTCATTACCTGTAAAGTCCCATTCCAATCATCCTCTACTTAAAAATTCAAAAACAAAAATTTCTAGTCCCACATGCAGATGACAAGAGAAGGTAAGCAAAGCCTAGAGATCACTCATACCTAGGGTCCTGAGAGGCAGATCAGCCAAAAGAACCAGAAGGCCATATTTACAGAGTACAGGGTGATTTGGGCTCCTGGCATTAATAGAAAGATCAACCATTTCGAGTGTATTCTTATAATCTGGATTTGATTGTGTTTATTCACTGAGATGCTTCCCCAAAGTAACAAATGGTGACTCTCTTGAGATCTGGAAGTGGGAGTAGGGATTAAATGCATTTAATTGGCTTCTTACTAATTGTTTTATATTTCTGATCTGAAAATCTCATTAGAAACACTTATATAAAACCTTAATTACTCACATATATCAAGTGGCCTTAAGATTTCTGAAAAGAGTTCAGCTCCCTCAATTGCTTACATTCAAACATATCTCTGATTAGATTCTCAAATCAGCATTCAACTAGTAGAGTAAACAATAGGAGAAAAGAAGAAAATGGAAGATCCTGGCTAGGAGCATTAAATTTTAATGATAATATACTATAAACTTTTGTGGATATAGTAATTCTATCACCCTTATAACAGTGAAGAATGTATTATTTATAAGGGAAACCTAATGGAGTCCAAACAACCTGGATTTGAAATTCCATGCTTCTACCACTTACTAGTTAAATAATCCTGGGTATCATCCTTAGTTAATCCTCTCTGAGCCTGAGTTTCCTTATTTATAAACCATTGCTAAATAGTAACCCCTGTCTCCTAAGGTTATTGTGAGATAGGTAAAATAAAACATGAAAGTATTTAGCTTACTGCCTGGGTAAATATTTAAAAAATGTTAGCTTCCTTTATAACATTTATATTTTGAAAACTACTCAGGCTCATTAACAGCCAACATTAATTCATACTTAAATCTATCTATTCTAAGTAACAGCTAGTTTCAGGGCTAAAATGTGGGAACTATGCTAATGGCCATGGGGACTTTTTTCCTATTCCTGAACCATAGGGAAAGAAAACAAAGGGAATCTTTGTGTCTCCTCTCAATCACTGAGTCAGAGCAAGGAAGACTGCTTTCTCTGCTTCCTTAAGGGACAGGAGACACTGAAATACCGAAATAAATCACATGGTTTCTACTGCAAAATGAAATGCAACTCAGATTGCCATGTCTAAGATCATAATATGTACCAATTTAATAATCATGTTATTACACAAGTTCAGAGGCAAACCCACTCACCATATGGACCATATGGACAAGTGGTCTATTTATGATGCTATACTTTCTGTATCTTTCTAGGAACTGTTACGAGAAGGACCAGCAGTGGGATGAGCTTTTCACTATACATCTGACCTGAGAGAAAAAATCTTTTCAGAGGACTCTTCTCTCTCCCCTGGAGTCGCCAAGACAATGAGAGCTGGCTATGGAGCACCCATGGTCACTTCCTCCCCTGGCATCCATAAACTACAGTGGTTCCCAGGCACTACCTTGTTGGCTGAGGGAGGGCTCCCCCCTGTGAGGGGAGGCAGGCTGAGGGCTGCGACGGCGGCTGAGGTGATTGCTGCTGCTGCATGCGATCCTGCAGGCTCCGTGCTTTTCGAATACTGATTTGCAACTTCTTATCGACTAGGGCTCTGCTGTGCGTGCTAGAGCTGGCACCATGCAGGGCAAGTCTTAGTTTAGCTAAAATGCAAAAGAAAATATAGCAGAAACAGAACACAAAAATACAAACAAAAATAAAAAATAAAATTCAACCAAAAATGAGCAAAGTTATGCAGTAAAACTGAAAATATGCAGCAGAACTACAAGGCATGGACCATGCATATGGTATCCAGGGCACAGAGCTGCCTCTGGCTGTAAGGAACATTCATGGAAGCCATGGAGGCCAAACAGGTTAATTCAAATTTAAAACTCAAACAAACAAAAAGCTAAACTAAAATGAGTCAAGAAGATAAATTGGTGCTTCCATCTCAGATGTTACCACTCTCATTGTCCTTTGCAACTGACCTGTCCAACTCTGGTCTCCATTCTCTGCTCCCAACTCCCCCTTCCCGACAGCCAACAGCAGAACTAAGATCCAAACCTGCATGTGTCTTTATAGATTACAGCTTCTTGTGGGTCATATTTAAGAACCAGATACAAATTCTTAGTCCCTTGTTGTAACCCTATGGTGCAGCATACCAGGAAGGCAAGGGAGAAACATAAAGAATCAGATCTGCAGTAAGAAGTCACAGGCCTAGGAAGTCACAGCCAATTTATTAATTTCTTCCTGCTCTAAGCTCCACCGCGCGAGTCAGTAACTAGTGGAAGAGCAGACTAACCTCGCATCTGAGACCTAAGTTTATTTGGGGATTAGAAGACAGGTATGGCTGGATAGTTCACTTGCAGACTTCTGCTGAGACTTTTCCAGTAAATATCCACAGGCCACAGTGACAGTGCCTAGCACATTTAGAAATCTGAAAGGAAAAGACAGCTAAAGGGAGCTGTCTTTGGGGGAGGGAGAGTAACGAGACCTAAAAGCTCTTTATCCTATCTGAGTGAATAACTATCATGAAGTTAGTCAAAAGTGCCATAGCCATAGCGGTTAGAGTTACTTACAGATAGCTTCGTTACAGAGAGCCAAAGCGGCAGCACACTCTCCTTTCTGCTCCAGATGCAGCGACTCTTCAAACACTGAATCTGCCTCTTGCAGGGACCTCTCAAAGCCGTCACTCCTCCCTGAAAGGGCCAGCACTTTTCATTTTCATAACAACCTGTTCCAACTTTTCCTATGTACCGTTGTTTCCCTTCGGTGTACGTAGATCCTCACAGCTGAGCCTCTGGTCCACCTTTATTCCAACTGACCGTTACTAGTGACAATTCTCTGAAACATGTAGGACATCATTTTTCTTTGCCTCAACTGAGACCTTACCAAAGCCGTGAAAGAGGGGCATGTCACTCTCCGCCACATATTCCAACTCCAAGACCTCTTAGGGTGTCTTAGAAAGAACAAAGTACTGTCTATAATAGAAGGGTGGGTGCTTCTGCCTGGAAATGACCTGCTTCCCCACAGGCAACAAGACACATCTTGGCAGTGTGTGTCCAGAACCCCAGATCTCCACCGAGACCTCCACTGCTGGGTGAAAAGTGGCTTCACGACTCTGTGGATAGCCATGTGTAACACTTCTTTCCTGTACTAATTTGTAGTCCTCTCTATACCACCCGCACCTGGAAAATCATTACTCCTCTTGGGCACAGGTGTTCTACAGTTCCTAACTTCAATATATCTGCCAAGTCAGTAGAACCATCTTTGTTCTTGGTTTGGACACATATATCTTTCATCAGCACGGCTAAAGTATTTACTTCTATTCTGCCGTTGCTCACCAAATCTACCATGAAAGAGTCACCTTCCCACACAGAGACCATGAGATGCTGCTTTCTCCCCAAAACTGAATATGTGCCAAAGCAGGTACAGGAGTTGAAGGACAGCGCCAGACGAAAAGTGACAAACTACTGTGTAACTTTTGTAAAAGAATCCTCAAGTTTATGTATCCCACTGCCTTTTACTCACTCATAACCATAAATGAGTAGAAGCTGTAATATAACTTCATCTGTGATTAGAATTAATGGTGAGTTTCACAAGCTCACAAGAAAAAAAATCATATTATTTCTCCCATAATATCCCCATCCTCCATTAACCTCCAGCTGGACATGGTAAGAAAAGCTCTTCCATACCCCTAACATTCGCTGCCTAATTCACTAATAACTTCTGAAGAACAATGGGAAGACAGTGTAAGAAGTATTTCGGTTCTACTCCACCACTAGAGTTATGGTCCCTGGAGTAGGGGGTACACAGGCCTGACATTTTCTCATTATATCTGAAATCAACTGCATCTATGCAACCTTTATAATCAGAGGTCGTGGCCACAGCAATTAAAAAATACTCTCTACAGAGATATAGGAAAACCATAGCTGGCTAATCACGGTATTAAATTTTAATTCTTAACCTCCAGAATTCTTAGCCCTCCATTCCTTGCTCTTCCAGGCGATGCTAAACCAAAACATCTGGAGAACTGACAGTGAAATACAATCAGAGGGACCCACTCTCAACTCTAATGTACCACCCCACTGACAGAGGGGGGAGAAAGGCAAGGGAGGAAGATGACAAGACCCCTCTTTCAGAAGCAACATAAACCTGAGACCCCAATGTGATATAGCTTAAGGACAAAAAAACAAGAAAAAGCTATCTAAGTATAGGGATATCTAAGAAATTAGGAAAGGTAAGCTAATTTTGAGACAAATACAATGTTCTGGGAAGTATAAAGCAACAATTGCCTTGAATCAATTGTTCAAGCAGAATTAGAGGAGAAAAGGAGCCCCCCAAAAAGCCCAGGAAGTTTCTCTGAGTGTTGATAAGAAGAAAGACGTGAGCAAGAGAAAGTAGCCACCCCAAACAGCCCAGGCTCCTGTTCTTTACATTGCTTTAGCATAGTCTGCTCTATCTGGCTGGAGGTTCTGAACAATAAATTTATTTCATAGACAAACAGAGATATAGGTTTCAGGGCCTATTTAAAATAGATACCTCAGCCTTTTTAAACTCTTATCTTGAAGGCTAGTCTCTGTTGGTGTAAAATGAGATCTTAAAGCAATCGAAGAAAAAAACAGTGACTAATTTGGGGCAGCCAGAGCAGCTGAAATAAAGGCCAGGAAAAATGTGTGAGATTGGAAAATGAACCATCAGAGGATGAAAAGGCAGTCAGACTCTTGTTCTTAGAACCTCCTTGGTAGATCCACTTCCCTGAAGCTCCAGGTAGGACATCTCAAGGGCATGTTTCTGCTAAGCAAGAAGAATTCCCCTCACAGTCAGTGTGGTTCGCTCATCGCCTTTTTCTGCTGCTTCTGAACTGTGAGTAGTTTCATTTACACCTTCTATAGGTGCTCATCAGAAATACTTCCCATGAACAATATGCTATCTCTAATCTACAAGCTTTTAACAGACAGGCCCCAAATCAGTGCCAGTCTCTAACCAACAAGCTTGTTACCTCCTACTTTAGTTCTCACTGAAATGGCTAAATTAAAATAAAATACAATTCTGCTAAAGAAAAGAGAATTTATGAGCTCAAATACCTTTTTCCTTCCCCCTGTCTCTGTCCCCATCACCCACAACCTAATGCTCACAACAATTACCCTGATTCTGTAGTTCATCCAAGTCCATGAAGCGGCTGGGATGAGGGTTAAACCCTTTAGCTGCCTCTAATTCCTTCTCTCGTTTCCTTCGAAGTTCCTGTTCCTGTGCCCTTCTGGCCACTTCTTCCTGCAATTCATCCAGTTCAGTTTTGGAAGGTATTTCCCCACCTGGAAAACAAGCAAGGGAGAAGAGAAATCGCCACTTTCCCATAACCAAGACTAAGCACCTGCTATATTCATGGCCACCACACTGCTTTTTCTTTGGAACTTCTGGCTTTAGTCTGGAATGCAAATTTGGATAGTGTTTTCCATATTAGATTCAGGATGAGGCCTGGGGCCATGAGGGCTTTATAACAAAAATAAAAACATAGCAACTAACATTTGTTGAGTATTTACTATGTGACAGGAATAGTTGCAAGCACTTTTACCTGTATTATTTCATGTAATTCTCACAACAATATGTGAGGTAGATACTATTATTTCCCACATTTTAAGAATGAAGAAACTGAGACAGCAAAAGGAACGTAGATGTATAGAATAGACTCGTGGACTTTGGGGATGAGGGTAAGGGTGGGATGATATGGGAGAAGGACATTGAAACAAGCTAATTATCATATGTCTAATCAATCGCCAGCCCAGGATTGATGCTCGGGGCTGGTGCAGCGAGATTTCCCGGGGGGGAGGGAGGAGGGAGGGGGGTTCTGGAGGGGAAGCATATGTAAACCCATGGTGATATCATGACATTGTATGGCAAAAACAATAAAAAAAAAAAAAAGAATGAAGAAACTGAGTCACAAAGACAATAAATAACTCGCCCAAAATAACAAAGATGGCAAATGGTAAAGCTGAATTAAAGTCAAATAGGTTAAATTCATAATCCATGCTTTTAACTATTAAAGAGCATTCTCTACTGCCACTGACTCACCAGGAAGTTTCAAGCAAGTCAATTTCTCTCCCTTAATTTCCATCACCTTCCAAATGAGTTTATAAAATATCCATAGTAGTAAACCTTATCTGTATCAGTGTTCATACATGGAATCAAATAGATCTAAAAGGACATCCATGATATATTAAGTGAAAAGCCAAGTGATATAATAATATCTATAGTATAACTTCCTTTTATTTATTTTTAAATGGTAGTAATAAGTTTATTATTACTGGGTTCCCAGGTTGGTCAGTGGTAAAGAATCCACCTGCCAATGCAGGAGACATGGGTTCGATCCCTGGGTCGAAAAGATCCCCTGGAGAAGGAAATGGCAATCCACTCCAGTATTCTGGCCTGGGAAATTCCATGGCCAGAGGAGCCACAGCCCATGGGCTTGCAAAAGAGTTGGACATAACTTAGCAACTAAACAACTACAATAAACTTATCATTATACTTGTACACAGAATACAAAGCATAGAAAGAGATGTAGAAAGATATATACCATAATGGTAACACTGGTTCCTTCAAATTGAAGAGGCACAGGGCAAGTTATCAAACTGTTGGATTTGTGTTAACCTCTGTAATTTTTTAAAAGGGTGATCGGTCATCAGATTAAAAAAATAGAGTTTACTATACAAGGAGGATGGTAGTGTAGTATAGTATATAAGGAATTTATTCTAACTCCTTGCCAAGTATCTTTTACAAATTGAGGAATCCAGTTGGTGAATTCTATACAGCTAGTCTAGAATTAGGGCCATCAGTGAAGTCATAAGATTCAGTCTTTAGTGTGCTGAAAAGCTATTGGCTGTTAAAGAAAAGAGAAGGGAGAACAGGCTAATGTAAGAGCACAGGTTTCTCAAAGCCATGTTAGTCAGTATGAAACAAAATGTGGGAAATAAACCAAACCTATAATTTCATTAGGAAGAATAAATTTCTTCCATGGGTCTCTAACTGTAACCTACTCTAGCCCAGAATTTCAGAGATTATCTGCCCCTACATGCATTGTTCTGCTTTTGCCAGATGTTAGTAGTCTATGCCCCTCACTCATACCTAAAAGAGTTCATACCTTTTTATTTCTGCTGCATATCATGCTTCCAGCCACCTCTAAGAACTTTCCGTGGTCATTAACACAACTGGTTGTCAAACCAGTAAAGTTCCTGGTCTCATCTCTACAGTTTGCCATGTAGTATTCTGTCCTCATCTCCCTCGTGAGCTGGCCACAAATTTATATTCAGATGCTCATTAAATCACACCATAATTAAACTTCTGCCCACACATGCGACTCCCAATTCATCTAACATACCAGAAAAAAAGGGGGATGATGAAACACATCTTTCAGAGCTGATTTCTAAGTTAGACAAGCGGATCCCAGAAATTCTCAGCTGACTAAACAATACTGAATACATACTATCTTCCCTCAAAAATCACAAAAAGTCTCCCTCTTAGGGAGACTATATAGCTATCACCTCGATTTTCTGCTCTAAGTAAGGATCTATTTATTTTGCTTATTTGAATATGCCCTGTAAGTATATATGTGTGTTGTGAGAAGACTGTAAATAGGATATAAAATCAATGACTACCTCAAATCTCTATGCTTGGTGTATCATGCCTAAAATTCCAATATTCCTTTATCTTTAAGCTTTGACTTGTGAAAATGCTAGCTTCTCTTAAAGAAAGCACATTTTCACCCATTTCCAGTCACGTACATCTAGTGTGAAAGAGTCAGATCATCCCTTTAGAGCTTCTTTGGAGAAGGAGGGACACAGGCACATTCAAGAAGGAAAAACAAAGCAGGGATACTAGGCAGGATAGAGAGGCAGGGGTAAGGGTAGCTCTGACCTGCTCATTTCCCAGTTTTGTCTATAGTCCTCATGTCCCCCTTGTTATCTCAATTCAGAGTACTAAACAATAAAAAGTCCATTCCCAAGAGGATGCCTCTACATCGAGGAAAGCCCCAGGACTTATTCTTCTGAGGAAAGTAGATGCTCCTAACACTGTTCACCATATTTCTGTTCCTTCTTGCTTCCACCAGAAGGAAAGGAGCAAGCAGGCGAGCTGTGATAGAACAACAGTGAAAAATGTAACCTGGAGAGAGAGCAGATCAAACGCCTTCACATTCACGTTCTGGTGGAACAAAGTGCAACTGCCCTCTCATTTCAAATGTGCTCAGGTTAGGCTGTTTCCCAGACAGAATTGGCAGTGAAATCCAGCTCTCCAAATCCAGTGTCCCTCCACTTACCTGACAGGGGCTGGTTCTTTATCCAGCCGCTCCTGGACACGGTGGAGTCTGCCTCTAGGATGCTGCTACTGTGAGACTTCGGGATGTGACGCCAGGAAGGAGCCAACCCTGCTGACCTCTTAGCACTTGGATCCCTTCAAAACAGAAACCAGAGGTGAGGGAAAGCATCAGAACACTGGTAACAGCAACATTCATAGGACCAAATTCCCTCCAAAAGCAACAACAAAAACCCAAAGCACCAAACTAATATTAAAATATCTGCTAAACTATTTCTGAATATCGAAACACACATTCATTCCCCCATCTTATCTCACCTCATTCACATTTTGTGTGTGTCTGGCACAAAATTTATTTAATGAATTAATAAACAAATGTTCTCATATAGATTGCCTTCCTCTTTCCTACACTTTTATAGCATCTTCACATGTGTAAAACTGAACAGGGTCTGAGGTCAGGGAAGAGCAGTGGGAAAGTATGATGATACAGTTATCAATCTTGTAGATGATGCCACTCCTTTCAAAGCAACTATACTGTTAGCAAACTTGTCTCTGAGGCAACTCAGTAAAAAAACAATGTATGGAGATCTGAAATATATAAAGCAAATGGGTTTTATGGACAAGGTGCAATGACCACTATTAAACTGTCATCATTATCTTATGGAATGATGAATATCATTGGCTTCATAAGACACAGAATCCCCGGTAAACCTAGAAAAAAAAATAGTAAAATAAAAGGCAGAAATAAATAACAACTGGATTTTCCCTCTGATCATATACAAGTATTAATTCACTAACTCATTCTTTCATTAAAATTTACCAGTTATTTTATACATAATACTTTTTAAAAAGTTGTCTCCCCTTTCTCAAATGCCTTTGCTTCTTCCCCCAGCAGAGGGTGCTGTTGCCACAGAAATTCATAGAGCACAGTTTGTTTGCCCTCAAGAGAGGAAGACAGTGCATCTCTTCACTTGTGTGAGTTAAGAAGCCTCCTGGTGGCTTACATTTCTGTGAGGAACAATACAGCTATTCAAAGGCCAAAGAATACCTGCAGACACTTGAGCTCTCAGGCAGGGCTGCATCCAGGCTGACAGGGCTGCTGCTGTTCCTCTCACTGCTCTCATAGCCAGATTCCATTCTCTGGATTAGGCGAGGGTGTTGCTCTAAAAGGTGACAGCCTGGCCGTGTTGGGCCCCAGATCTTGCACTGGGGGCTTGGTCCGCCAGTTTTAATGTCGTAAGCAGGTGGTTTGCTTGACTCATCTGGTGTAAATTCTTTTGCTATATCGATCAAAGGACAAGTGTGGAAAGGGAGGTAGATTTAGTATCTGCCTCAAATCAAGACAGAACTGACCCCTCCCTCTAGTGACTCATTCACTGAGCTCATATCCACAATAGGCCACTCATGAGGGTAAAATTTTTACCCTTTAAGGTAAAAATGTACCTTGCCAAGTCTACCAGAAAACCCAGGCTTTTTTTTTTTTAATATATAAATCAACTTTATTCAAAAGCTCAATTCTTCCCTAATTGTCATCTCACCTGAATCTTCAGAAAAGGGGCTAAGCTGGGTATAGCCACTGTGCTTCCTTTTGTCCTTACTAAAGATACTGTCAATGTTCAGAGACTCCCGTTTGGGTCTCCAAGTTGGACGATACTTGCTAGAAGAACTGGATTTTGACTCGCTGCTGGTACTCTCTACTTCCCAATCACGAGAGTGTAGAGGCAGGCTCCGAGGAGCTTTTTTGTCAGTCTGTTCTCCTCCCCTCCCTACACAAGGAGGTCCTAGGGTGGTCTGAGAAGCCAGAGATGGTCTGTTATGGATCATATTGCTGACTGTCTCTTTGAAATCCCTTAGCCTGTTGGTGCTGCTGGATGATTTGGAAGCATTCCTAGGAGCCTGCTTCTCTTTCAGTGTTTCTCCTAAAAATACAAAGAATGAAACAACTATAAATGTTTAAAGCCATCATGAATACCCAGACCTCAGAGTCGTAAAAGAAAGGCCTTTGAGCAGAGAGAAGAAGCCACAGCCTGGAGTGTGACAAAACCAAGACAGAGTAAAGAAAGAAGGAGACTATGCAGGGGGGCTTGCCTTCACTGTGGTAGCCTGAGGCCTGAGACTCATCGCCTTTCCTCCTGACCCGGCCAGAGCTCCTCTTGCGCTCTATCAATGACCCTTTCTTGGATGGGAGTTTCTGATTACATTCGCTGTCAGTCAGGTGTCCTGAAGAAAATAAGGAAATGAGGGTAAGTTGGTATCTGAGACTGACCTCCACCCATTTGAGAACCTACGCTCCCTCTGGGATTCATGGCAGCATCACCAAACTTAGGGGATCAGAAGCTGTAGAGGCCAAATCTATGTATCTGATTTAAGTGCAGCAGGAATCTCTCAGTAGACAAAGGCAGAAAAGCTCAATTATTTATTAGAAATTTCCAAATTTACAGTGTCTCCTGAGCAATGACCAGTCTCAATCTCCCTCATAATCCTTCCCGGTGACCCGGAAGGACCCATTACTTGGTAGTTTTTAAAAAGCAAAAGTTTTAAAGATTATATAAGAATGCCATGTATCAATATATTTTCATTCTCATCAAGAGAAGACAGAATTTTCCTTCTGTTTATTTAACAACATAAATGAAGTGAAGGCTAATTTTTGTTACATCTGGTATTATCCCAGGTACCCTAGCCTTTGCCCACAAAAGCTCTGACTGTGTATGGCCTTAAGACCCAATTCTAAACATTCCTTAAGTGTGAATCATCCCAAAGGACATTTGAACTTTGAATAATTCAAATCATTTCCAGCCATAACCCAAGTCTCACCAAATTTGACTTCACCCAGAGATTACACTTCATAGTTTTCAATACTAATCTCTGGGAAACCCAGGAGATCTGGGCCCTTTTATGTAACTTGCCACATTTCATGACCACAGTATGTAACTGTACATACTGGATGTACATATGTATGATCTGACCACAGTCAGATTCTAAAGGTCTAAGCTGCTGGAAGCCAAAGGTGAATTAAGCAACTGAAATAAACTGGAATGTAGGCTTAGAGGAAACCCCCTAGGGTTCTCAAAATGTCTGAGAGCTAGCAGAAATTTGCTTTCATATGTTAGTTATGAAAATCCTTGTACATATTCAGGTATAAGATGTAATGATATGCCTACATATTTACAATCACTTACCAACACAATCTTTTATTGCTTTTATCTAATCATTTACAATCTCTGGGCTGATAAGAAAGATTTAAGAAAGGATGAAATCAACTGGAACAACTAAATCCACAAATGTTAAACCAATTCGAATGCTTCCCCACCCCCAGCCATTCACAAACCCTTAAAATAAACCTAACTCTCCTCATTTATCCTGTGACTTGGTTTCTCCCTAGCTCAGTTTCAGAAATATCATCTAAGAAAAATCACACTTTGCCGTAGTCATTCATACAACAATCATCAAAAGAAATCCAACATGAATCTGACCAAAACACTATATCCAACTACCAATTTATAAAAAATACAGAGGACAAAGAAATATGCTAAAATTTACCATATAGACACAATCAGCAAAATTTAGAATGAGGGGAAACTATAGCACAAACTATCTAGTTTTACAACAATAGATAGAAAGGAAGAAATAGAGGAGAAACCCACAGATTAAAAGAAATGCAAGATTCATCAGCCCATCACAATGTGACTCATTTAGATTGAGTCAAAAAAAAAAGCTATTAAAAATATGAAATTTATAGACAATAGGATATTTGAACACTCACTGGTTATTTAGTGGTTTTAAGAAGTTATTAATATAATTTAAATATGATAATGGTATGTTAAAAAATGATTATTTCAGATATATACTAAAATACTTTTTGAAAAGGTGATATAATGTCTGGGATTTGCTTCCAAATAATCCATGAGTAGGGAAAGTGGGCAGAGGTACAGATTAAAACTAGACTGACAAAGAGTTATAATTACTGAAACTAGGTGACAGGTACATGAAGGGGCTGCATACTATTCTGTATACTTTTGAATATGTTTGAGAATCTCTATTTTTCTTTTAAGGGCATGCACAGTATGTAAACCACCAATCTGAAGCCATGAGAACACTAATTCCCAAGTCTCTAAGAGTATGGGTAATGTTCTATGCCTTCAATGAGCAGCTTTTCATCTCAGCAGTCACTCACTGTTTTTCCTTTTATATCCTGTAATGATTTCTTCTACTGACATAGGCACAATCTTCTATCGATTAACAGAACTATTCAAGAACATTCTCTGCATGGAATTCACAATAACAAACAGGCTAGCTTTTCATCTTTTTGGTTCTCTGTCCTTCAGGAAGCCTAGCAAGGTGATGAGCAGGTTTCCCATCCATAAATATATCCTTTCTCTCAAATCCCTTTGGGATAAGAACGTGATGAGGTGTAGGATCACAAGGGTTAATGGGGCACTATGAGAATGAGGGATCAAGTGCACAGCAGGTGAAAAGTCTTTAGAAAAAGACTTCAGGATAAACAATCACATTATAATCACATAAATAATCTCATTACAATGATCTCATTACAACAGAGAGGCTGCTGTTGACAGGCACATGTCCAGTGGAACACCATTGTTCATTCAGAATTGCATCGCTTCCTTTCATCCCACTCAATTACCCAAGTTCTCTGCACTGCCCCCTTTGCATGACAAACATTTCTGACTTGCCCCAGTTCCTTTTTCTTGGGAAACCCTCTGTGTAGAACTGAATAGGGCAGGCAGGGTTGATTGTGTTAAGTCCCTACCTGTGTCCCGACTGCTCTGAGACGTGGAATCAGTCTCCACATTATAGATGACTGTCCCCTGAGAATCAGAAGAGAAGTGACTGACCACAGACTCATGGTGGAAGTGTTTGTAGGGATAGCTCTCCGTTGAGGAATCTGTTCGAGTATCACTTGAGATGGAGGGCTCCCTCCCTGAGGGAAGGAGGAGACAGGCAAAGGTGAGGCGAGAGATGATAGTGACAGAGAGCGGGGCAGAGAGTTGGGTGGCAGCAAAGGTCCATGAGGTAGGAACTTCCTAAACAGAAAGCTAAGAAGGATATACCAGAGCCGTTCTTTCTGACACCCAACCTCAGATAACACACACACATACAAATAATGAATGCCTCCCACTCCTACCGCTACATTGCCGAAGCCCTCGATTTGCCTGCCACTGTGAAAAACTGTGGGGCTTTTAGAAAGCCTAAAGAGGGAAAAGTAAGAAGAAAGGAAAAAACTGTGAAAAGTAAAATCTAGTTAGACGGCAAGTCCCAGGCTGACCCGGCACACATAACAAGTTGTTTCCCTATCCCATAATTTTTCTCCTATACTGTCAGAAAAGTCACTTGTAAAAATTCAGTTGATATTATAAATTATAAGTATGTTTAATATGCATGAGACAATTAGGGGCAGGTATTTATACTTTGGTGTGAATTAGTTTAAAATATTTAGACTACTTTCCTCTCAACACCTGGCTGAGATAAGCACAACAATATAAATGGGTGTTTGACTGAAGGGAGAAGAAGCAGAGCAGGTCTGGGTGGGGTACAAGGGTGGGAAGAACATACCAAGTGGGAGGGAGGTACAAAGAAAGAGCAAAAGATTCCAAAGATGAGTCTCTTCTCTTTCAAAATTATACTCAGGGCCACCCAGCCCTAAATCCAAAAGAGGAAAAAGAACATGACTTTTTCCTCATTTTAGGAATCAAGCCAAAACCATTAGGGTTGTATTTCTATTATAGGATGAATTTCTGAGGGACAGCCTGAGCTCTGAGCAATAAAGCTGAAATTGTTTCCACAGGAAAACATGATTTAAGCTCCAAATAACTGAATTAGAAGTGAACAGCTAAGGAATATTGGTTCTACACTTGGCATTTTAAAACAAAAATCTCTCATCCCAAACAAAGTGACTAGTATCTTTGTAGTAACTCGTATCATTTTCTTGGTCCCAACAACTCACGTCACTGTTAAATTGCTAGTAAGAATCAGTCACATTAGCAACATGAGATGGTTAAATAATGAGGTTTCCCTCATAAACTTAATATCTCAGTCTAAATTAACATAACTTCCTTCTGACTTTTGAATCGGGGCCAGGTGATCCAGACAACACATTCAGACAACAGTGAAGGAAACTAAGCCTGGCACAACGGGCTTCAGCACGAGTTGGCAAATCTGCCTTATCTTTCTCCAAGCTAAGTTAAGTGCTAGGCTCATGGCTATGAGACTCTACTGTCTAGTCATCACAGGGGGAGGGAGAAAAGTAAAGAGCTGGGCTGCTCACCTGAATCTTCACTATCGTAGCACGTCCTGCTGTACGACTGGAACTCAACCTGGGGGGGCAGGTCCTGGGTGGATACTGGGGTACCCTGGGGATCTGCATAAAGCAGCAGCAAAGGCTGATAATGCCCCTTGATGCATTTGGTCACCACATCCTTCCACTTGGGCCCAATCTGAACCAGAACAACAGGAAAAGAAAGACAATTACACTTCATGTCCATAATTCAACATATATCTTTCTGTTCTATTTTTCTAAAAAAAAAGAGACGAAAAGACAAGAACTGGGTAAAAAGACAACAAAAGAGATCTTAGACCTAAATTTAAGACTTTTTTTTTTTTAATTTTTGGCCATATCATGAGGCATGCAGGTTCTCCAACCAGGGATCAAACCTGTGCCTCCTGCACGGTGAAAGCACAAAATCTTAACCAATGGACCACCAGGAAAGTACCAATGAATTTTTTGTTAAGTCTTTTCTTGTGAAATCCTTTTAGCTAAAACCCTATAACAGAAGGAATGATGAATAAAATTATCTTTATTCATGTAAAACATCAATATTCAGTTGTGAAATATGAATACAAGTTCTCAAAGCTGAATATGCTATGTGAGGCGATTTCAGTTGTACTTGGGGATCGATTTCTTTCCACAGACATCAAATAAAAGCTCCTGCTTGAAATATGCATTTTTATCATTTTCTCCTAAATATTAAAATCACTTGTATGAAGCTAGAGAGCACACAGAAACTCTCTCACAGACTGCCTTAGAATAAGTGACATTCCGTTTCAGAGTTCACACATACGTGGCAGGACAAAAAATGTCAAACTGCTTAGAATGGACAGCTGAACCCTTCAGCTTTAGCTTTGCGCTGGATTCAGTGCTGCCATAGCAGTGGAATAAAGTGACAGGATAGCCATGGAAACAATAATACAATCAAATCCCCACATTGACTTTCTCCTAAGTCTGGACCAGTCACTTACTTAGATGGTGTGCTCTTGCAGTCAGACAACTAGCACAGTGCTTATTTCATAATAGATGGTCAGCAAATGTATAACTGAGTTATTTTAACTGAAACACATTTATATGGTTTTTTTCATACAAATCTTATTTACTGTTTTATAAGGCGGTAGTATTATTTTTCAAATAAAAAAATCTAAAGCTCAAAGAACTCACATAAGTTGCCCAAAATTACAACAATAAAAAAGAGACGAAGAAGAGAATCAGGGAATTTGATAAAGACTTTACTATTTGTGGAAGATATTACGTAAGGTCCACAAGTTGGTATAGATTAGAGTCAGCAATTTCCTAGCTGCTAACCTTATCACAAGAGGCTTCCTAACTCACATGGATCACTTAAACCACTTCAGCCACACACTCCATGGTTTAGATAGCACCAAATTCCCAGCTTTAAATATCATTATGGCCTTATTTGTTTTACACTATCCCAAAACACGTTAATCCATGATAGAGTATTTCAGGGAGATAACTACTAGAGAACAATTTATAGCAGTCCTGAGACAAAGCATTACTCACTGTTAATTCCAAGATTTGGAATTCTGAATTTCGTGCTAAGATTATAAACTAATTTGAGACATTAGATTGTTCTTGCTCAAATCAACCAATGAATGTATTAAAAAAGCCCTTTCAACTATAAATACAGAACTGTGCTGAGTGCTTGGTGAGGGGATTCAAAGACAATATAGAAGATAAACTGATCCTGTCTTCAAGGAACTTGCTCTGTTGGGGGAGACAAGACTGACATTCATAAATTATAGATAGGCAGATAGACAATAAAATTACGAAAAGGAAACATTGAAGACAAATAACTGTGGTTTTTTGTACCAGTCACCAAACACATCAAGAAGGGTTTGAATATTCCTACCTCCTTAACATGAGCATCATCAAAATACATCCATTTGCGGATTTTTGTTTGGAAAAAGAATGTAGAATAATGTTTGCCGTAGTAACAGATCATTCCTACTAAGTACAGCTCGGACTGCTTGGCCCGGTCATCTGTCACTCTGAAAAACAGCTGTGGGGAAAGAGGAGAAAGGAAAGAACAGTCACATACTCAACCCTCTCATATCATCTCTCAGAAGACTCCATCATTTCTTAATTAAGGTACTGACTTGCTTCTTATTTTGCTAGTCCATATTATCATAAGTAGTGAACCTAAAAAGACAGAATTTAAGGAAAAGAGAGAAAATGGTCAAACTGGTAAGGTGGTGATGTTTCTTCATACATATTAATAATTTTTCTTGCTGGGGCTTATCCTAAGAGGAGCCAGGAATGTTGGGGAAAAAAAAGAATAAAACATTCTTAACTTTTAAAAGTTATTTATCAGCTAGTGCCATAAATATAAAGTTCCTGCTGAGACACTAAGTAGAGGATAAGAAAGGCCTTAGGAGGAGCAATTGCTTCACAGTGGTTACTAGCATTTCAATTCTAAGATGTCCAGCACTGCCCTGGGTACAAAGAGACATATAAAATATTTGAAAGCAAGGACTCTTGCCTTAAGGAACCTGTTTGGTTGAGAAAGCAATCATAAAAACAAAACAAAAGTAGAAGAGAAAACATATGCTACAGAAACTTAGAAAAAGTGAGATTTTTATTGTGCATAGCTATTATGTCAGAGATTCTTTGGCAAGGAAATCTAAAATAAGATCCCAGTAGTCCACTTACTCTCAGCCATAACTTAATGACATTAAAAGACAACAAAGGATCTCCTTAGTCACAGGACCATCAAAGAGAGAAACCAGTAGAAAGGAAATTACAAAGTTCCAGGCTCTTCTTCTGAACTGAAGGAAACCTCTGGCTGTACCTACACTAGGACATGCAACTGATAAAGCAATGACCCCACGTTTGAAGTCTGTTCCCTATTTCCCTGAATAGATGCACAGAAAACCACTAGAACTCTCTTCCAAACCAATTCATTACTGTGTCAACAGACACTGGTTCCCCACCATGAATTTAATATCTACGACTCATGTCACCAACTTCTACCTCTTTCATCGCCCATAGCAGCACTAGTCAGGACTGCTTACCTCTTTGACCTTACTACCTCCCATGGATGAATACATTGGTATTAACTAACAATGGGCAGAGCACAGGATAACTCTATGGATTATCTGATTTTTAAAGAAATTATTCATTTTGGCTGCGCTGGGTCTTTATTGTTGTGTGGGCTTTCTCTAGATTCACTGAGTAGGGGCTCCTCTCCAGTTGCGATGCTTCTCACTGCAGTGGCTTCTCTTGTTGCAGACCACAGCCTCTAGGGTGTGCAGGCACGTGGGATTAGTTGCTCTGCAGCACGCGGGAACTTCCTGGACCAGGGATCAAACCCATGTCTCCTGCACTGGCAGGCAGATTCTTAACCAATGGACCACCAAGGAAGTCCTGAATTACTTCATTTTTATCAATAGCTAAGCTCTGCCCATCATATCTTTCAAGACCAAGATCATTCCCTATCTTCCAAAAAACCTTTGCCACCTACACAAAGAAGGCATGTGAACATACACATGCATGCATATGCACGTCTACACATACACACAATGCATTCGTTCAAAACTCTTTAAAATCTGTCATTTAGGATACACCTTTGTGTTGGGAGCTCACTGCCCTTGAGCAATACTAAATACAAGAACTCCAAGTGAGAGATACAGGTAATTAACACTCACATCACCCAGCTTAAGGCAGGTGCCCAGGCTGTGAATGACATCCTCTGCCAAGTCTGAGTGGTCCGAGTCCCATACCAGCCCAATTGTGATAATCTGCGGTGCGTTCATCAACACACGGCGAATCCGAATCCTTTCTCCACAGTTGCTCTGAAATACACATCTAAGGTCAGTTTGACGTGTGTCCCACTGGCTCTGCCTTAATTTCACTAACCCCAGGGCTCTCCTCTCCACTCTGAACCCCACACGTGACAACTCACCGGGCAGTTCCGCAGATCCCCCATGGTGCTGGCATTCTGCAGCAGCTCACCAAACATGCTTGGTGAGGGTTTTTCTCGTCTTTCCAGCATACAAATAGCCTGATTGCTTTGAGATGGGAAGTTGAAGGGGGATGATTTGGGCAGTTGTACAGAGTTATAGCTAAATCAAATAAATCATTCATGCAGATTCCTAACTCACATGTTTGACTTCCTTCCTCTACCCACTATGCTAAAACCCCTTGTCCTGACCAGCCTCAGTGTCCCACAGAGTAAGTGAGCCTGCTGGTCCCCAAATCCAAAGCTCAGAGAATCCCCATTCCTCCTCCCACTCTGCTGGCCAGAACTGGGACTAAGAGAAGGGGAGAGATGGGACAGGAAAGAAGAACAAAGGTTATTCAAAATGACTGTTCTGAGATCCCACAGTATAGCAAAGACTCAGCAATAAGGATACAAGCTACTTGGGAGCCTTTGGTTAAAAACCAGGAGTGCCTAAGAATACAGAGAACCCACGGCTGTAAGACTCACCAAAGGGAAGTAGTGGAGATATAATGCACCATCTGGATGAAAGGCAGCGGGTCAGAAGTGGCGCCACAGCTGGTACATACGCACTAAGCCCAGGGAGGAAGAAGTGAAACCAGTAGGCCACAGTCATTAACTGCTTTGGCACCCATGTGACACTTTATATCCTAGGATAAAGTGTTCTTAAAGAAAAGGTCTAAGAAGTGATAGGGACAAAGATAAGGCTCACCTGCTCAAACAGTGTCATTGCAAACTTCTGGTGGGAGATGCAGTGTTGGGTGGTACATATGTCCTCTTTGGTTTCATCAGCAATGTGGAAGTGAATTCTCATCAGGAGGTTTTCCTAACAGGGAAGGAACAAAAGCAGTGTATAAAAAGCATTTAACAAAGAAAAGCACAAATTTGTTGGCAATTTACTCAGAGAAAGAGCAATCCTTTTGGAAGGTGAGAATATCTCTGATATATTTTTTAAATTTTTAATTTGAAACAATTATCAATTCACAGAAAGTTTCTCAAAAGATTGTACAGGCAGTCCATGTACACTTCACCCAATTTCCTCCACAGAAGACATCTTACATAACTATAGTATGATACCCAAACCAGCAAATGGACATCGGTACAATCAATCCAGAGTTTATTCAGATTTCACTAGCTTTACATACATTCATCTGTGGGTCTGTAAAGCTCGATTCAGTTTTATCACATGTATAGTGATGTAAACACCTCCACAATCAAGATATAAAACTGTTTCATCACCACAAAGCTCCGTATGCTATCCTTTTATAACTTCAACCCAACCTTAACACATTAGCAACCACTAATATGTTCTCCTATCTCTATAATTTTATTATTTTAAGAATGCTATATAAATGGGATCAACCTTTTGATACTGTGTTTTTCACTCAACAGAATTCCCTTCAGATCACTCAAGTTGTTGCACACATCAACCCTTTACTTTTACTGCTGCATAGTATTCCATGGCAGAGAGGTACCACAGTTTGTTTCACCATCTATCCATTAAAAAGTATTTGGGGCTTTTTACTTTGGGGCTATTATAAATAAAGCTTCTATGAATATTCATGGAGAGGTTTTCATATGAACGTAGGTTTTTATCTCTCTGGATTCATGCCTAGGAATCTAACTTCTGAATCTTGTGGTAGTTTGCAAGTTTACTGTTTTAAGAAACTGCCAGGGGACTTGCCTGGTGGTCGAGGGGTCATGACTCTGTACTCCCAATGCAGGGGGCATGGCTTTAACCCCTGTTAAGGGAACTAAGATCTCACATGCTGTGCAGTGCAGCCAGGGAAAAAAGAAACTGCCAAAGTATTCTCAAGAGTGGCTAGATCCTTCTAGATTCCTACCAGCAATAAATCAGGGATCCAGTTTCTCAGGGGTACATTTTACCCTGTAACAGGATGTACATTACTCAGGTTGTTTAATAGTTGCACAAAGACAGCCTTCTGAAGATTGATGAGTGGCAACTAGAGTTGAAAAAAGTGAGGACTGTCTACTAAAAATCACCAAAAGTAGTAGGAGCTCTCAAAGTGTGGTTTCCCAGACCAGTAGTATCAGGATTAGCCCACCTAGGAAGTTGTTACAGATATTCTTGGGCCCTACTCCAAACCTACCAAATCAGAAACTCAAGACAGTAGGACCCAGCAATTTATATTTATATAATGAGCCTTGTCTCCTCTGAAGGTGAGAGCTACTGTTCTGAGCAATGGCAAGCACGAAACGACCCTAAGCCTGAAGGAAAAAGAACAAATCCACTAGGCAATTCATACTGAGAATGAATTCACACTCAGCAGAGACAACTCAGAGCTCTACGAAACTAGGGAAATTCTAGTGCTAGCTGTAGAGAAGAGGAATATAGTAAATGCCACAGTAAAGTAACAAATCCCTGACGGAGACCATCCACAGCCTCACCCCGTATCAAAGAGGGCCAGAGGCCAGCACTTACAAAGCACTCTGCGGCATCATCCATAATTCCCAGCTGGAAACGCTGTTCATCCTGAAAAGTCTTTGCCAGAGCACTGCGGAGAGTGTCAGATGGAAGCACTTTTTCACTACTGCACTGAAACTGGTTAAAGATTCCCTGTGGAAAAGAGGTTAGACAAAGGGAAAAGCACAATACTGTTACTCAGCTTCTATGCATCCCAGTCTGTCATGCTACCATCTCCACGCTTATAGCTATGGAACCAAATGTACCTTCCAGGAGTTGATATGCCTGCAGTAAGTAATAAAAGAAGTAAAAAACAGGACTCATAAGAATGGGCATGACATGCGCTCATAAGGATCCTTGCTCTTCCATCTGAGTGCGATATACGATTAAGGATACATTAACGTTGTTATGTGTTAAAGAAATGCAGTTACCTCATTTCCTTTGATATATAAAGAGATGGATGGTCTATAATAAATAAAAATAAATTATATGTCAATAAACTGGTTAATTATTCTGTGCTGGCTCATCCTATGAAATCTGGCCCTCTTCTTTTAAACTGTTTAGCTACTATAAAATTACCAAAAAGTAAAAGGAATAATATAACAAATACGTACGTGTCTAACACTCAGAAATAAACATTCTATCATGTTTACTTCTAATCTGCAGATAAAGCTAAAGTCCCCTTTAAGACCAGTCACTCACTATCATGAGTTCATAGCACAATCTTTTGTTTTTAATACTTTATATATATTTGTAAGTGTGTATGTATATTTATCTCTCAATAACATATAGTAAGCTTGTTTTTTGTTTATGTAAAAAGTTTCATACTGAATTTTACTTTTTAAAAAAAATTCAGCATTATTTTTGAGGTTACCCATACATTTCATCCCTTCTCCTTGCTGTATGGCATTACATCAAGTTACTCTATCACATCTATTTATCATTTTTTAATTAACAGAAATTTTTGCAGTCTCTACTTTTTCACTATTATAAAGAGATTATGGCAACTTAAATTTCTACCAGTGCATGAATATAAATAAATTACCCCGTATCCTTGTCAGCAATTAATATAGTCAAACTGGTTAATTTTAGTCTTTCTAACTGCATTAGTTTTTTGGGGTACTCTGTGAGTACTACTTATAGCAAATACCTTCTTCTAGTCTTCTGGTATCTTTCAAGCACAGCAGTTTTTTACTTTGGTGTAACTAAATGTATCTGCCTTCTCCATCTTTATCTGTATTTGAAGCAATGATGAATGTGATATCCAGAGAATGGAAGCAAAGAGTGGCAACAAATGGCACATGGCTTGAGGTGTCTTCCCCAGTGGTATCAGACTCTCCGCCCTGAGATTAGAATATGTTCGCTGACATCACATGGCCCAGATGCACACTAAGCCACCGAGATAAACCACTCACCCAACAGTGAGTTACATATCAACATGACAAAGAAGGTCACTCGCCTGAAATCCTTGTTAGTGATTATTCATATTTTTCAGACTTACAAATGAGACCAGAAATGCAATCACTTTTATCAACCTACCTATGTGAGCTAACAATAAGAGGCCCCACAAACCTAGAATGGCTAATTCTTGGTCCTCATTTTACTTGCCACTTTATTTGCAGTAGCTCAGTCACTCATTCCCTTCAGATTCTTATCCAGATATTACTTTCTCAATATAGTATTCCTTGATCACTCTATTTAAAACAGTAAGCCTCATCCACTTTTTCTAAACCTCCCACATTTTACCTGTTTTAATTTTCCCTATGGCACTTGTTACCAACAGTCATACCATATATTTTATTTCTTTACTGTCTAACTGCACTCCTTAGAGTATGAAGTCAGACATTTTTATTCTTTAATTCCTTGCTATACTCCAACACCAAGAATAGTACGGACATATAAAAGGTTATCAACAATTGGTTTTCGGGCTTCCCTGGTGGCTCGATGGTAAAGAATCCACCTGCCAATACAGGAGACAAAGGTTCAATCCCTGGCCTGGGAAGGTCCCACATGTTGCACAGCAGCTAAGCTTGTGCGCCACAGGTACTGAGGCTGGCTCTACAGCCCGGAAACTGTAACTGCTGAGCCTGAGTGCCACAGCTACTGGAGCCCACACTCCCTAGAGCCTGTGCTCCGCAATAAGAGGCCACCATGACGAGAAGCCCTCACACTGCAACTGCAGGGTGGCCCCTCTCGCCGTAACTGGACAGAGAACCACACAACAACGAAGACCCAGCACAGCCAAAACAGTATATAAATAAATTTTAAAAAATTTTTAAACTTTTTAAAATCTAGTTTTAAATGAATGAATGATTTTATACAGGTAGATCTTATTAAGGGAAAATATTAAGTCCCTACCTTTTTAAGCAGTAGAAGAATCAACTTTCTGAGTGAAAATTTTTAAGGTGATACAACCAGTTCAAGCAAAATGGGACTAAACCTCATTCTTCTAATTTCAAGTAGGAACTGTTTTCCTCATACCATTTTCTGAATATTATCATTCCACCTCATACACATTGAATATCTATCCCTACAGCAATCTGGGAACAATTTACCATGTATCTGGCTATTATTTGCCTATAAACAAGTCTATGATGTGGAAGAGGCAGTACCAACAAACCATACTTTGTATTATTCAACAAGCATGAAGTTGGGGGCAGAGGTCTCTTATAATTACTTTTAAGTTATTTTGGATTGACCTAGAAAGTTTTACAAAGTCTATTATAAGATCAGGTAAAAGGCAGAGCAAGATCTTCCATAATTTGTTGCTGGAAGTGAAAGAATATCTTCTCAATCATTAATGGTAAGGCATCAATGCTGACAAAAGCTCTACCTCTTGGGCAAGGGATGGATAAGGTTTGGTCCTTTGTTCAGAGCCCACAGTCAGTTCCAAAACAAACCAATAGGAAATTAGTTTCAGGACAGTTCTGTACAAACACAATGAATGCAAACTATAGCCCCTTTAGCCTTTCTCAACTGGGTTTGCTCAAGTATTAAGTCTTAATACTCGAAAGCATCAACAGCTCCTAAATTATTCATATTTTAAAATGAATTAACTTCTCTCCTACACATAGAACTAGTTATGTTACCATCCTAGAGAGAATTAAGAAAATAGTCACTCAAAATACTTTACAGCTCTGATGACCCTATTTGAGAAAGGAGAGGGGCTCCACGGAGAGATGGTATAGCATAATAGCATAATAGTATGGAGTCCGGAACCACACTATTTGTGTTCAAAATCCCAGCCCTCTTATTTATCATCTATATGACCTCGGACAAGTTACTTAACTTCTCTAGGCTTTAGTTTCCTCTTCTAAAACAGAATTAATAATAGTATTTACCTCCTAGGATTATTTAAGGATTACATAAATTATCTATCTTTATACTTATATCTTGTTGCTGCTGCTGCTAAGTTGCTTCAGTCGTGTCCGACTCTGTGTGACCCCACAGACGGCAGCCCACCAGGCTCCGCCGTTCCTGGGATTCTCCAGGCAAGAACACCGGAGTGGGTTGCCATTTCCTTCTCCAATGCATGAAAGTAAAAAGTGAAAGTGAAGTCACTCAGTCATGTCCGACTCTTTGCGACCCCATGGACTGCAGTCCACCAGGCTCCTCCATCCATGGGATTTTTTCAGGCAAGAGTACTGGAGTGGGGTGCCAGTGCCTTCTCCAATATTTATACCTTAGACAGATACTTATCTCTTAGACAGTCTGACGGTATGAAAGTGCTATCTAACTGCTAACTGTTATTATCATCACCATTCTATTTGGGAGTTATTTTAGGATACTGCCTGCACTGCCTATGAAGAAAGGCCTTGAGTCAGATACACTTCTACCTTGAGCTACCTCCTCAGTCTCTGAGATCTGGGTACGAAGGTTGAAACTCTTCTCTATTCTGCCGCTTGTATTTAAGAGAGGCTGATTTCCCATGACCTAGATAACAAGGGAAAGAAAGACTTAAAGTCAGAGCTCTGCCTGCATCCACAGTGCATATGCAACAGCAGATCTGGCTCTTGCGTTCAGTGGCATCATCTCCTTGCTACTCTTTTTTAACCTCTTAATTACAGACAGCTTTCTCCATACACACTGCATATCTTTTCAGAATAGCCTCTGCTTGCATATTCTTTCTTATTTTAATTATTAGAGGTCTTGTTAGGAACAAGCATGTGCATCAGGGATGAAGCAGCCTAAGCCTGCCCAGCATGCATCTGTGGAGCCACAGCTCTGGAAGAAGCTGTAGCACAAAGCCCCTCTGTTAGGGCAGCACACTAACCCCTGTGTGTCCCTCTCACATGAGCGCAAGGCTGGAACGAGCCTTCTCCTGTTCCCTTTTTCACCCTCCTCCCACCTTTCCCAGAGGGAGATCCTATTCACACCAAAGAAAGCCAAGAACATTTAGTTCAGCAATAAGAACAGGTGGTAGCACCAATAAGGAACAAAAACTGGTATTCTTCCAGTTGCTGAGTTCTATGACAGAGAGGGAGAGAGGGCAGGAAGAATCAAAACCCAGGAATCATTTTCCTCTGTGGGGTCCCTGTCAGTTTCATTTCAATAAATACAAAACCCAACTTTGAGGTTTCTCTCTGCTCTTCTTCACAGAGTGAAACCAAAGAGGTGTTCCTTTTGGTTAAATAAAATAAACAAAAAGGCAAATTACTTTTTGTTTATTAACTATTTTCTTGGATGCAGTGCAAAAGCAACAAGACTTTAATGACTAAAAGCAGGTGCTTCCCCCACCCATCTCTCTTGGATCAAGTAGCAAAACAATTCTACCCACATGAGCATATAATTATTTGGATTAGTAAAAACCATGTAAATAAGATAAAAGCACCATAAAGACAGAAAGTCTTTGTACTTTGGCATGTACAAATGCAGCTGTTGCTTGAGATTTTTTTTTCTTTCCCTTAAAACACAGACTTTGTCTTTAAGCAAGGAATAGTTGATTATTTCTCTCTCAGAACTTCCTAGCTTTGTATCAAAAAGAAGTCATGAGTAGGGAAAATACAGATCAAGGAAAAGGGCTGTCACTAAATTTGATGCTTTATGGGCCCAAGGTTTTATGAAAGTGCCCTAGTTGGCAGTCCAGCTCACCTCTGAGAGGTGTCCAGCAATATTTTCTACAAGGGCATGACGCATGTTACACATGCTAGTAACTCAATTCTCAGGCTTTCTCTTCTTGGTCTGAGCTTCCCAAATCTGTAATTTTGGCTCTTATAACTATCTTTTTTTTCTCCACACCTCCTGGAAATCATACACCTAAATAAATCATAAACCTAGATATGGCCACTTGAGCCTGTTTGCAAATACAATTCTTTGAAAGGAAGATAAAGGAGCTACTCCTAATGGGTCACTGACTGCCGGAAGAGAGAAATTTCACCCTAGTTTTGCGTGTTCAAAAGAAAGCTGAACGTTTTCTTTAAAGAGAAGAAAGAATGTTTAAATGTTTACCATTCTGTCACCCAAAACAGTAACACTATGGATTTTTAACATTTATTGCAAAGAAATTCAAACATATCAGGTAAGACAAAACGACACAATAAATTTCCTTGTACCCATTATCCATCCTCAACAATTACTGGCCTGTGGCCAAGCTTATTCCATATATACCACCCACCCACTCACCCATTTCCCAGATCATTTTGAAACAAATACCAGACATTATCCATCTGTAAATATTTCAAGAGGTGCCTCTAAAAAAATAAGAAAGCTTCTAGTTTAAAACATAACCATAATACCATTACCACACTCTTAGAAAAAGGTATCCAATGAGTTCAACAGAAACGCTTGCTCAAACTTTGGGGGAGGCAGAGAACAGCTGGCTAGTTTCTCTCCTGGGATTCTTTAACCTTATGTCTTAAAATAGCCTCTGGACTTCCTAATTAGAAAATTACCAACATATCCTGCATCATATCCTTTAAATTAAATTCAGTTATCAATACCATTATCTCCCCATGAGTTTAGGGGTAATTTATTTGCACTCAGTCCATAACCTAAAACCTTGGATTTGCAGTGAGGAAGTAAAAGACCATCACCTTTCACACTCATGCCTGCCACTCATAAAAAAAGACACCCACATACACACAAAGGTAGAGACACAGATAGAAATACCAAGACTTCAAGACACTGGACAGGTAGACACAGAGGCATAAATAGGCCAGATTCACCAGGGAACAGTACTGCTTTCAGTGGGAAACCATAAACAAATACTGAGTTAAACTAAACTAAAATGTAAGTCAATCTGCTAATTTTTGCCAAGATCAAAAATGTAGGACCATATAGATTACCAACAGTATTCAAACCAAATTTTGAGAATCAATATCATAACCATTTATCCCATGGGGAAATAAAAATTGGAACCCTTCCGGACAAGCACAAGGATTGTGAGATTGTAAAAGTTTCAGGTTCTGCCATAAACTCTGGAAAGGAAAGAATTATGGTGATCTACTATACTTTTCCCCTGTAGTCAGATCCTCTATTTGAAATATCGTGTAAAATTCTGGACTCTAGAATTTCATTTTTGCTTTTTTTTTTAACTTTATATTGAAGTATAGCCAATTAACAGGTGATACTAGTGGTAAAGAACCTGCCTACCAATGCAGGAGACATAAGAGATGCAGGTTCAATTCCTGGGTCAGGAAGATCCCCTAGAGAAGGGCATGGCAATCCACTCTAGTATTCTTGCCTGGAGAATCCATGGACAGAGGCGCCTGATGGGCTACGGTCCATAGGGCTGCAAAGAGTTGTACGTGACTGAGGCAACTTAGGAGTAGCAGCATAACCAATTAACAATGCTGTGATAGTTTCAGGTGGACAGCAGTGAGACTCAGCCACACGTATATAATTTTTAAAAGGAATAAGAGCTTAAGTTTTATACTATCCAAGTTATGTTAATCATTAAATTAACTGAGAAAACTTAGGGACAGCCTAATACAACTTTAAAACTAAAAAAAGTTAGGGACTTCCCCAGTGGTCCAGTGGTTAAGAATCTGTGCTTCACCTGTAGGGGGAACAGGTTCCATCGCTGGTCAGGGATTTTGCATGCCATGTGTGCAGTGTGGCCAAAAAGTGGAAAAGAAAAACAGACTAAGAAAGGTTAGCCAAAAGATCACAAAAATATGGTCATATTCAATAAATAAACAAAACAGTGAAGTTCAACTTAGACACGTGCCTTAGACATAAGGACCTTACTTACGTGAAGTGATAAAGTGAAGTCGTTCAGTTGTGTCCGACTCTCAGCAACCCCATGGACTGTAGCCTACCAGGCTCCTCCGTCCATGGGATTTCCAGGTAAGAGTACTGGAGTAAGTTGCCATTTCTTTCTCCCGAGGATCTTCCTGACCCAGGGATCGAACCCAGGTCTCCCGTATTGTAAGCAAGACATTTTACCATCTGAGCCACCAGGTAAGTCTTTATGTGAGGGCTGTTTATTCCGTGCTAAAATTTCTGGGTAACATACAGAAATCTAATTTTATGGTTTACATAGTCAGTCCAGGATAATGGGTTTATTGTTTTCTGATAGTGGCAATAACTACAAGACAATGAAGAACTTTCCATTCCTAAAATCTACAGAAAAAACAAACAAAAAAATAACCAGACTATAATTCCTTATACCACTTTACTCCATATGTGTATGTTTCAGTCCCCAATATAGAACAGCTACATGGTACAAAACAAAAAAATATTGAGATTTGTTCCCTTAACCCTCAAATTTCCCCCCAGTTAACAAGTGAGCAATCAGAAGAACATAGACTTTACTGCTCCTTCACAATAGTCTTACTGCTCTACAGATACAGACTTATACATTTCAGGACACCTTAATATACAAAAACCTATTTTCTCCATCCCTACCTCCATCACCACCACTCCGAGGCTTTTAGTATTATTGGATTTAATCAATCAATGCAGCATTCTTCTTTGCCTATAACAAAAAACACTCTGTCCTACATCCTGGCACTGCAAAGCCTCTAGTACAATCCCTGGAAGGAGAACAAAATCTTTGTGGCATACTAAGTACAGAAGACGGATTTCCTCCTCTGGATAGAGATAAATAAATAAACCAACACCAAAGTAAAGTCATACCCTGGGGGCCAGGGTGTACGGAGCAGATTCCTTATGAGTGAGAGCTCTGGGCTATAGGCAAGACAATGGTTTAGGTCAGTAATACTAGATGGGAATAAAGTTGGTGTTTTAGAAGGGACAGGGTAATTAGCACACAAGTCCCTCCTATTTGTTAAATCAGAGCTGAAAGAAATCGTGGTTCAAAGTAAGCAGAAAGACTAACAAATTCTTCATTAATAATTTGCATGCAAGATTCGAGGCTGCAATTACTCTAGGGATTTAGTGTCAAGTAACACAGAAAAAAAAGCCAACAGTATATTTTACAGGACCAAAAGAAATGGACTATCAACAATAGTCCATTTTTGTGGTTTTGTGTACAAACCACCAAAAAGTACTGGACACAACATATTCTATTGTACCAGTGAAGATTATAAGACACAGGACTATTGACAGAGGGTCACAGAACAAAAGAAAAAACAAAATAAAGACATGATCCAAATGCATCCACATTAGGCCAATAGTAAATGTACATTTAAGGTGCTAGGTAAAGTAAACAACTGGAGAAAGAGCAGGGATACTATCTTTTAGCCAGACTTGGAAGGGCAAATCTTTCATCCAAACATCAGATTAACAGAAAGTTGGCTAACTGCTGACTCATCAAGGAACATGTTTGTGGGGTTTTTTGCCCCTAATACTAGGTTCAAGAAATAAGCAATTATGCTCTAACATAAAGAATTCTGACTTTATAGAATTGGCAAGTTTTGCAGACCATTTCAAATTCAGGGATTCTGGAATCTCTTGTTTTAAAAAAATCTAAGAAATAATAATTTTATGTATAAAACTTAGCACTAAAGAATGCAAACAGGTCATGAAGTATCAGCAAAAAGGAATTCTTACCGGCCTCATCAAATAGTCCCCTAATTTTTAAATAGAAAAATATTTACAATTATACTCACAGAGAAAAAAATACAGAATTATGCCTACACTGGTCACCACAAAGTTAAGTGTAACTTAACCACAGGAAACCATCTAACTGCTCTGCAGACGGAACCCTAGCCTTTCTCTCTTTCATCAGCTGACCTTTACCATCAACAATTCCCCTCCCTGTCCCCACTCCCACCCCAGCAGATCTCTCTCTTCCCTTACTAAATGAGGCATGAAGGCTTAGATTAGTGGACCTACTAAAAAAAGTACCAGGCTAAATGTTACAACAAGAAAATCTGTTAAACAGGACGAAGTGAGAGAGAATATAAGACAGAAAGAAAAAGGCAATACCAAACTCCGTAACAAAAACACCAAGAACTACTAAAAGACTCAGGCTTCCCTAGTGGCTCAGATAGTAAAGAATCTGCCTGTAATACGGGAGACCTGAGTTTGACCCCTAGGTTGGGAAGATCACCTGGAAGAAGGTGTGGCAACTAAAAGACTACATGAACCCAGAAAAACTGTTTATATTAAGGTCCAGGCACTGAGCATAACACCAAGAGAGAAGAAAAGCTGGGCCACCTTCCCCAAAACCCACTCAGCCATGCCAAACATTGTTAAGTCAATCACGGATCTACATAGACAGAGTATTTTTAAAATTTCTTAAAGAAGATAAATTCTTAAGAGTTCTGATAGGTAGATGTGGTTTGATTTAAAAGGGATGTGTTATTGTTTTATTTCTTGTTATGTTATTGTTTGGGGTGCCAAGGGATCCAGGCAGAGTGAATGACGTCTGCAATGCAGTATCTAAGAAGCAGTCATACTTTGTGCACTATTTACTGTCATAGCTGAAACAGTATTGGGAAGGGGAGAAAGGGAAAAGGAAGTGTGAAATTAGTTTTTTAAATGTCTATAATCTTGCTTTTTAAAGTGATTTAACAGACAATTGGAAGCCACTCCAGGGTTATAAGAATGGAGTAACTTCAAAATATCACTCCAGGGCAGTCTTAGGTTCAAACAAATAGGAAGATATTAGAGATGGAAAGGCAATTTAAGGATGGGAGGGAGTACTCTTTTTACTAAAATAGTGGGCAAAAAGACTTATTACTAGAAATATCATAGACCAGAGAGGAGGCATAAAGTGAAATGATTCCCTGTGAGGGAATACAGACTATTTTGTTTCCCTCTTAACACTTTAGGCTTTCCAGATTGCTGTATTTTTCTATAATAGAAATCATCATTCAAATAAAGAACAAACATGATGGGTATATACAACCAAAGAATAATAAATAAATGCCCATGTGCTTACCACACAACTTAAAAAAATGGAAAAATTGAGTTTGAGACTCCCCAATTGATTATATCCTCCCCATTCCACCTTCCAGAGGTAACCATTATCCCAAATATTGTGAAAACCATTCCTTTTTTTTCTCTACAGTTTCATCATATGTATGTATCCCTGAACAATATGTTATTTAGTTCTGCCTGTTTTTGCTTTGTATATAAATGGAAACATAGTTTAGCAGTCTTCAGTGACTTGCTTTTTTCATGTGATGGGATTACATCTCTACTGCTCTTAGAGATGATAGAAAACCAATCATCTTAGGAAACCAATGGGATTACACCCCAATAAACCCACCAAAAATACATGTAACTTATCTATCAAATATCATAGCCTAGACTACCTTAAACATGCTCAGAACATTTACATTAGCCTACAGTTGGGCAAAATAATCTAATACAAAGCCGACTTTATTCTAAAGTGAATATGTGCAACAAAGGAAACTATAAGCAAGGTGAAAAGACAGCCTTCAGAATGGGAGAAAATAATAGCCAATGAAGCAACGGACAATTAATCTCAAAAATATACAAACAACTCCTGCAGCTCCATTCTAGAAAAATAAACGACCCAATCAAAAAGTGGGCCAAAGAACTTAACAGACATTTCTCCAAAGAAGATATAAAAATGGCTAATAAACACATGAAAAGATGTTCAACATCACTCATTATCAGAGAAATGCAAATCAAAACCACAATGAGGTATCACTTTACACCAGTCAGAATGGCTGTAATCCAAAAGTCTACAAGCAATAAATGCTGGAGAGGATGTGGAGAAAAGGGAACTCTCCTACACTGTTGGTGGGAAGGCAAACTAGTACAGCCACTATGGAAAACTGTGTGGAGGTTCCTTAAAAAGCTGCAAATAGTCCTGCCATATGACCCAGCAATCCCACTGCTGGGCATATACACCGAGGAAACCAGAATTGAAAGAGCCACGTGTACCCCAATGTTCATCGCTGCATTGTTTACAATAGCCAAGACATGGAAGCAACCTAGATGCCCATCAACTGACGAATGGATAAGAAAGCTGTGGTACATATACACAATGGAATATTACTCAGCATTAAAAAAAAATTCATTTGAATCAATTCTACTCAGATGGACCAAACTGGAGCCCATTATCCAGAGTGAAGTAAGCCAGAAGCAAAAACAACAATACAGTATATTAACACATATATATGGAATTTAGAAAGACAGTAACGAGAACCCAGCATGCGAGACAGCAAAAGGAACACAGATGTATAGAATAGACTCGTGGACTCTGTGGATGAGGGAAAGGGTGGGATGTTATGGGAGAATGGCATTGAAACATGTTAATTATCATATGTCTAATCAATCGCCAGCCCAGGATTGATTCTCGGGGCTGGTGCATCGAGATTTCCCGGGGGGGGGGGGGGAGGGAGGGGTTTCTGGAGGGGGAGCATATGTAAACCCATGGTGATATCATGGCATTGTATGGCAAAAACAATAAAAGGGAGAGAAAATAAATAAATAAATAAAGTGAATATGTGATCTAATTTACTGAATACTGAAAGTGAAAAATAGAATGGTTGTAACTGTATTGGTTGGTTTAACCTTATGACTGTGTGGCTGACAGGGAATGACTGACTGGCTGACTGACAGCTCCTTACAGCTGCCCAGCAACACAATGAAGTATCATATCACATATCACTAGCCCAAGAAAAAATCAAAATGCAAAGTAAGGTTTCTACCAAATGCATATCACTTTCATATCATCATAAAGTCAAAACAATCATAAGTCAAACCATCGTATGTCAAGGTCTGTCTGTAATGTTTCTGTGATTAATTTGATATATGTAGCTGCCAACTGTTTATTATCACTACTATATAGTATTTTACTCTGGGAATAAACCATAATTTTTAATCCATTACACTATAGTTGGAATGGGTTGCTTCCATTTTTCTGTAATCATAGAAAAATACTACCTTAAATATCCTCTAATATATCTTCTGGTGTGTATGTACCGGAAGGTTTCCACAGGGAATATCTAGGAGTAGAATTACTGAGTAGTAGAATACCTTTTACTTGAATTTTGTTTGACAAATGCAATGACAAATTGATTTCCTAAATAGTGGTATCAATTTATATTCCAATCAACAATGTACATAAATTCTCATTATTCTACATTTTAGGAAACAATTTTATCCAACTTTTAAATTTCTACTAATCTGAAGGGTATGGTTTAATTAATATTCCTTTCATATCCATAAGTTAATTGGCTTTCCCATTCTAAGAAATGCCTATTTATGTCTTTCATTAGTTTTTCTGTTGACTCATTTTATTTTTTACTTATTCTTCATGGGAGTTCTTCTCTAAGTGCTATGCTAGATACCATTCCTTGTTGATTATATATAATGCAGACACTTTCTCACAATTTGTAGCCCTGTATATTTACTGTCTTTATGGAATCCTCTGATGAACAGAAGTTCTTGAATTTTCTATAGTAAAATATGTCAAACTTTTTAGCTTTGTATTTTTCATGTCTTACTTATTAAATCCTCTCTATCCCTTAGGCCTTGATACTCCCTCATAGTTTCTTCTAAAACTTAAAAAATTTTGTTTTTCACATTTTAGTCCTTAATTCATCTGAAATTCTTACTTTTGGTATAATATGAAGTAGGGATCTAATTTCCTTTTTGTCTATACAAATAATCAATTATCTAAGCACATGTATTAGAAAATCTAAGACTATAATTTTCAAATCAAGTGCACAATAATTAAAAGAATGCAAATAATGCCATCTAAAACAAAGTATGTGCAAACTAGAGTTTAATTATTTAACATTTGCTTAGTACTGAGGGATTGAAAAGCACTTTAGGGGAAAAAAATCGTTTTTAATCTTCCAATATAGCAAATCTGATAGCTCAGTTGGTAAAGAATCTGCCTTCAATGCAGGAGACCCTAGTTCAATTCCTGGATTGGGAAGATCCCCTGGAGAAGGGACAAGCTACCCACTCCCAGTATTCTTGGGCGTCCCTTGTGGCTCAGCTGGTAAAGAATCCACGTACAATGCAGGAGACCTGGGTTCAGTCCCTGGGTTGGGAAGATCCCCTGGAGAAGGGAAAGGCTACCCACTCCAGTATTCTGGCCTGGAGAATTCCATAGACTATATAGTCCATGGGGTCACAAAGAGCCAGATATGACTGAGCGACTTTCACTTTCACTATATAGCAAAAGCGTCAGTGAAGGAAAAGAAATCTAACTGACAGACCAGACAATGATGTGATTGATGAGGAAAGCACCAGAATTCCAACACATCCTCAGAGCTAGAAAGTCCTAAATCATAATCTTTGATCTACTAAGCCCATTTACCTATCTGTCATAAGCAACTGCTTCTCTGAAAAACTCCCAAGATACACCCTTAGTCCTCTAGCTTGAAAAACAACTTCCCTTCTATAACTAGATGTCTCAGAAGGTGTCCCATAGGTCTAGTGGTTGGTTTTATTTCTCTGACTCATATAATTGTATTGATTTATATTAAAGTAACAATTTGTCCCTCTGGAAAATGAAACATAACAAGACTGTGACAACTAATTCTCCAGAGTCCGGTCTGGGTCAGTGAAGAATATGGCACAGTCCTAACCAATCAAAGGCATGTCAGAGGGTCATATAAGTACCATCATCTCTTCCTGGTACAGATAGTTTTCTATCTGTAGAATTTGTAGAAATTCTATCTGCAGGAGATTCTCCTACCAGATATTTCCCCAGGATTCAAATCTCCCTAGCAAGTAACTTGCCCTGATTTTTTTGGTTTTAATGTCATGAACCAGACTTCCCTTGGACTTGATGGCCAAAGGACCACTATGTTTCTTGTCTATCTAAAACTAGATACTTTATGTCAATGTATCTTTCAGAAAATCAAGCCAAATGCTCTTTTGAACAGGACTTCTGTCTGAATGGGTATAGTCAGAAATGCTACAACTTGTAAAAAGTCTGGTTTCATTAAAATTTCATATTGAAACTCCTCAATTAACCAATAATTTATTTTCTTAATTTATTCTTTTTGTTTTTTTGCTGCACTAAGAGGCACGGAGGATCTTAGTTCCCCAACCAGGGATCGAACTCATGTCCCCTGTGGTGGAAGCATGTAATCTTAACCACTAGACTGCCAGGGAAGTCCTCAATAATTTATATTCCATATTTTGCTAAGTTATAATAGTTGAAAACAAAGAGTTGAAAAAAAAAGATATTTGTGACCCTAGTGGCAAAAAGTTCAAAAGTCTGTTATCTCTTTCCAGAGATATCAGCCTACCATGGACTAAAACTTCAAACTGATGTTGGCCAAAAAATTGTTTTGACTCAGCTGTTGCAAATTTAACTAGGAAATAATTTGGGAGTTTTTTGGTTATAATTCCTGTTCTCAGATGTAAAAACAGCTAAGTTAATAATGATCACAACCAAGCATCCTTGTGACAAACCAAGGATTCAGACTTCATGAGATTGAAAAATGACCCTAGAAGCTTCATCATCCAACCACAAATAATGCATTGTTTATCTGAACCAAGAAAACAGAGAGGATACATGTTGGAAAACTGATGGAGAATGGGCCTTTTTCTTTAGCAACTTACCTAAAATCTCTGAGTCAGAACTCTCTAACATTACACCATTTTATTTGTCTCTAAATGAATCCTCAGTTTCACTTTATTCAGAAATGAAAAAATTGGAGTCAGATTAAAATAGAACCAATATAAAGAATCTACTACATGTGATAAAGGGAAATATTAGGGAATGGGAAAATGGGAAAATTTTAGTACTGGTTTTTCTTCATAGAAACAGCTTATTGCTAAATTTAGCTTTAATAGACAATAGTTAATTCCATGAAAAACATTTGGTTGTTTTTTCAAAATTAAAATTTAGTATTAGCTTTTCAGATAAATACGCAAAGTCTAAGCACATGTAAATAGTACCCTATCATATTAAATAGAGTTGTATGGGCAAAAGGTTCAGAGAAACAGAATACCAAGCAGTATTTCTTGGAAGCAAGCAAAATTAACCATACTTATTCTTTGCACTAAACCATAGGCAGATATTATAGCAACAGATTCTTTAGCATCAATCTGAATAATCAAACCACACTCAACATTGATCATTTGGCAACCTAATGACAGTGAGAAGAAACAAGTTTGAAGTTTTTACCTTGAGAGCACAAAAGATGCAGGAATCTCCCATGCATTTGTGAGTTGTAAGCTGCCTAAAGCTACGTCGGAAGATGTCCAAGTGCCATAAAACCTGAGGAAAAGGGAAGATATTTCATTACACTGCAAAACCTCCCCATTTAAATCAAGAAGTCAAGCAAGCATAAGTAATGATCACAGAAGACATCATTACTCTCAAGAGAAAAGTTCATTCTAATATATCAAAAAAAGTCCAAATAAAGTGAAGTATCCAATCAGAGGCACAGATGACCATATTATGGAAAAAACACTAATTCAAACATAAAGTAGACCACACAGAGAAAATGTGGTATGACATAGATCAAATATGATCCTAAAGAGTTATTTTATGGGTTAAAAACTGCAGAATAAGGATTTATTTTAATGGTCCACAAAAGAAAAGCAAGAATATTTAAAAACTTATTTAGAAGCTTGAATTGTAGTGTGGAATTTCATCTTTGTTAGATTTCTCCATGTTTGGACCTTTCTGAGAGAGGTGTGATCTCCTTAAGTCAACAGAATTAAAAAAATAATGGTAAAAATCAACAGTGATAAATCTGTTCATAGAATGTAACTTTGACAGGAAGTGATGAGAGCAGCACTTTTATGGTATTTCTCTCAAAAACCCATAACCCCAGTTTAATCATGAGAATCACATCAAATTCCAATAATGGGACATCCTACAAAATACTTGACTAGACTCATTGGAAGAGACCCTAATGCTGGGAAGGAGTCTGGGCAGGAGAAGAAGGGAACGACAGAGGATGAGGTGGCTGAATGGCATCACCAACTCGATGGACATGGGTTTGGGTGGACTCTGGGAGTTGGTGATGGACAGGGAGGCCTGGCGTGCTGCAATTCATGGGGTCGCAAAGAGTCGGACACGACTGAGCGACTGAACTGAACTGAACTGAACTGACTCTTCAAAACTGTCAAGATTATCAAAACAAGGGAACTGTGAGAAATTATCACAGCCAAGAGGAGCCTATGGAAATATGACAAGTAAATGCAGTATTTTGGACTGGATTCTGGAATACAAAAAGACACTATGTAAAAAACTCAGGAAATCTGAATAAACTTTGAACTTTAGTTAAAAAAGAAACAGTGTAATATACGGCATAAATGCCTTAGGAAGCTTCTCTTATCTGGAAAACATTAAAAAGCACCACATCTGAAAAGGCACTACACTTTAGGAGCACCAGATAATAGACACCTCTGGGGCATCTTCACATTGATACCTATATAATAATAATATATTATTATAATATTATATATTATATAATATCTATATAATATAGATATTAGGTATCTATAGGTATATATTTCCAAAAGTTTGTTGAAACATGCTACACTCCCAAATAAGTAACACCTTTTTATAATAAATGTAATGGGTTCAATCTATCTGTGGTGAACATAGCTTTCATACCATAAGTTAGAATATTGGCTCATAGAAACAATTATTTTTAACTTGTAATATGATTATAATAGGCACTCCAAAACTATCAATGTCTTCAAGTATAAATATAGAAACATGCATATGTGGATAAATTATATGTTCTATAATTGAGTAGTGGCAATGAATGAACTAAGACTGGTAAATGTTAATCATTGTTGAGCCTGGTTGATGTGTACATGAAAATTCATAATACAAAATAAGTACGTAAATAAGCTTGACAAGATTCTTGAACGACAAGTGAGAAAACTAAAATACTATTACCTGTACAAGGTCACAAGGCTAGTCTAAAGAAAGGCTAAAACTAGAACCCAGGTCTCCTAATTCCTAAGTTCAATGCTTTTTATACCAAATACATTGTCATGTCTTTTTTTCTCTCATAACAACTTATCTTCTCATATATCTGAGATGTAAAGCTAATCCTTTACCCAAGCATAATTATCTTAAGATTTACTTTTACCCTGAAGAGGAGAGAAAGGGGAAAGTTATCACTTGAAAGTTAGACTGAGAAGGATGAACCTATCACACTACTGCCCTGATTGGGCAGGGCAAGCAGGCAGACAGTAAGCACTGGGGTTCTGAGAAGGCTAATGTGGCAAGCAAGACCAAAAGGGAAAATCTCGAGTAGATAATCAACTTAGGAGAATTTATTTTCTACTAGCTCTGAGCCAGCATATCTAATCAGATACTACAGGAGAGCTCAGAGGAAGGAGACGAAGAAGTGGACAAAGACTGGACCCCAATCAGTGTGTGCTGCTGACAGCCTGAATATTATGAGACAGGAACAACATACCTGAAACTCTTTGACTTATGGAAAGAATTTTGCTTTCTATACTGGAGGAAAGCAACTAGAGTGATGAGACACCTTAGTCTCAAATGGAATAAAAAGAAACAGTGAGACTGTTCAAGAAAAACAGTCACTAAACAAGTAGTACGATCTAGTCCATGTACCTCCCTCTAGGCTGGTAAGTAGTAGTAGTTAGTTATTATTTCTATTATCATTATTAATCTCTTTTACAAATCAGGTAATTGAGACTCAAAGAGATAAAGTGACTTGCCTATGATCACAGAGATGAACTTAAAAAATGATCTTAGGCTGCTGATCTCAAACAGAGACTATCAAGTATTAGATTTTAAAAAGCAATCAAAAATACAGCATCAGCAACTGAAAGTTGAAGTTCACCAAAAAGAAATTATCCTTACCTGCAAGGCACTGTTGAGGAAGCAGCTGTTTTGTCCTGGCTCATTGCTGAGGCCTTTGCTGGGAGCTATGGAGGTTGAGCTTCGAGGAGCAAACATCCCCTGGACACTACCACGGCCCCCTGAAAAATAATTTCTCTTCCAAGACATTACTGTTCACATTTAGCCTGAAAACAAGAGAAAGTTTTGTATCTTTGGGGGAGTCCTTAGTCTTTGTTGAAGTCCTCAATATAAAGAGAATTCAGAATTTAACAAATTTATGTTGGAGGGCTTTAAATTTACAACCTTTCAAATATCATATAGGTAGCTCAAGAAACTCAGACATCCTTAGATCCACAAGACAGAGCTGTCCTCAACTTGTTCCAAACAATGCCTAAAATTTAACATGGCACAGGACAAATTCAGAAGAAATCCTTCCTTCTATTTTTCTTGAACTGCCTCCATAAAATCCTGGTGAAGTGGCTGTATCCTCAACTCCGGCAGAATCCAGGATCAGGGTAGAGTGTGTTCTTTAGGCTTGTTTATAATGCTTCCTGTGGGTTGAAGATTTTCCCAAATGGAAGGAGAGGCAGACAGACAACTAAGAATCCAGCGCAGCTCTCCTTGCCTTCTACTGCCCTGTCCCATTGTCCCATCATCCTCTGAAGTAAAAACCCAGGTTCTAAGCAATTGACATGGATTTCAGAAAGCTAAGAAGTTTGTTTGAAATACATGGAGTTTCTCCTGTTGTTGCTCTGCTGCTGTTCTTTAATGTGTTCCAAACATCTTCTATTATTCCATCCACAACTTCAGAAAATCTCTTTTCTTCCGTGACTAGACTAGCCAGCTGTGCCAGAGAGCTTTAACAGAATAAAAAAAAAAAAAAATCAAAAGCTTACATCACTTAATGACTCTACTAGCTTTGTGCTGTTCTGCCAAGATCAACGTTGCCTCACCTCTCACTATAAACTTGAAACCTTGGCAAACAATACACAGCCCTCCCCCCAACCAAAAAAATAAGCCCAACAACAACAAAAAGGAGAAACACTCAACAGGCAGGGGGAAAAGGTGTGAGCGGCCTTACTTTCATAGGAGACTTCTCTCAAATTTTCTAGGAGAAGAAAGTTCATCTGGACCAAAATAAAACTCCAATGAGAACTTTTCACAACCAGGCTAAGAAAAAAATTACCAAGTAAACACATACCAAACTGGGAAACTGAAACAGTTTCTTTTGGAGTTTTGAGTACAGAAAATTTTAAAGGTGACTTACGTGCCCATGGCTATAAAAGCCTATTTAAAGGTGGGAGGGGCATGTTATCACTTTACTGAGTAAAGATGTCCCATCCCAGAGAAATCCTCTTGGTGAGTAAACCATATGTCCTTAATCTTCAGTCCAAAAAACCCGAAATCTTCTTCTGCCCTGTTTGTTTGTATGTTACTTTTTTTTTTTTGCCAAAGGATCAGAGAGATAATTTGGGTTACAAATCACTTAATCCTCAGATTATATCCAAGGCAGTCACCATCAGAGGCCATCCATTGACCAACATTAATCTTCAACTAATTAAAATGCCAAAGAAGCAAGAGGCAAAAATTTCCTTGGAAGAAAATGCTTCTAATGTTCACCTTTAAGTTTTCCTATAAGGCTGCTAGGTCCACATAAGGAAAAAATTAAGAATGTTAACTATTAAATTTGGTTTCTAACAGTTGCCCAAGTTTCTCCTTTCCTTCTCACCATCATATGGATGACCTACAAAACCAAAAATGCTGTAACAGCTTAATCCTTCTCGGATCACCTAGCATTATCCATAGTGTGTTCAGTGGAAAAGCTGAGGCACGAGAACATTAAAGGTTGCACAAGAATGTTCTTTCCCTTCTCTAAATTCCCAGACTGTTTATAATCTACAGGTCACAATTAAAGTATTTGATTATACATTATAGTGTCATATTATTCTCTATTTGTTTTTATTACTCTTTATTTGTTTTATATGGTGCCAGTCATATATCCTGACCATGACTGTATGAAATGGAATACTAGCTAGTGTCAGACATGTGCTAAACAATACCTACATTCTTTACTCAATCTTCATAACAGCCCAATCAGTAGGAATCAACAGTTCCATTTTACAGAAGTGTAAAGGGAAGCTTAAAGACATTAACTTGCTCAAATCAAAGTTGGTAAGTGGGAGATATAGAATTGTTTGACTACTTACTGTGACTTAATTATGCATTTTATTATACTATTCCAAAAGCTCCTAACACAGTGCTAGTCATAAGGAAGTGCTCAATAAATACTGCCTGATGATAAGCACATAGAACCAGGAAAGATCCCATGTCTCCCACACAGCCTACAAGACCCTCAACTCACTACACACACCCTCATACACACCCCACCGGAGGCCACTAAGCAATTTCCAACAAGCCATGCAGCATTCCTTCAGCTTAACTGCTGCAAAGGAATGACAAGTACCAAGCCTCCACTCTGCTCAAAGCCAAAACAACTTGGCAGCAGTATCCACGTGAGGAGCTCACTGAAACTCAGCCTGCCCTATGATACACACCCATAAGTTCAGAAAACAAACGGAGAAAAGGCAGTAGCAGAAAAAGATTCTCAGGCTCTGAATAGCAGCACTATGTAGGGTAAGGCAAAAAGCTCTCACACTTGAATTAGGTGTGTCAGAAACCAGAGATTAGAGCCAAAAAGAACAAAGCCAAGAGGGGCAGTAGCAAATGGTCCAAAGAAACACTGATGACTTCAATTATATTGTAGGTCCCGCACCAAACAATATAATCCATCTACGAAAGATACATAAGAAAGCAAAGAAAGAATTCTACCCACAAAGCCCTAACAACCTATTTGGCAAGCAGGGGATGCACATGGTTGCAGATTCCCACAGCATGCAGAATCTGTTCCTGGACCAGGGATGGAACCTGTGATCGCCCACGCAGTCTTAGCCACCAGACCACCAAGAAGTCTTGGATTTATCTAACAACCTTCTTTTTTTTCTTTTTTTAGCAGTTTATTTATTTTTACTATTTTTGTTTGCACCGGGTCTTCGTTGCTGTGCACGGGCTTTTCTCTAGCTGGGACGAGCAGGGTCTACGCTCTAGTTGCAGGGCTGGAGCTTCTCACTGCAGGGGCTTCTCTTACTGTAGAGCACAGGCTTTAGGCATACGGGCTTCAGTAGCTGCAGCACACAGGCTGAGTTGCTCTGTGGCATGCGGAATCTTCCCGGACCAGCGACTGAACCCATGTGCCCTAGGTTGGCAGGCAGATTCCTATCCACTGTACTACCAGGGAAGTCCCTAACCACCAATTTTTAAAAGAAAAAGAACTTCCTAGGCAATACTGAAGTATGTTAGGGGTAAAAGAACATAATATCTGCAACTTACTCTGAAATGGTTCAGAAAGAAAGACTTGTGTGTATGTATGCATACTTACGTATACATGGAGAAAGAAGGAGAGAGAAAATATTAAATTGAAAACAGCAAAATGTTACCAATAAATAAATCTGGCTGAACGGTATATGGAAATTCTTTGTTCCATTTCGTAGAACTTGTTTATAAGTTTTTAATTATTTTCTTTAGTTGAAAAGGAACTGATATCTGCATATAATAAAACAATTTAAAATTACATGAGAAAATATAAAAAATGTATAGCTATGTGGTCAAATTAAAAGGAAATAAATGTTAGTCACTTCGTTGTATCCTACTGTTTGTGACCCCATGGACTATAGCCCACCAGGCTCCTCATCCATGGAATTCTCCAGGCAAGAATACTGGAGTGGGTTGCTATTTCCTTCCCCCCAATGGAAATAAGGCTGGAATACTATTTCTATGAAAAAGAGAGTTTGAAATACAAAATAAGGTCAAGTTGTAAGGAGTAAATGATGTAAAATAAGTATGATATTGGGGCTTCCCAGGTAGTGCAGTGGTGAAGAATCCGCTTGCCAATGCAGGAGACATAAGAGACAAGGGTTCCATCCCCGGGTCAGGAAGATCCCTTGGAGTTGGAAATGGCAACCCACTCCAGTATTGTTGCCTGGAAAATTCCATGGACAGAGGAGTCTGGTGGGCTGGAGTCCATGGGGTCCAAAGAGTTGGACATGACTGAATGATTGAACACACACACACACAATTATGATACTATTAAGAGGATTAGGACAAGACTTGCAGTTGGAAAATATGGGCTCAATTTCCACATTTTTATTATTTTCTGTAATCCTAAACAACATAGCTGTCCTGACTTTGTTTTCTGGGTCTATAAAACAGCTTTACAATACCTATTTTACACAATGACTGAGATTTAACATGATAGGTAGGTGCAAGCAAGTTTTCAAAACAAAGAATAAATTATGAGTGAACTGCTGTGCCTAAAAATAGAGAAGTAAATTTCTGTTTGGGCACCTCAGGATAGGAGAAAGTTGCAAGCCAACAGGAATAAGTCTTCTAATTGTACAAAAAGAACTATAATAGGCCTCACACAGAGCAAGGTACATATCAGTATTATTGAGCCATGTGCTTGAAAAAACATTTCAATTTTACAATTATTTTAAAAATACAAAGATTAACATGAAAAGGTAAACAATTCAGTCTGTTACAAGAAATAGGGTAACATTTTAGAAGGTCTAAAGAATGACAAGAAAACCATGAAAAGTATCTCAGTTTCTAATGAAGGAACAGTAGCCCCATTACTAGTGATTAAAGCCAAAAGTAACCCAAACAATACGAAGTCAAACTGGACTACACTGAGATATACAAACAGTTTAACCAGAAAATTTGCTCACATTTCTGGTTTCTGTTCATCTATGGAGCAGTTTACTTATAATTTACTGAACAATCTATTTTTGCAGACAAAGGTCCATATAGTCAAAGCTGTGGTTTTTCGAGTAGTCATGTATGGATGTAAGAGCTGGACCATAAAGAAGGCTAAGCGCCAAAGAATTGATGCTTTTGAACTGTGGTGTTGGAGAATACTCTTGAGAGTCCCCTGGACTGCAAAGAGATCAAACCATTCCAATCCTAAAGGAAATCAACCCTGAATATTCATTGGAAAGATTGATGCTGAAGCTAAAACTCCAATACTTTGGCCACCTGATGCAAAGAGCTGACTCGTTGGAAAAGATACTGATTCTGGGAGACTGAAGGCAGAAGAAGGGGACGACAGATGATGAGATGGTTGGAGAGCATCACCGACTTGATGGACATGAGTTTGAGCAAGCTCCGGGAGTTGGTGATGGACAGGGAAGCCTGGTGTGCTGCCATCCATGGGGTCACAAAGAGTCAGAAACAACTGAGTGACTGAACTGAACTGAACTATATTTGCATTGATAAATCAATAGACAGTTATCTCAATTCCTTGTTACACTCCACACATCAATAATTACAAACTGGGGGTGGGAGAATGGGATATGTATCTATACACACACACACACACACACACACATAGCTGATTCACTTTGTTGTATAGCAGAAACTAACACAACATTGTAAAGGCATTATACTCCAAGTAAAAAAAAATTACAAACCATATTCACAGTATCTCTTTGCTTATTATGAGGATATCAATATAGTAACCCCTATACAAATTAGTTATTATTATTATTACCATTCAAACATTCCCTTCTCATGAACTCTTTCCCCTTTAAAGATATCTCATATTCTTTATTTCTTAAAAAAAAGTAACAACAAAGACCACCTTGAACTTATTTACTCCTATGCCTACTGTCCAAAATTTTTTTCAGTGAAAGCACTGCTAAACATCTCTGCAAAATAATTTACAACTGCTACTTTTCCTTGCTCATCATTAATCTCTTCAGAACATGGTACTGTTCCTTCATTCCACCACCACAATTTTACTTCATGGTATATTTGTTTTCAAAAGAAATCTAATTTCAAAACCTACTGGCTCTTCCAGCCTGCTTCAGTCTTCTTAACTTTTCTGGTGCACCTAACACTGGCTGCCTGACCTTACACAATCCTGAATTCACAGGGTGAATTAAAAAGTAAATGAGAGAATGACAAAAATAAAAGAATGACAAATGAATACTGATTCTCCTATACTCTAACAGTCCGTTTTCTCTCTCCTTTGCTGCTTTCTTAAAAGCAAACATTCCGTAAAGTTAAAAGCAGATGTGCCTGCTTTTGTCGAGAGTGCTTCCCAAAGTGTTCTCATCCTCTTCTCCATCAGAACTTTAACCATCACTTCTGGTTGATAAATGACAAATCTCATGAACTCTGAAACAAAATTGCCAACTATGTGCATATTGTCTCACTTTCAAAATAAGTTTAACATGTCAAAATCTAAAGTCACGTCCTTCCCCAACAAACAGTCCTTCCTCTTATTCTCCCACCATTTTTGTCAACTAGGCATCTCCAATTACTCAGGTTCTAAATCTTAGCTGTCTATCAGTCTCTGACGCCTGTCTATCCCTCTCCCCGCCTCCATCCACATTATAAGGTCTGTCAATTACCCCTTCAAAATCTCTTACATCGATTCTTCTTTTTCACTTCCACTGTCATCACCTAGTTGGTACCACAATTACCCTCCCCGTGGCTCAGATGGCTAAGAATCTGCCTGCAATGCAAGAGACCCAGGTTCGATTCCTGGGTCGGACAATCTCCTGGAGAAGGAAACGCAATCCACTCCAGTATTCTTGCTTGGAGAATCCCATGGACAGAAGAGTCTAGTGGGCTAGAGTAAAATGGGGTCACAAAGAGTCAGACACAACTGAGTGACTAACACTAGACTATTACAATACATAAGTCTTTCTGGCCTCCTGTCTCTTGCTAGACAATTCATTCATAAATTAGTTTTTTTAATTAATATTTCTCTTTAACATACTTCATTACTTGTGATTTCACACACACACAAAAGTGGAAAGCTTGAATTGTTCCTTAGCAGGAGAACAATGTCAGCTATTCAGCTAAAAAAGGTTTTTGAAAGGACTTATTCCCATCTTTTTAGGTCCCTCAAAAAAGTCTACTCTTACTGCCCCTGTTCAACATCATACTGGAAGTCCTAGCATGTTCTATAAGGCAAGAAAAGCAAATTTTAAAAACATATAGATTATAATGAAATAAAATAACCATCTTTACAGATACCATGCTCTATACTTGAAAATCCTAAGAAATCTACCCAAAAACCTAATAAGAACTAATAAGTGAAGTCAGGTCACAGAATACAAAGTCAATATTTTTTAAGGAATCACTTGTGTTTCTGTATAACAGCAATGAACACTGGAAACTGAAATTCCTTTGAAGTATGACTTATAATAATATCTTTACCACTAAGCCACCATAAATATAAAATACTTAGGTAAAAACATAAATATATTGTAAGCTCTATATCCCCAAAACTACAAAACCTAAGTAAGTGGATAGGCATGCAACATTTGTAAACTGGACATCTCAGTTTTAAGATGCCAATTCATTCCAAACTAATGCAGGGATTCAATGCAATTTCAAATCAAAATTGCAGCAAGATTTCTTTTTGTAGAAATGAACTAGCTGATTCTAAAAGTTACATGGAGGCAAAGGAAGTATAATAGCCAAAAGAATTTTAAAACAGAAGAAACAAGGTGGAACACTCACTGGTCAATACCATATGGTCCTGGTGAAAAGACAGACACACAGAGCACTGAAACAAAACAGAGAGCCCATAAACAGGCCTACACAAATAATGTCAACCGATTTTCAGTAAAAGTGCAAAGGTAACTCAAAAGAGAAAGGATAGTCATTTCAACAAATGAAGTTGGAACAACTGGACAAACATATTAAAAAAAAAAACTGAACCTTGACCCATAACTTAGATTTTATACAAAAATAACAAAATGGATTACAGTCCTAAACAAAAACTTAAAACTATAAAAATTCTAGAAGATGAAAATTTTGTGACTCTGGGCTAAGCAAAGATTCCTTAGATACAAAACAAAAGCACAATCCATAAAAGAAAAAAGAAACATAGAACTGGACTTCATCACAATTAAGAAGTTCTATTATTTGAAAGGCACTATTAAGAGAATGAAAAGACAACCCAGGAGGTCTGATGCTGAAGCTGAAGCTCCAATACTTTGGCCACCTGATGCGAAGAGCTGACTCACTGGAAAAGACCCTGATGCTGGGAAAGATTGAGGGCAGGAGGAGAAGGGGACGATCGAGGATGAGATGGCTGGATGGCATCACTGACTCAATGCACATGAGTTGGAGCAAACCCCAAGAGACGGCGAAGGACAGGAAAGTCTGAAGGGCTGCAGTTCACAGGGTTGCAAAGAGTTGGACACGACTGAGCGACTTAACAACAACAACCAAGGTTGAATCATGAAGAATTAAAAAATCTGAACATAAATTCTTATACTTATTGAATCTTTAATCTACTTTAAAGTAATCCACTTTAGACTTACTTAATCATCATTACTATTCAGATTTACTAAGTCAAAACAGCCTGCCTTAGTTTGTTGTCTCTAACATCAGGTATACTACTAGGAAGCTTAGAAACCAAAATTGGGAAGGAAGCGTGTCATCTTATTATCTATTAGTGAAATACAGTTACTAAGCTTATGTCCCAATTGTTCCCAATCTGAACACACGAACTTCCTGTAGGCAGGGTAAAAATCTTTCCCCTGTGTGAAATGACAGAAAACAGTGGGTCCCAAACTTTTTGCAGATTCCCACATCCAGAAGCAGACTTAATAAGAAACCATGAAGATTAAATTTGAAGGCCTTCTCTTGCACAGGCCCTCAGGCCCAATATTCAATTTTCTATTGAATATGTTTTCCTTAAAGTGGGAAAAAATGTTTTCCTTAAAGTGGGTCCCCTGAATTATATAAGCTCCAGGATCCATAGAATCTGAATCATATTACAGAAAATGGGCTTCTGTCATACATGTTACTTGAAAAAGTATTTAATTCAAAAAGCTACTTTGAATTCAGTAACACTAATAAATTTGTATTTTACTAATCAAACATCTAATGCATTATTCATTGTTTACAATTTTCTTAGCACTAAGTAGACCTAAATTGTACTGTCTAGTTTACATTTGGATTTTTCATTCTTAGGAAGACTGTAATATTTCTACTATAGATCCACAGTTGACAGAGTAGAAATGGCAGGGCTAAATTTAAAACGCTCAAGACTGACAGCATTACAGCAATAAAGCTCTAGAAGCTGATGACCTTTAGAAAAAAAATCATTTTATTTCTCTGTATTAATGAAACACAGAGAATGATTACTTCACAATGAGTATACACAGTACATCATAATGTGCTGCCATATTTCTCAGGCTAAGTATTAAACCAGGCCACAGACACAGCTATCCTATCTACTATTATATTCCACACCAAACAGCTAAGCTGCTCTTAGCCTCTATTGCTGAAAAATCCCTAAGTAGCCCTTCAAATGTTTGGTGAAATGAAACCGGCTTATGCCTGAAGAGAAATGAGGCCTGAAAGGACACTGGGCCACAGGAAGAGCCCATCACCCTAAGAGACAGTGGGGTGAAGGGGGTTCAGAGACATATGGCTTATTAGCAGCTGCAGATGTCATTATGAATGGGATATGAGTGTAACTGACACCAGTAAAGACTAGAAGGGATTTGTTCCTGCAGAACCTGAGGGTCCTTTGATGAAACCAGGAATAAGATACAAGTACCCTGGAAGGGGATAGGTCTCTTAAGGAAATTCATTTAATAATCATTAAATTCAGTGAGGTCTCTATGTAATACTACTAATTCCATGCATAGAGAATTCCATGACATTCATACAAATGACATTATCAAAATTATCTCCAACCAGATATTTATTAACCACAAAGGGAAAGACTTTAACTTTACTGTAGAGAAACCAGGCAGAAAGGCCCTTAGCCAAGTGATCTGGTCAAACATCATCAAAAACAAATAATAACATTATGAATCCCGTGGTAATAACGCATTGAGAACACATTTCTGTGATAGTCTTGCCTAAACCTTATCATCTCAGTTCAATCATGAGAGGGGAAAAAAAAAAAATAAGACAAATCTAAATTAAGGGACATCTGACCAAATAACTGACTAATACTCTCCCAAAATGTCAGAGTTATAAAAGACAAAGAAAGACTGAGAAACTTGTATAGAACATAGGAGACTAACAAAGAAAAAAATGTGAAATGCAACGTGAGATCCTAGATAGAATCCTCAGTAAAGAACAATGATGAACAAATTAGTGAAGCTTGAAGGTCTTTCCTTAATAGTATTGAACCAATGCTAATTTCCTGGTTCGAATCATTGTACTATGGTTATACAAGATGATAACATTAAAGGAAGCTGAGTAAGAGATATCTAAAAACACTCTGTACTATCTTTACAACTTTTCTGTAAGTCCCAAATTGGTTCAAAACAAAAAACTTTTTAACAATACAAATACTTCACTGAGGGAGATGAAAGCTTGGCCCCAATGAGGAACAGAGGTATTTGGAGGATTAACTTTCTACACTTATAAGCGTAGGTGGACTAATAGTTTGTGATCATGGGAAATTTAGAGTCCATTGAAGACTTGTTTGAAATCTATGGGTTTATCATGTTTAACCTCACAGCTTAGCAGTTAATGGGTTAAGTTCTATTAGTTCAGAAGTCTGTTTCTCAGAGCTTGATTTACCTGGAATGAACTATTGGAAAAGTTTTTAAATCTGTAAGATGAAGAAAAAGTAAATGTAAAAGGACAGGGGTCTTGTTAGGATGATGCATTTCCACACACCCCCTCTTTTCTCTAATTTCTAAATTATCTATAATCCATGGATAAATTATATTTAGTTTAAAATTTCCTTAAAGTAAAACTAAAATTGGAATTTAAATTCATTTTTCCTAAAAACAGAATGAAAGGACTCTGGACCAGAGGTAACCAATCACTGAGACATCTAAGATCCTAACAATATGAAAGCTGTTTAGTAATTGGTAACTATTCTCTATTTAAAAACAGGAGACTAGATTTCTATTTCTATTCCTTTTCATTCCATTCTTATTGCTACTGCTGCTAAGTTCAGATCCTCTCCCCACTGGACTACTACACCACGTCTGACTCATTGCCAGACCTCCATTGCTGTATAGGTGACTACCAGAGGACTCAGGAACCATCTAAAAGCCACTCCCGTTTTCAGTGGCTTCTAGTGATCAGGATTCTTTTGGCTAGAGAAAAATGGTACTTTTTAAAAAAAAAACAAATGGCATTTTTATAATTCACAAGGGGAGAAATTAATGGAGTTTTCACAAGTTTCTCTCCCATAATTTTTTCCTGTCCACTTATTCCACTATCAGGACAAAAACATGAACAAATAGTGAACTTAAAGAAAAGCAAAGCAGTCAGCAGGACCTACTTTGACAATTTTTGTTACTGACTCATGTTCATGATTGTGTTTTTTTTTAATTGCATGTTTTTATTTTGTTTTCTTTTTCTATTTTGCATGTTTTTATATTCATATTCTGCTAGTAAAATTAACTACTAACTTATAAAACTGAATTAAATATGTCTGGCACTTACACAAAGTTTGAGAGTCATTAAACCTTACCACCATTTTCCAGCTACATCTTCTACTCACTCACTCACAAATGAATTTGTAGAAAATGTAGCTGGATCAGCTGATCAGATGTCTGAGCCCCTATTAAGTGCCCCTCATTCATTCTCCACTCCAAGATGAGCATTCCCATCCTCTCCCATATTACAGTTACTTGTGTACAGGGACTACCTCATATATTCCTTAAGGGTATCTTTCATTCCACAGAGAAGTTGAATATAACAGGCACTGAATCACTGAAAGTTTATTTAAAGAGGAAACTTTCTGTTTGAAGGGATAAGTACCTAGAACAATCAATTCCAACATTCTGATAAACTCTGACTCTCGTTAAATGAGTCCCCCAAATCTCCATATCTAGCTTGAGATATTGCAGACATTTTTTTCTAATGAAGATTATATAAGTGAATCAACATTTGCTTTTGATTCAAGCTTAAAAGTAAACAGAGATAGCACCTACAACCATAAAAAAAGGCTACACTATTTGTTGATTTATGGGCTGACTATTGCAAACTCCCCAGTGAAGACTGCTATCCAACTCAAACAATTTCCTGTGGGTTGGACTTTGGCAGCTTCAAATTATTACATCATGTACAACAAGAAAAACTCTATGCTGATAAAGGACAGAAAGCTTTATTTTTTTCTTTTGTGAGAACTTGGAAAACTGTCATTTACCACAAACCCGTCCAAAACCAGCTGGGAAAAAAAAAAAAAAAAAACAAGGCAAGTTTCACTTTGTTATAACTGACAAACTAAATAACTAAGAAATGACAGTTGCATGCTACTTAGCCCCTCCTTACAAAGATCCAGAGCTACATAGGTAATTTACTGACTTGTAAGGGAGGCAGTGGGCTTCCCAGGCGGCTCAGTGGATAAAGAATCCACCTGCAATGCAGGAGACACAGGGGACGAGGGTTCAATCCCTGGGTTGGGAAGATCCCCTGGAGGAGGGCATGGCAACCCACTCCAGTATTCTTGTCTGGAGAATCCCATGGACAGAAGAGCCTGGTAGGCTACAGTCCATGGGGTCGCAAAGAGTCGGAAATAACTGAAGCGACCGAGCACACATGAACATGAGAGGTAGCAAGACAGCAGAAAGAACAGAGTGGTTAAAAGCACAGCCTCTACAGGAGCAACTGCGCTACATAACCTCAGCAAACACCATGCTCATAGTGGAGATCCAGGAGGTGCCATTCTAAGAGAAAATGATGTGAATTATAAAAGTTAGGAAGCTAGGGTTCACAGGGCAGAACAGTTCTGGACTCTATCACCTAAGATCTGTGTCATCTTGACTGACTTATTGAATCAATTATTGAAGTCCCCGATAATAAGATGGGATTAAAAAATAACATGTCTCCCACAGAATTCTTATAAGAATTAAATGAAATAGTGTGCATGTGTGTGCGCGTGTGTGTGTGTAAAATTAGCCCAGTATCTAGTACTTAGTAAATGAGGCATAAATGTTTTGATGACAAAAATTAATAAATAAATATTTTGATGATAATTATCACAAAGAAGAATAAGATGAACTTACATTCCAATCCTGCTCCATCACATTCAGGTCAATTTACCACCTGTAATAAATGTGATTTATTGAGAGTACTGTAACAAAATTCTAATACTCAGGGCCAGATACAAAATAGAAGTTCCCTAAGTAGTAGCTATAATTATGAAAACTGCATCCCCATACCAATTGTCTCTCTTTCCTTTACTCCCTCCCTCTTATACACACAAACACAGGCACACATACACTTACTATAAAAATTCTATGAGATTAAACTATAATTGATGGCACAAACAGAAAGCCATTTCAAAATGAAGGAAAATGTATTCTAAAAATAATGCATTCTCAATACAATTCAACTATTGGTTTTTCCAGTGGCCATGTACAGATGTGAGAGTTGGACCATAAAGAAGGCTGAGTGCCAAAGAATTGATGCTTTCGAACGGTGGAGAAGACTCTTGAGAGTCCCTTGCACAGCAAGGAGATCAAACAAGTCAATCCTAAAGGAAATCAGTTCTGAATACTCATTGGAAGGACTGATGCTAAAGTTGAAGCTCCAATATTTTAGCCACCTGATGTGAAGAGCCAACTCATTAGAAAAGACCCTGATGTTGGGAAAGATTGAAGGCAGGAGAAGAGGACAACAGTGGATAAGATGGCTGGATGGCATCATGGATTCAATGGACATGGGTTTGAGCAAACTCTGAAAGACAGTGAAGGACAGGGAAGCCTGGAGTGCTGCAGTCCATGGGGTCATAGAGTCAGACATGGCTAAGCAACTGAACAATCACTATCAATATTTAGCTCAAAAATACTTCAGTGACAAAATACTTATAGTCAAAACTCCTAGGATTTAAATGGTCTTCTCCACAGTCTTAACTCATGCACATTTCCAACCTCAAGTATCACTGTTCCCCTTAAAACAGAATAGATTTGTTCTCCATATATGCCCAGCATTTTACTCAATAAGGAATATGGACATTTATTGAAGAAAGTCTGCATATAAGTGGACCCATGAAGTTCCACCCCTTGTTGTCCAGGAGTCATCTGTATTATCCTTGCCCTGGCCTCATCTTCCCAGTACGCCCTAATACTAGAAATCCATTCCACTCAACAAACCTGTTTGAAGAAGCCACTCAGCTGGTAAGTTATAGTAATGATGACTAATGACAGTCACACCCTATTAGAAAGGAGAAGTCATTTATACTTAGTTCATTTCCCAAAAGATTTTCTAAATACTGTTCCCCACCACCTGGTACTTACTCTGTCTCAGGAACTTTGTTATTCAGTGTTTCTCAATATATAAGTACTTCATTAGAATACGAAGTAGAAAGTTACAGTGCCTTACCTTCAACAAATGTTCAATGATTGTTAAATAAATAAATAAATGAAGAACTAAGTTTTTTGAAACATATTTTTCAATTTAGAGATAACTGTTAGAAGCATATAATCAGTCACTCTTTATTTCTTCCCTGAATCTACTTCCTAAATCATATGATACCTAAATCGTACCTTCTGTTTCCCAAAGGTCTATGGAAGAAAGATACTTTACTTAACAGCCAGTAGGACAAACACAACATTCTACTCATATACAGCTAATATCCAAACTAGTAACAATGGCAGATAAAAGAAAGAGAATCAACAGCAATTATAATAGGCACCAAGACAGCAAAATGATAACTATGCATTAAATAAAGTTGCCTTATACTATCCTTTAGCTCAATATCTTAAAATCAAAGTTTTTTCCTAATATTTTAAACCATTGAGGTTTTTTTCTTTAACTTAAATGCTGAATTACATCCATTCACTATTTATGAATCATTATAAACTTACCATTACCCGAATTATTTCAGCACAAACAATAATGAAAGCATGATGGCTCTATCAAAAGCCACTGACTGCACTGACTTGACTCATTTCTGCTGGGAGAACACTGGCACTGAATGGCACAAGCAACTCCAGTGTGAGATACTAAGCACATGACTGGGAAGGTGACAGAGAATCCCAAGGAAAGAAGGAGTGGAGGGATACGCAGGAATCACTGAAGTTGACTCTAGAAGCCTTCACAATACTCAAGCAAAAACATGCTACCAGACTCCCAGTTTTAAGCCAGTTCAGATCTTACTTCTACCACAAGTAAGCAAATCTTTCAGCTGTAAAATTATAATGATAGTAGCCACCATTTGTGCCATGTGCTCTGTTCCTCAGTCGTGTCCGACTCTCTGCAAGTCCACAAATTGTAGCCTCTCAGGCTCCTCTGTCCATGGGATTTTCCAGGCAAGGACACTGGAGTGGGTTGCCATTTCCTTCTCCAGAGGATCTTCCGAGCGCAAGGATCAAACCCCCATCTCTTGTGTCTCCTGCATTAACAGATGGGTTCTTTACCAATAGCACCACTTGAGAAGCCATCACTTAGTGAACATCAACTCTGTGCTAGGCACCAGACACATGGTACATCCTTTAATTTTCATGATTAATCTACCAAGTAGGCATTATTTCCCTCATTTTCCAGAAAAGGAAAACCCATGTTCTACTCATGCACAACTCTTTCCCAGAAGAATAATACTACCTACTTAACAAGGTTGTACTGGAAATCAGAAGTAAATGCAAAGCACTTACCACAGGAACTAGCACTTGTCACATAGTAGGAGCTCAGGAATTCAGTATTACACAAGTGTACCTATCACTTGAATAAGTGACTCAACTGAACTTCAATGAAATCCCACAAATAAGTTTTCTTTCATATGGTCTTCCATAAAAAACAACTTTAAATTAGCAGTACTTCTGAAGAACCCAAGGTTTACAACTTTGTAACTGTTTAAAATACCATAGGATCATCCATTCAGTGTCAATACACACACACGCACACACATACTGTTTTTTAGTTGAGAATCAAAACGTATAACCCAGGGAAATAGAAAGCCCATTATGAAAGTGATATTTGCCTTCAGCTGAACACCAAAATATTAAATATTTTACTTACAAAAAGATTATAGATCTCACATCTCAAGAGAGAAGGTGCTAATGAATAAATCTAACTTCCCAAAAATAATTCCCAGAAGCATCTGTTAGCCTCAAGTACTCAGCAAATCATTTCCCAGAACTGACAATATATTGCCAAAATCTTAGTGAATTTTGCCAACATTCTGCTGAGAGGAAAAAGGAATCATTCTGGTTCTTGAAATAAGTGCTACTTTCCAGTTTAGCCACAAAATAAGGTCTCTTCTCTGTTATTACTTTTATCAATATGTTAATACTGAAAATAAAAACAAAGAAATCATAAGTAATCTTCTATCTGAAGGAAATTTAAATCCACATCCCTTATCTTTAATTCTATAAGCTCAAGAAAATCTATGAGAATGGGTTTTTAAACCAATAATAAAAATCAATTTTCTAAAGCCTTAGTAATTGAAACAGAGGAGGGAAGAAAAAAAACAACAGTCAGCATTAAAGAAGCCTTCTGAAAGTTGAGAGTCCTATGACCTCAATTTCAAAATTTAAACTTTTGCTGTTAAAAGCAGCACTTCACAATGATCAGTTCCCTACATCCCTCTATCCATCCAGTTTTACCAGAAGCACACACTTACGAGAGAGCAGACTCAACTTCCAGCAAAAGGCCTTCAGCAATCACAAGGGCATTTGTGGGACGAGAGATACAGGAATGGGGAGGGGCAAGGGAAGAGCTAGAGTTCTGGGGAGGGAAGGGTACGGAGGGAGGAGACGACTGCAGTTAACAATGCGAAACTGTGACTCTAAACCACAAAGGCTTCCCACAGAACAGGGTAACAGGGAAAAGACAATTCTTTTTACCACCTACCAGGAGCTCAGCACCAATAACTCATGATAAAGCTAAAAAGTAATGGAGCTTCCAAATAAACACAAAGTAAATTTAAGAAACTAACCAAAAGTAACTTGAAAGGACATATCACAAACTTCACAGAGGCTTAAGAAAAACATTTAGGAGTCAGTTTCCTCCAGGGGCATTCCTGATGACAAAGGTCAGCTGTATAACAATAAGGTCTGCAGAGTGGCAGCTGCTTTCAAATGGAGGGCTAGCACTGAAAAACAGTCCTTTGCTCTAACAGTCAAAAGAAGCACTAGAGGACATGTAACAACGTGATTATTTAAATCCTTAATTCACAATTCTAAGACTATCTAGACTTAAATTGAATTAAATCATTTTAAGAGGCAAAACTATTTCAACTACCTTAAAGAAAGATACTCTTAAAGAAAATTTTCATGTGAACTGAGGCTGTTAGATTCAAGAATCAATTTTCAAAAGCTTGAAATCTCAAATGGTCCCAACCTGAAAAGTAAAGACAGTGAAAGATCTTCCCTACTTCTCTCAGGGAAGAGGCCAAACAAATCATATCATCAAGAACAATCGGCAGGCAGAGTCCTACCCCCAAACATGTGATCAGTCCACCCAGAACTTACATTTGCAGGCAGGGCACAAAGGCCCCAGAGGACCAACACACACCCTTCTATGTACTACTTACTCCCTGTTATAAACCAGTTTTATTAAAAGGAGTTGTTTTATAAGCACACTGATGAACCCTCACCAAATAGGAAGGAAGGTCTGCTCTATTTCCACAGGTTAAGATAAAAGGTATGAGTTGATTTCTTTAAAGACTTAATTTTAAGATTTATTGGTAAAACTAAACAAATGCAGGCACTGCCCAAAACTAATTAAGCTCTTATATTTTAACAATATACTAAAGTAGTCCTTCTGCAACAAGGAAAGTGCCCAAATTAAAAAAAAAAAAAAGATACTATTGCTTTTCTTTTGCTCATCATTAGCATTCTAATTCAGGTCCCCTAGTGCTTGGTGGAAGATGGGGATGTTAGTGTCATTTCAAAATGTGAGGCACAAAATTTCTATGATCAGTGCTAAATACAAAAAAAGAATGTACAAATATCAGGGTCAACCTCTCCAATCAAGTCCTTAAGAGATGGTTATATATTCCAGAAATGGAATATTTCCTGCCATATCAATAAACAAGGATGTCACAGTCATCAGCAATTGGAGCCCTCCTATACACACACATATGTTTTTCCTGGTAGCTCAGACAACCTGGAATCTATCCCTGGTTCAGGAAGATCCTCTGGAGAAGGGAACGGCTACCCACTCCAATATTCTTGTTAGGAGCCCGGCAGGCTACAGTCCATGGGGTTATAAAGAGTCGGACACAACTGAGTGACTAACACTTTTACTTTCATTTATACGTGTGTGTGTGTGTGTGTGTGTGTGTGTGTGTGTGTGGGTACCTGCAGCCATCAGACTACAACTACGTGTGGGGGGGGGGGAGGGGGTACCTGCAGCCATCAGACTACAACTACTTCCTATGATGAGCCCTGGGAAAAGAAGCTCAGGATGTAAAAATACAGGATACTGGCCCCAGATATGGATTAGTTGCTAAGTTGTGTCCAACTCTGGGACACTAGGTTCCTCTGTCCATGGGACTTCCCAGGCAAGAATACCGGAGTGGCTGCCATTTTGTCAGGGAATCTTCCCAATCCAAGGACTGAACCCAGGGCCTCCTGCATTGCAGGCAGATTCTTTACCATCTAAGCCACCAAGGAAGCCCAGCACCAGATAAGTGAGTTACATAAGCAAGGAATGCTTACAGTGAGCCCAGATTCTTGCATCTTCCCATATTCAGAAAAGCGCTAAATTCCTTAACTTGGGATATCTGGCTTTCTTCAATTAACAATTTTTTGATGTTCAGCCTACCTGCCCTGTGTTGAAAAACTTCTATATAACCTGGCTCCTTCCCTCATCTCCAAGTGATCTCTGAGAGTTATTTGAGATGCCTCCTCTTGGACGTAGGTCCTAAAAATTGCCACCAAATAAAATATTACGCTCAACCTTTAGGTTGTGAATATTTTTAAGTCGACATATTCTTAATGGAATTAATCAAATAAAACTAGCATACTGGGGCAGAGTTACAGAGCTTCAACCCTGGTTACAATGCAACTAAATAACATGACTTCTCATCTCAGTCAGGTAAGGGAGGTGATCCACAGGAAATCTCACATTAATGGACTGTAATCTTTTTTGAAGCCCCTCAGAAAATACTTCATGCAAAACTCTCCTGTGTAGTCACATTCTGCCTTGTAACAGTTATTTTTGGACTTTTATTATTTCCTTTTCATAGGAGATTAGACTGCATAGGAGATTCTATCTCTTGGAGAGAACCCTGTGTCAACCACTAGGCCTCTCAACCAAAAACAAATTAAGTAACTACAGCTTTGTGCTAGATGAGTGCCAAATTGCTTGTTGGAGTGTTTTTGTGGCATGAATACTAGGTCAAGATGTTGCTGGGAGACCCCTTCCAAAGGCTTGAAAACAAATTGTCCGAGGAGACACATGTACTGACAAAGCAAAAGACTTTATTGGGAAGGGGCGCCGGGGTGGAGAGCAGGAGGGTAAGAGAACCCAGGAGGCCTGCTCTGCCACATGGCTCATTGGCTAAGGTTTTATGCTAAGAGGGTTAGTTTTGGGGTTGTCTCTGGACAATCTTGTTTGGCCCATATTTGGTCTGACTTAAGTTTCTTCCTGGTGGTGAAACAGGAGGGAAGGGGGCAGGGCACAACCTTAAAAAGAATGACATAGCCTGAGGACACAACATAAACTGATTAGAGCCAAACAGATCCAAGATGGTGAACCAGTCAACTTCCACTAGACCTTGAGCCTCAGTATACACTCATTGTAACATATCAGCAAGCTAAGTGACACACCCACCAGTGCCACAACAATCAGATCAAAAAGTAGGCAATTGTCCAATTCCTGTTAATCTTTGCTCCTTCTCCAAAATAATTGGAATACTCCTCCCACTCATTCATTGGGCTTCCCTTGTGGCTCAGCTGGTTAAGAACCCATCTGCCAATGCAGGAGACTCAAGAGACATGGGTTCAATCCCTGGGTCAGGAAGATCCCCTGGAGAGGGGAATAGGAACAGTTTCAGAAACAACCAAAACATACATCAACAGATGAATGGATAAATAAATGTGACATAGTCACTGCACAGAATAGTATTCAGTCATTATAAGAATGAAGAATTAATACATGCTACAACATGTAAATACTGAAAACAGTAAGCGAAAAGGCCAGTAATAAGGATCTCCTGTTGTATGATCCCAATTATATGAAACACCCATAATAGGCAAATTACAGAGATAGAAAGTAGACTAGTGGTTGCCTAGGGCTGAGAGGAGGTGTGAAAGAAATAGAAAGTGACTGCTAAGAAATAAACCATTTCTTCTGGAGGTGACAAAAATGTTCTAAAATTGACTGTGGTAATGGTTGTTCAACTCTAAAAATACTAAAAACCGCTGAATTATAAAACTTTAAATTGTGTTATGTGAATTATATGTCAATAAATTTTTATTGAGTTTTTTTGTTATTTTTGTTTTAGCACAGTTTTCCTCTTTGCAAAAGAAGGGCACTCTTTGTTTCATGTCTGTGGTTTAAATTAGGTTCCCATAAACAACAGCAGCTGTCACCTGGTAAAACTAGATGGCTTCAAATGCTTGGCAAACAACTTCTGTGTGTATGAGATTTTGAATAGCTGTTTTTAAAGTATACATAAGCATGAAAATCAGGCTATCAAGGCATTCTTAGTCTCTGACACTGTCATTTAATTCAGGACAGAACGCAACAATAATTTCTCTAATCAAGAAGCCAACAATAATACTACTGATAATAGGAATGTTCAGAGTGAAGGCTGAAAATGCCACTGAAATGGCACATCCACAGAAGTCAGAGTACAAATTTTGTATTTGGGTAGAAACAGAGAACAGATGAACGAAGCAGGCTGAAATGATACTTGCTGGGCACACCCTTTGCTAAACAACTACAAACATTCCCCTCTAAGTCTGCAGAAATCCTTCCTGTTGCTTTTTGGGCAAATTTCCCCAGAGTACTCACTCAAAACCTGACTTAAAATCATCTGTTTGATAAACAATTTTGACTGTGCTCAGGGTGCAAAGAAAGCAAACTAATGAACTTTTGGTAAGTGAAAAGGAGGACAGAGGAAAGGGGAAAAGGGGGCAAGTCTTTACCTTCATTAAAGAGACTTAATCACCATTCCTGAGTCAGTGATCTCAACTATGAACAGGGGAAAAGGAAAACATGACAGCATAGTATTAACGTTTTGAGAAAGGATATAATCCTTCATACCAATTTATTTTCTTTCCTTAAACAAAGAGTTTAAATGTCCAGTTCACAAAAAAAAAGTAGATGATCAATAAAGATAGGAAAAATGTCCTATCTCATTCATAATTAGAAAGAAAGTGAAGTCGCCCAGTCCCGTCTGCCTCTTTGCAACCCTGTGGACTGTAGCCTACCAGGCTCCTCAGTCCATGGGATCCTCCAGGCAAGAACACTGAAGTGGGATGCCATTTCCTTCTTCAGGATTCATAATTAAGGAAATGCAAAATAAAAATACTATCACCTTTCATATCTCACAATGCCAAATATTTAAAACTGGGGTGAATCCAGAGTGAGGGTGAGGAGAGGGATAAATTCTCATTCACTCCTGGTAGAAATAAAATTAATTTGGTGGTATTTCTCAATTTAAAAAGCTTATACCCTCTGCTTCAGCAATTCAAATTCTAAAAATTTGTCCTACAGTTTGCAAAGATAATTATTACAGCTACACTGTTTGTAATAAGTAAAAACTAAAGGTCTGTCATTAGGGGATTGGTTAAATTATGGTAAGTCTCATTTGGAAATATTTACAGATGAAATAATATGTATGGAATTTACTTCAAAATAATTATAGGTTATCTAGGGAGAAGCAGGGGAAGAATAAACAAAACCACACCTGACCATGTACTTAACAGTTCACAAAGCTGGTGATAGGTACAGGTAGACTCTTACTTCTATATATGTTCAAAATTTTGCATAATAAAATGATACAAACATATTAAACAATCTCATTGAAAGGGGTAGTGGATAAAAGTACTGATTTAAATAAACCTGGAAATGACTAGAGTTTGTAAGCCTAAAAGCATAAGGAACTGTCTATTACCACTACATTCCAGCTAGTAGAGTACATTCCCATAGGTGTACAGGTTAACAATTCTGAAGACACTATACATGTATACTGGAGTTGAATAATTAAGTAAATGAATGGAAGATGGTGGAAGGTTTCCCACTTTTGGAATGGGAAGATACAGATAAAGAGGGAAAAGGCTAAAATTATCCATGTGGTAATAGATTAGAGTTGAAAAATGAACTTGTGATTAGCTTATTAAAGACACAGATGGGGAGTCCCCTGGCAATCCAGTGGCTAAGTTTCTGTGCTTCCAAAGCAGAGGATGGGGTTTGATCCCTGGTAGGGGAACTAAGATCCCATGTGCCGAGTGGCATGGCCAAAATACTTTTTAAATAAAAGATAAATACTTTTTAAATAAAGATACAGATGGTTACATCTAGAAATATTTATAGATACGTATATATGTATACACCCATATGGCTTTCCAGCAAAAGAATCCACCTGCCAATGAAGGAAACACAAGAGACAAGAGTTCAACCCCTGGGTTGGGAAGATCCCCTGGAGTAGGAAATGGCAACACACTCCAGTATTCTTGCCTGGAAAATTCCATGGACAGAGAAGCCTGGTGGGTTATAGTCCATGGGGTTGCAAAGAATCAAACTTGAATGAGCACAAGCACATATACCCATATATTTATTTGCTCTATCAGCTGAGAATGCTTAGAATCAATAACATCCAAGTTGCATTAAGCACACCTAGACCTTAGTCGTTTTTTTTATTTTTCTCTTAACTTTCTGGCCATGCCATGGGCAGGAAGTGGGATCTTGGTTCCCCAACCAGGAATCAAACCAATGCTCCCTGCAGTGGAAGCTCAGAGCCTTAACCACTGAACCACCAGGGAAGTCCTACAGACTTGATACCTTGGTTTCAAAAACCATTCTCCATTGTCAAAGATAAAGAGATGGAATCAGGAGGGAGGTGGGAGGGGGGTTCTGGAAGGGGAACACATGTACACCCATGGCGGGTTCATGTCAATGTATGGCAAAACCAACACGATAATGTAAAGAAAAATAAATAAATAAATAAAAATTTAAAAAAAAAACCGTTCTCCAATAAAATAATTCAAGGTTCCTTGGAGAAATGGCTGATTTTAGGTCTGGAAGAGGAAACACATGAGATGAGCCTGGAGCATCTTGTAATGTCCAAAAGTAAGGAAATGCTAAAAACAGAAAGAAAACAAAAATCCTAAATTGAAAGAGGAATATCAAAGGTACACAGGAGACAACCAAAGGAGTTCCCAATGGCCAAATCTGAAACAATTTGAGGGGGAAAAAAATAGTACTGGATTAACCCAAAGTATAAAATAAATACCTATGACTCCACACTGATATAAAAAAAGTACTTCTGGGGAATTCCTGGTGGTCCAGTGGTTAGAACTCCATGCTTTTACTGTTGAGAGCCTGGGTTCAATCCCTTGTCAAGAAACTAAGACTTCACATACTGAGATTAGGGGGGAAAAAAATGAAAAAAGAAATTTTTAAAAGAAAAAAAAAATGTCCTCCAAAGAGTACAGTATGGAGGTATGATACTGAAGCAGGGAGACCCTGAGCTCATGTTCTCCCACCAGAACACTGGAGTGGGTCGTCTTTCCCTTCTCCAGGGGATCTCCCCAACCCAGGGATCGAACCCAGGTCTCCTGTATTGCAGGCAGATTCTTTACCAACTGAGCTATCAGGGAAGCCCCCCTCTCCCACAGGCACATCAAAATTACAATAGTTTACAGAGTATCTATGAGAATGACCTGAATACTGGCGAAAATATCTTCCATAACTAAAAATATAACTAAGGAACCACAACAGAAGGGTAGAAGGCTCAGAGATGCAGTAAAGACACTCTCTCAGGTGGGCAACACACAAACAGAAGGATAATCACAGTTGCAGAGGTTTTCCGTAAGGAATGAGTGTTCTGAGCCCCACATTGGGCTCCTTAGTTGGGGTCCCGCACAGGAATGTGAGTCCCCAGAACACCTGGCTGTGAGGCTAGAGGAGCTTGCAAAGCAAAGCGCCAGAGGCTGTAGAAACAGAGATTCTACTCTTGACATGCAAAAAGAATCTCACATGCTCTGAATTCCAGTACAGGGGCAATAATTTGAAAGAAGCCTGGATCAGACAACTTGCTGATCCTGGAGAGCCTTCTGCAGAGTAAGAAGATAACTGGAGCTCATCCTGGAAACACAAACACTGGCAATAGCCATTTTTTTGGAGTTTGTTCTACCACAAGGATACTAGTGTTAACAATTATCATTTTTGGAGTCCTCCCTCTGCCCTTTGGGTTTCCCTGATAGCTCAGTTGGTAAAAAATCCACCTGCAATGCAGGAGACCCCGGTTCAATTTCTGGGTTGAGAAGTCCGCTGGAGAAGGGATAGGCTATCCACTCCAGGATTCTTGGGCTTCCCTTACAATTCAACTGGTAAAGAAGCCACCTGCAATGCAGAGGCATGGGTTCGATCCCTGGGTTGGGAAGATCCCCTGAAGAAGGGAAAGGCTACCCACTCCAGTATTTTGGCCTGGAGAATTCCATGGACTGTATAGTCCATGGGGTTGCAAAGAGTCAGACACAACTGAGCAACTTTCACTTCACTTCATTCTATCCTTTAGCATTGGAGGCTTACTTACCCACCAGCAGACTGACACCAGCCCCAGAACCCAGCCTCAACCAGCAGTGAGCCAAAAGAGGCACTGGGACACCCTGAGCCACGGTCAGTCATTCCAAGACACAGCCCCACCTATATCAGCAGGCCAGCACCAAACGGGAACCCTGGACCATGTAGCCAGCCACACCAGGATTCAGTCCTGTCCACCACTGGGCTGGCAGCCAACTGTGCCTGGAGCCAGACCCACCTACTGTCTACAGTAGTCAGCCAACCACAACTATACAATGGCTCCATGCAGCCCACACAGGGGATACCCCTAGGGGATACCCCTAGGGCATATGGCCCAGTGACCTGAGAGGAGTTTGTTGCTGGGCCTCAAAGGAAGTCTCCTATATAAGGTCATTTCCCCAAAGTCAGGAAACTTAAACAACCTACCTAATAACAGAAATAAACACAGAGAATTAGGCAAAATAAGAAAACCTAGGAATATGCTCTAAACAAGGAACAAGATAAAACCTCAGAAAAGCAACTAAATGGAGCAGGGATAAGCAATCTGCCCAATAAAAAGTTCCAGGTAAAGATCAAAACAAATCTCAACAAACTTAAAAAGACTGAAATCATATCAAGGACCTTTTCAGATCACAGTGAGACTAGAGATTAACTAAGCAGGGTGGGGAAAAACACATACAAACATGTGGAGGCTAAACAACAGAATCCTCTGTCCGGATATTCCCAGACAAGAATACTGGAGTGTGTTGCCATTTCCTTCTCCAGGAGATTTTCCCAACCCAGGGATCAAACTCAAGTCTCCTGCGTTGGAAGGCAGTTTCTTTACCTCTGAGCCACCTGGGAAGCCCAAAAAACCCATGGGTTACTAAAGAAATCAAGGAAGGGACTTCTCTGGTGGTCCAGTGGTTAAGACACTGTGCTTCCAACCAGGGGGCAAGGCTTAAATCCCTGGTTGGGGAACTAAGAACCCTCATGCTGTGGGGCAACTTAGCCTCCATGAGCCACAGTTAGAAAACTGTGAAATGCAACAAAAGATCCTGGGTGCAGCAACAAAGATCCTGCATGCTGCAACTAAGACCCGATGCAGCCAGAAATGAAGAAAGGAAGAATTCTAGGAAAGCTCAATTTTTTAAAATATATAAGTAAAATAAAATATAACACAAATGAACCCATCTATAAAATGGGACTCACAGACATAGAGAACAGACTACAGTTGGCAAGCGGGTGGAGGGGTGGTGGAATAATGAACTGGGAGTTTGGGGTTAGCAGATGCAAGTTATTACATATAGGATGGATAAACAACAAGGTCCTACTGTATAGCACAGGGAACTATATTCAATATCCTGAGATAAATCATAATGAAAAGTAATTTTTTAAGTATATACATAACTGAATCACTTTGTTGTACAGTAGAAATTAACACAACATTGTAAGTCAACTATACTTCAATTAAAGAAAAGGTTGCTATCTGAAGAACTGCTGATTAAATTGCAAATTTCATTTTTCTTTCTTTTTAAAAATATTTATTTATTTAATTTTGGCCAAGAGCATGTGGGATGTTAATTCCCCAACCAGAGATCAAAATACTGCCCCCTGCATTAGAAGCATGCAGTCTTAACCACTGGACCACCTGGGAAGTCCCTGATGAATTTACTTTAAAAAGAGAAATTTCCTTTTTATTTATTATGTAAATTTGATATCTACATAAAATATAAAATATTTAAATAACAGCAAATGAAGATGAATGAAGCAAAAAGAAATGAAGACTATTTATTTGATCTCAAAGCAACTCTACAAAGAAATTTTGAACCTCCCATCTACTCATGAGTTATTTCTTAAATATTTTAGTTCATTAAATACTTACTGAGCATCTATTATAGACTTCTTTGATAGCTCAGTTGGTAAAGAATCAGCCTGCAATGCAGGAGACCCTGGTTCAATTCCTGGGTCGAGAAGATCCCCTGGAAAAGGGATAGGCTACCCACTCCAGTATTCTTGGGCTTCCCTTGTAGCTCAGCTGATAAAGAATCCACCTGCAATTTTGGAGACCTAGGTTCAATCCCTGGGTTGGGAAGATATCCTGGAGAAGGGAAAGGCTACCCACTCCAGTATTCTGGCCTGGAAAATTCCAAGCCAGATATAGTGCTAATGTTAGAAATGCAAATATGACTAAAATCAGAGGATCTTCTAAATGATCACTGTCTAATGAGAGAAGAAAGAACTATAACCTTGGAAAGTAATATCTGAACTGGGTTTTAATACAGCTGTATAATAAGAATCTAATTTTTGTCTCTGGTTCTTGACAGGGAAGCTTCTAAACCTTTGGAATTTCTCAAATGATACGAGTATCTCTGTTATTCATGTTGGGCCCTTCCAGTCACACTGAATTAATACTAACCAAGTGACTCATAGTGGGCCCCTTGATTGTTTCAGGATAGGGACTGGCAGTACTAGAAAGCCCAAGTACTGTGTGGTTAGAAGGTTGGGGCTTTGAGTCACATGATCTCAGACAGACCTCTGGGAAATAGAGGGAGACTGGAGACTGAGTTCAATCACACAGGCCAATGATTCAATCAATCATATCTACATAACGGAGTCCCAGTAAAAACTCTGAACACTGAGTTGGTGAGCTTCCCTGGTTGATAACACTCATCCATGTATGAAAAGGGTGACACATCCTGAGGATACAGAAGCTTTGCTTTGAGGATCCTCCCAGATTTACCCTATGTATCTCTTCCTTTTGCTGGTTCAAGTTTGTAACTTTTTACTATAATAAAACTGTAATCAGCAATTCTCTGGTGGTCCAGTGGTTAGGCCTCAGCACTTTCACTGCCAGAGTACAGGATCAATCCCTAGTTGGGGAACTAAGATCTTACAAGCTGCATGGCACAGCCAAAACAAAAACAAACTGTAATCATAAGTATAGTATTTTCATGAGTTCTGTGAGTTGCTCCACCAAATGATCAAACCTGAGAGAATCAGGGGAACTCCTGAATTTACAGCTGATTGATGAGAGATGCAGGTATCCTGGAGACTCCTGAACTTGCACTTGGAGTCCAAAGTTCAGATAGCCTTGTGAGAAACTGTGCCCTTAACACGAGAATGTTAAGCTAACTCTGGTTAGTTAATGTCAGAACTGTATTGCAATACCCAAGAGGAATTCACTTAAGAATTTACAAAGTTATTCATCACAAAGGATAGCACACATCAATACTATGGAACATGAATCAACTGCAAAAAAAATTATGTTATAGATAATTATTTATTGAAATGGAGATAAAATCACCACTCTTTTTATCTCCAACTCCAATCTCTTTCCCTGAGGTCCAGACTTCTATGTTCAACTTCCTACTGAACATTACCCCCTGGATGTCTACTAGGTATTTCAAACCTAACACACCCCAAAGAAAAAAATCTTAATTCTTACCATATATACCCCAATCAGCTCCTCCACATTCTTCCCTATCATAGTAAAAAGTTCTACCATTCACTCACTTGTTTAGGGCAAAACTGGAGTCATGCTAGACTCCTTTCTTTCCCTGACACCTCACTAGCCCATCAGCAAATCTTATTGATGTTACTCTCAAAACATATCCCTTCTTACCACCTATACTGCTACCATCCTAGACAAAGCCACCTACGTTTATTGCATAGAATACTGCAATAGCCAGTATGTGCTGTCCTTGCTTCCATTACAATCACTTCTTCACACAGCAACCACTTTTTAATCTTTTTTTAAAAATCAATATTATTACTCCATATAAAACACTCCAATGAGTTCCCATTATACTCCGAATGAAATCCAGATTTCTAATCTTATTTATTTATTTACTTATTTATTTGGCTGCTTCCAGTCTTAGTTTCCACATGCTTGTGGGATCTTCCTTGCCTCATGTAGGATCTTTTGTTATGGTCTGAGGAAGACTCTGCAGTGGTGGCATGTGAGCTTAGTTGCTCTCTAGCATGCGGGATCTTAGATCCCCAATTATAGATCCAATCAGCATTCCTTGCATTTCAAGGGACTTTTAATTACTGGACCACCAGGAAAGCCCATGGATTCTTAATCTTAAATCCCTCATGATTTAGTCCCCACTTCTCTCAACAATTCCATCTTTACTGCTCTCTGCCCACCCCATCATTTTTCAGAAAATGACAAGCTAGTTCCCATCTCAAGGCTTTTCCACTGTGAATCTCTCTCCATTGAATGCCCATTCCCCAGCTCTTTGCATAGGCTACTACTTTACTTGGATTAGGCCTCTACTTAAATGGTACCCTCCTTGGGCTTCCCTGGTGGTCCAGTGATTATAAGCATTCACCTGCTAATTCAGGAGACATGGGTTCAATTCCTGGTCTAGAAAGACCCCCACATGCTTCGGGGCAGCTAAGCCCATAGGCCACAACTACTGAGCCCAAACTTTGGAGCCCATGCGCTGCAACTACTGAAGCCTACACGCCCTAGAGTCTGTGTTCTGCAAGAAGAGAAGCCCGTGCACCACAACCAGAGACTAACCTCCACTCACTGCAACTAGAAAAAGCCCTCATGTGGCAACCAAGACCTAGCACAGACAAAAATAAATAAAATTTTTAAATGTTAATAATTATATATTTTTACATATACTTAAATATAGTTATTACATTTATAATTGTATATAACTATATACTTCATATGTACAAATGATATATATATAACTGAATTACTTTTGCTTTACACCAGAAACACAACATTGTAAATCAATTTATTGAACTATACTTCAGTAAAATTAACTAACATTGCCAACTACCAATAAAATCAGTATTTACTTTTAAAAAGTGTATTAAATTTAAATAATGAAATAAAATTATCAAACACCTATCTCCTTACCCTGCTTTATTTTTTTTAATTGTATTTATCACTATCAGGCATTTCTCATTATCTGCTTTTCCCATTAGAACATAAGCTCCATAAGGCAGGGACTTTATCTTACTTGCTACTGTATCTTCAGAGAGTCCCTTGGACAGCAAGGAGATCAAACAACTCACTCTTAAAGGAAATCAACCCTGAATACTCATTGGAAGGACTGATGCTGAAGCCAAAACTTCAATAATTTGGCCACCTGTTGTGAACAGCCAATTCATTGGAAAAGACCCTGATGCTGGGAAAGATTGAAGGTAGAAGGAGCAGGGGGCAACAGAGGATGAGATGGTTGGATGGCATCACTAATTCAATGGATATGAACTTGGGCAAACTCCAGGAGATGGTGAGGGACAGGGACGCCTGTAATGCTGCAGTCCATTGGGTCACAGAGAGTCGGACACAACTTGGCAACTGAAGAACAGCAAAAAATCTTCAGAGTCTAGTACAGTATGTAGACACATAGTGGGCATACCATAAGTAAATAAATAACCATAAATAACTTGCTGAATGAATAAATGGTTAGAATGTTAGGTGAAAAGGGCAGGTGATAACAGTATTTTCAAAACTGTTCATTTTTATAAAATTAAGCAAAATGGAAAACAAAAGCTACTACACACATAGTCAATCCTTATTACATGGATTCCTCATAAGTAAATTTTCCTACTCACTGAAATTCATGTGTAACCTCAAAATCAAGATCTGCAACATTTTCATGGTCATTCATGGACATGTGAAGGTACAGATGGTGAAAAATTTAAGTTGCCTGATGTGTACATTACCAATTGAGGTCCAAGGCTGGATATGAAGCCTTCTGGTTTCAGATTTCAAACTATAAACTAGTGTCCTTTTAGTGGCTTATTTAGTGCAATATCTTTCACATTTTTGTGCTTTTGGTTGGTGATTTCACTGTTTAAAATGATTCCAAAGTGTAGTGCAGAAGTGCTGTCTAGTGTTTCTAAGTGCAAGAAGGCTGTGATGTACCTTCCAGAGAATACATGCATGGTTAGATAAGGTTCATTCAGGCATAAATTACAGTGCTATTTACCATGAGTTCAATGTTAATGAATCAATAATATATATTAAATAATATGTCTTTAAACAAAAACACACATAAGACAAGGTTACATGTTGATTAGTTAACAAAAATGCAATCAGCAGCTCATAGGAATCTAACCCTGTATTTCCCCTAGGAGCAATAATTCAGCATTCATTAATTCAGCATTTGCAGTGATACTATATAACATATTACCACAAATAAGGAAAGCGTGCGTGTATTTGTGTATGCAAAATTAAAATGGCAGAGAGATTATATATCATTATGTGTATGTGCTCAGTCATTTCAGTAACGTACAACTCTTTGCAACCCCATGGACTGTAACCTGCCAGGCTTCTCCTGCTGATGCAGGAGACATAAGAGACGCAGGTTCAATCCCTGGGTTGAGAAGTTCCTCGGGAAGAGGCATTGCAATCTATTCTAATATTCTTGCCTGGATAATCCCCATGGACAGAGGAGCCTGGTGGGCTTCAGAAAGAGTCAGACACGACTGAAGAGACTTATTAGCATGCATGCATGCAAGCCTTTCAAATTTAGAAGACAAAACTCGTGTGTTCCCTTAATCATCTCTTTCCAAGCTAAATACTCTACTGCAGCCATGATTCAGAGCAGTATATAACTTTATTCATCCCCTCATATAATCCCCACTCTTAGTCTATGAATCTGATAACTTGCTTCTAATGAACAGAACACAGCAAAAGTGATGGGATGTCATTTCCAAGATTAAGTTATAGACTCTGGACTCCATCTTCTTCACTGTCATGAAAGTCAGCTGCCATGTTGTATGGGGACTCCCACAAGGAAAGGAACTGAAGGATGCTGGAAAGTGATCCTCCCCTAGGCGAATCTTCACATGAAATCAAAGCCCCGTTAACAACTTAATGACAGCCTATGAGAGAGACACCTTGATACCTGACTCACAGAAACAGAGATAACAAATATTTGTTGTTTTAAGTTGCAAAATGTTGAGGTAATTTGTTACACAGCAATAGATAACTAGCAATTTCACTTCTCATTATAGCCTAGGAAAATTCTCATACATGTATCTTTTTTAAATAGAGGAAAACTGAAAACAATTTAAATGTTCATCAAAGGAGAACGGATAAATACAATGTGATATAGTCTTAAGATTTAATACTATGTATCATTTTTAAAATGGAACATACAAAGTAGATTTCCAAGGGGGGGGGAGATTGATAATCTATTTACTGAATTTGAATGAATGGAGTCAAGTTTTAGATCCTATTTACGAGTCTTAGCCTACCAGCTCAATCGTGTCCGACTCCTTGCAACCCAGTGGACTGTAGCCTACCAGGTTCCTCCGTCCATGGGATTTTCCAAGCAAGTATTCTGGAGTGGGTTGCCATTTCCTTCTCCAGGAGATCTTCCCAACCCACGGATTGAACCTGGGTCTTCCGCATTGTAGGCAGATGCTTTACCATCTGAGCCACCAGGGAAGTCCTCTACGAGTCTTGGAATGAGTTAATAGTGATCAGAACTTTGAAAACCAATCAAATGGAAAAAGCAAGGCAGGAGTTACCTGGTGGTCCAGTGGATAAGAATCCGCCTGTCAATGCACGGGACATGGGTTTGATCCCTGTCCAGGAAGATTCTACATACTGTGGAGCAAAGAAGCTTGTGCACCACAACTACTGAGCCCACACTCTAGAGCCCTCGAGGCACAACTACTGAGCCTGTGCTCAGAAACAGAGAAGTCACTGCAATGAGAAGCCCACACTTCACAGCTATAGAGAAGCCCCCGCTTGCTACAACTGGACAAAGCAACGAAGACCCAGTGCAGTTAAAAAGAAAAACAAAACAGCAAGGCCATTATGTCTAAGGAAAATTAAAAGCCATGTAAGGAAAAAATTATCATCATAGTGTGTAGCCCAGGTTCAATATCTGTATAATATACACAACAATGATTTCACCCACAAAATACATAACTATGTTAAAAATATAAGGGAGAAGACATCTATGTGTTTAAAAGTGCCTACACCTCATGTCCCTAGTATTGAACACATCTTATAGATTTAATAGCTTTTAAAAGTAATTGCTATAAGTATATTATTAGAAATATTTAAGATAGTTGATTGCGGTTACCACTGTCAGAGGGGATAACTGCTATTCTTTCTTCTATGCATATGAACTATTCAAATTTTTTTAACTATGCATATAGGTTACTTTGGTAAAAATAAGATAAACTTCCTTGTAGGGAGAGGAAGGAAAGGGGCTTTGGTTTTATCTCTATTATTGTATTTCTAAGAGGGAAAGAAGAAAAATAAATGTTAATAGTAGTTAATTCTGAAAGGTAGGAACATGGTATTTGTTATATATTTTTCCCATTTTAAATGGCATAAAATTTAAAAAACTGTTTTAAATTACTTTACAATTTCTCAATACCCAAATCCCAACAGTTTCCTACATAAATGGAATTCAGATCATTTCTGGTCTAGTCTGTCTTCCTTAAAATGCTCTCAACTTTGTAAGTGTACACTTAAACCAATATGCAAAATGTGTTTCCAAACTAGTACAAAAATATATTGAAACCAATAGTTTTGTGACCTGGATAAACTTGTAATATAGCTGAAAGCGTTTTTAGCAGCCATATTACCTAGGCAGTTACTGCTACATATATGATTAACCAAAATTCCCAGGTATTTTTCACATGAACCACTGCCCAACCAGCTCTTCCTCATCCTGCTACTGTGCATTTGAGGCTTTGAATTTTTTTTTTTTTTTGAGGTTTTGAATTTAAACACAGGCCTTATACCTGCTAAATTTAATTTCAGTTTGACCCCATGATTTCACCTTATGGGCATAATTTTTCAAGCTATATTCATCATCTGTCAAATTAACTATTACTGCATCTTTGCAATACTTACATATCTGATTAACATGTTTAAAATTTTTTTTACTGTATCCAAGGTCCAAAGAAAATCCACCAGAGACTTTTCCTGGTGAAATCAAGAGTCTAAGTGGGTACAGTTATTCAGTCTTTCTATACATTCATTTAGTCAATCAACTAAACCATACTTTACTATATAACAGCTACAGATGTACCATGAAAGACTGGAAAACTGTGATTATGACTATAGCTAGAATAATCTCTTGATCTAGTAATTGAGTAGTTCTAGATAGAAGTAACAGAATTTAAGAATAGAAATAAGAAGAAATTATTTATAATAATCAAACCTATACTAAATCTTTTATGTTAATACTCCATATCATCTGTTTGATCACTTATGTAATTTTTCTGGATTAACATCAATTTTACAGGTCTGCAGTTTTCCAACTACTTTCCTTTTTTCTTTTTTTGATATCAGGATGGTTGTCTCTTTCTGGTTTTTATGATTTCTCAAAGATTAACAACGGTGACTCTGAGATCATCAGCCAGTTAATTCAGTAATCTGAATCTCAATTGAGCCTTAAAATTTTAATTCACTTTAAAATGATCATTCTTACTTACCATCCTGGGCTAGTTTCTAGTTTAGAATTTGCTATATACATTCCAGTTTGAAAACTATTATCCTTGCTGTTAATAATAATCTATACAGTACTTCTCTTTAAAAGACACTTAGAATTTCTCACCATCCTTATGGTAGAAAGTGAAGAACTAAAGAGCCTTTTGATGAAAGTGGAAGAAGAGAGTGAAAAAGCTGGCTTAAACTCAACATCCAGAAAATTAAGATTATGGCATCTGGTCCCATCATTTCAAGGCAAATTGATGGGGAAACAGTGGAAACAGTGACAGAATTTATTTCCTTGGGCTCCAAAATCACTGCAGATGGTGATTGCAGCCATGAAATCAAAAGAGGTTTGCTCCTTGGAAGAAAAACTATGACCAATCTGGACAGCATATTAAAAAGTAGAGAGATACTACTTTGCCAACAAAGATCCATCTAGTCAAAGCTATGGTTTTTCCAGTAGTCATGTATGGATGTGAGAGTTGGACTATAAGGAAAGCTGAGTGCTGAAGAATTGATATTTGTGCACTGCAATGTTGGAGAGGACTCTTGAGAGTCCCTTGGACTGCAAGGAAATCAAACCAGTCCCTCCTAAAGGAAATCAGTTCTGAATATTCATTGGAAGGACTGATGCTGAAGCTGAAACTCCACTACTTTGGCCACCTGATGCAAAGAACTGACTCATTAGAAAAGACACTGATGCTGGCAAAGATTGAAGGTGGGAGAGAAGGAGACGATAGAGGATGAGATGGTTGGATGGCAGCACCAACTCGATGGACATGGGTTTGGGTGGATTCTGGAAGTTGGTGATGGACAGGGAGGCCTGGTGTGCTGTGATTCATGGGGTCGCAAAGAGTTGGAAATGACTGAGTGACTGAACTGAACTGAACTGATACAGTACTTATTTTTAAAAGACATTTAGAATTTCTCAAAAACCCTTTAAATAGGTTAGAAAGAAATTAATATACCATTATCCTATTCTATATATAGAGGAATTGAAGCACAGAGAAATTTAAATTATTTACCCAAGGTCAAAGAGCTACAATGAATCAAAATCTATTGCAGTCTATCCAGGGCTCTTTTTCATAAGCCTGTGTAGATCTCTAATACAAAACTACTTAAGACAGCACACAAAACTTCTTGCTTAAAAACTGATTTTTCTGGTACATATACACAATGGAATATTACTCAGCATTAAAAAAAAATTCATTTGAAGCAATTCTACTCAGATGGACGAAACTGGAGCCCATTATCCAGAGTGAAGTAAGCCAGAAGCAAAAACAACAATACAGTATATTAACGCATATATATGGAATTTAGAAAGACAGTAACGAGAACCCAACATGGGAGACAACAAAAGGAACGCAGATGTATAGAATAGACTCATGGACTTTGTGGATGAGGGTAAGGGTGGGATGATATGGGAGAAGGGCATTGAAGCATGTTAATTGTCATGTGTCTAATCAATCGCCAGCCCAGGACTGATGCTCGGGACTGGTGCAGCGAGATTTCCTCATGAGGGGGGGGGGAGGAGGGAGGGGGGTCCCGGAGGGGAAGTATATGTAAACCCATGGTGATATTATGACAATGTATGGCAAAAACAATTAAAAAAAATTAAAAATCAATAAAATCTTAAAAAAAAAAACAAAACTGATTTTTCAGTTACTAGTTGACAAGAGTTAAGGAGCAGGTGGGTGTAAAGGAAGTGGGTGTAGCTGTAAAAGGGCAATATGATATATCCTATGGTGGTGCAAATACTCTACCTTCACTGTATCAATGTCAATATCCTGGTTGTGATTCTACACTACAGTTTTTCAAGATGCTGTTACCACTGGGGAAACTGGGTAAAAAATATATCAGACCTAATTCTGAGTGAATTTTGAGAAATATCTCAAAAGAAAAAAAGTTTAAGAAAAACTAATTAATAATTGATATTTCTCTTTTAAGCCAACTTAATTTTAAAGAAGCTTACTTAAACTGAATAGGTAAATTAAAACAAAAAGCAAAACAGAATCATGCATGGAGCTCTGAAAGTAAGAAGAGTGGAATTGAAAAGCGAAGTAAGTCCCACTAACTAAAGCTTTAAAAAAGCCATAAAGATCTTTATTAATTAAAAGGGAGCCCTCAGGATTTTTATTTCCTAAAGAAGAAAAATGAAACAAGACAGTCAAGGAAACAAATTATTAAATCACCTCAAAAAGATCACTAGAATAAAGCTAGAACCACCAAAGCTTTCCTCAACCCATGGTACACTTTACTGTAATCCTCAACTTAGAGAAAAAATGAATGTGCATGTGTGTCACCTTCAACTTGATATTCACAACCATACATTTCAAAAGAGTCCCAAAACTGCTTCTATTTTTTTTTGCTACTTACAAAGTGGCTAAAGCTTCAACCATTTCCTGATTCTCCCAGCTGCAGGACTTGGAATTAGGAAAACATTCACTCAGCATCTAGAGCAGGTCTACTTAAAAGAATGAGCTCATCCCTTCAAACCTGCACCTGATCCTCAGGAAGCTGCCCCTCCTCCAGCCAGCCGGTCTCTGTATGTTTAAAGTGACACCCTCACCTGTGTAACCACTTGGCCAGAGCCAGAACAAGTCCTTCCCTGCACACGCCTACTGTCATGGAATCATTTCCTGCTCCGGCCACCTCACACAGCCACTAAGTTTAGGCAGTCGTGGCAGAAGTAGCAGTTGCTGCCGCTCTCATTATGGCCTCACTAGAGAAGAATCTTATTTTCACTTTACAGTGGAGGTCGGGTCCTTCACTACAACCCTGTGAACATCACACTATTTGTTTCAACAGGTCCTTGACCAGAGTCAGACCTGACAAGAATAACTCCTCTTTTTCAGAACTTACAACTCATTTTTTAAACTAGGAATGTAATGCTTGTACGTCTCTCTTATTCTGCTTGTCCTGCCTACAAGTCTCAATTAACAGAGGCAGCTAAATGGCCTGTATGCAGTTATAGCTAAATGCTCCAAACTCAAGTTTGCCCCTCAGTTTCACTACCTCTAAGAAAACATTCACTTTGCCATAGCTAGCTATTTACTAGCAAAGCAAATAATAATCCTAACTCAAAAGATATGCAGAACTCACGTCAAAATGATGTTATAGTGGTATTTTAATTATTTTCAATCAAAAGTACATGGGTACCAAATACAGTCATTCAAAAAATATGTCTGTGCACCTGTTACATAAAACTATTTGACAGGGTGCCAAACTGGGCTTTCAACTTAAAAAAAAAGAAGAAAAAAGAAAGAAATCTAAGAATTAACCCTTCTCATCTCAGCCTTCCAAGGACTTCTGTAGTATTCTCTGTCATGGTAAGCTTCTAATAAACTAAGAGGCTGACTTTGGAATATAAATTAGTCCGCAAAACATCAAATTCACTCTTGGTTACCTTTGAGAGATGTCAAGGGACTTATGATCAAGAAGGGGAAACTCTGGGGCCTTCAACTTACTTAGTAACATTTAATTTGCTGGATAGTAGACACAAAGATATTAACTGTATTGTTCTTTTTAAATGTCTTAAATAATAAAATATTTTAAAACAGAAATTCTGAGCATCAAAAGACATAGTAAGAAGAGTGAAAGGCAGCCCACACAATGGGAGAAAATATGTGCAAATCATTTATCTGATATGGAGCTAATATCTATAATATATAAAGAACTCTTTAAAACTTAACAACAATCGATTTAAAAGTACACAAAGGACTCAAATAGACATTGCTCCAAAGAAGATATTCAAATGGCCAATAAGCACATGAGAGATGCTTAAAATCATGGGTCTTTAGGAAAACGCAAAGCACAAAAACAATGAAAATCGAAAACACCCATTAGGATGGCTACGATCAAAAAAAAAACAAAAACAGAAAATTACAGTTGTTACTGAGGACATGAAGAGATGGGAACTGCTAGTGGGAATGTACAATGGTGCAGCCACTGTAGACAATGGTGTGGCAATTTCTCAAAAAAAAATTAAAAATGGAACTATCTTACAATCCAGCAATTCCACTTCTGGGTATCGGAAAGAATCAAGGGAAGTGGCCAAAAGGATGGAGTTGAAAGACCTTGAACTCACCTCTTCCAATGGGTACACCAAAATCACAATTATTTATAGAGGAAATACTGATGAGAAAAACTGGAAGACCAGCAGAAAAGGTTTCTTCTACAGCTAAAGATATAAAGAAGGAAAGACGGGTAGGAGGGGTGGTGATACGGTGGAGTCAAGACTCACATCCCCAGGTAGGCAATTACAATTGCCTAAATGGGAAGACAATTACAACTGCCATGGTTCTCCTCAAGGAATGAGGAGTCCATGCCTCACATCCAGGTCCCTGATTCCTGCACCGGGACAAGCCCCACAACACTTGGCTTGTGGGGCTTACATCTGGGAGAGACAGCAGGCTGTGGGAACCCTTTAAGTGTGGGATCACACTCTTAACGGGCATACCCAAATCTCACACACTCTGGGACTCAGAGCAGAAGCAGTAATTTAAAAACAGCCTGGGTCGGCCTCTTTCCATCTCCGGCCACCGCACCGAGAGGAGTCACCACCATGTCCGCACATCTGCAATGGATGGTCATGGGGGAAATGCTCCAGCTTCCTGATCAGCTTCCTGATCAAGAGGAACAAGCAGATGTACAGCACCGAGCCGAAAAACCTGAAGGCGTGTAACTCTTTCCGCTACAATGGGCTCATTCACCGCAAGACCGTGGGCGTGGAGCCAGCTGCGGATGGCAAAGGAGTCGTGGTGATGATGAAGCGGAGATCCAGCCAGCGCAAGCCAGCCACTTCTTATGTGCGGACCACCATCAACAAGAACGCCTGGGCCACCCTCAGCAGCATCCAACACATGATCCAGAAGAACAAGTACCACCCGGATTTGCGCATGGCCGCCATCCACAGAGCCAGCGCCATACTGCGCAGCCAGAAGCCTGTGATGGTGAAGAGGAAGCCGACTCGCCCCACCAAGAGCTCCTGAGCCTCTGCCCTGCCCTCCCCAGAGCAATAAAGCTGTCAGCTGACCCCCCCCTCCAAAAAAATTTAAAAAAAGAGCCTGGGTTAAAACCCACTGCTGGTCTTGGAGAGTCTCCTGGAGAGGCAGAAAGTAACTGGAGCTCTAGGGACAAAGACACTGGCAGAAGCCATTTTGAGGCACTTGTCCTGACATGTGGACACTGGTGCTGACAAATGCCAATTTGGAATCCTGCCTTTAGCTTATTAATACTGGAACCCAGCCCCACCTACCAGCCTATCCACACCAGTACTGGGACACCTTAGGTCAAGCAGCTAGCCAAGCAGGAACATAGCTCCATCTACCAGCTGGCTAGACAGAGACTCTGGAACACAGCCTCACCCACCAGTGGGCAGGCACTAGCCCACGAATCCAATACCAGTAGGCTAACACCAGCTTCAAGATACCCAGGACCCCACAAACAGTCATATCAGAAACCTGCCCCCACCCATCAGTGGGCTGGCACTAGGCCCACGACCTTTGGGGTCCTCCTTACCCACGCGTAGGCCAACACTAGATCTAGGACTCCCTAGTCTGCAACCACCCACCCTGGGATATGGCGCTGCCCATCAGTGTGCCAATACTAGCCCCAGGACCCCTGGAGCCCCATAGCCAGCCCACTCCTGACCCAGCCCTACCCACCAGTAGCTGATAGCCTCTGCACAAGTCAGGGCCAGGGAACCAACTAGACAGGTGGCCAGTGACACCTACCAGACCACTCACAGTAATATAGCCTACCATAACAGAAGGATCCACATACATAGCTCTGGTGACCAGAGGTAAGTACACTATTGTCACAGGACACCTCCTAAGAAAGACCACTTCTCTAAGATCAGGAAAGAAACCAATCTACCAAATATATGAAAATAAAAACAGCAAATCAGGCAAAATGAGGTGACAGAAGAATATGCTCCAAATGAAGGAATTAAGATTAAATCTCCAGAATAACTAAGTGAGTGGAGATAAGCAATTCTACTCAATAAAGAGTTCAAGACAATGATAGTAAAGATGTTCAAGGAACTCAAGAGAAGACTGGATGAAGAGAGTCGGAGGTTAGAGGTTTTTAACAAAGTGTTGGAGAATATAAAAAAGAACCAGAATTGAAAAATACAGTAAATGAAATAAAAAATACACTAGAAGTCAGCAACAATAGATTAGATGATACAGAGGGATGGATCAGGAAGGTGGAAGCCAGAGTAGTGAAAATCTCTGAAGCTAAAAAGAAAACAAAAAAAAAAGAAATGAAGACAGCTTGAAAGACCTCTCAGACAATATCAAGAATACTAACATTCCCATTGTAGGGGTCTGAGAAGGAAAAGTGGGAAAAAAGAGACAGAGAACATATTTCAAGATATAATACCAGAAAACTTACCTAACCTGGAAAAGAAAACAAATATTCAGGCCCAGGAAACAGAGAGATCCCAAAAGGATCAATCCAAAGAGGATGACAAGGAAACACATTGTAATTAAAATGGCAAAAACAAAAGATAAAGAAGAGAGAATATTAAAAATAAGCAATGTAAAAGCAAAAAGTTACAGATGAACCCCCATAAGGTTGTTCAGTAGAACTCTGAAGGCCAGAGGGAGTGATAAAACAGAAAAAATCTATAACCAATACTTTACCTCCCAAGGCTTTCATTCAGATTTGATAGAGAAATATGACATTTTACTGACAAGCAAAAGCCAGCTAAGAATTCAGCACCACCAAACCAGCTTTAGAGAAACATATAGCATGGTTAAGAACCCACCTTCAAATGCAGGGGATGTGGAGTCAATCCCTAGTCAGAGAACCAAGATTCCACATGCTGCAAGGCAATTAAGCCTGCACGCCACAGCTACTGAGCCCCTGCACCACAACTAGAGAGAAACTCACGTGATGCAACTGGAGAAGCCTGTTCTCCAACCTAGAGCCCACATGCCACAATGAAGATCCCATGTGCCAAACAAAGACCCAATGCAGTCACATAAATAAAATTTTGTTAAATATTTTTTAAAGAAATGTTTAGGTAACTTCTCTAAGTAAAAAGACAATCCACAACTAGAAATACAAAAACTACAAAAGGGGCTTCCTGGTGGCTCAATGGTAAGGAATCTGCCGGCCAACGCAGGAAAAATGGGTTCGATCCCTGATTTGGGGATCCCACAACTAATGAAGCCCACATGCCTGTACTCTGTGACAAGAGAAGCCACCACAATAAGAAGCTTGTGCACTGCAACTACAGAGTAATCCCTGCTAGATGCAGCTAGAGAAAAGCCCATGCAGCAATGAAGATCTAGCACAATCAAAAATAAGTCAATAAAATTTAAAAAAAGAAAATTACAAAAGGCAAAATCTCATTGGTAAATTTAATAAACCAACCATATATAAAGCTAGTAGGAAAGTTAAAAGACAAAAATCATCTATATCCACAGTAAGTAATAAAGGGATACACAAAGAAGTAATAGAATATGATTTCAAAACCAACAAACATGCGTGGCGGGGAGAGTAAAAATAAAGGGTTGTTAAAATGCATTTGAACTTAGATATTAGCAACTTAAAATAATCATATATATATATATATATATATATATATATATACATATATACACACACACACGTGGTTATTGTTTAGTCGCTGAGTCATCTCCAACTTTTGTAATCCCATGAACTGTAGCTCCCCAGGCTCCTCTGTCCATAAGACTTCCCAGGCAGGAATACTGGAGTGGATTGCCATTTCCTTCTCCAGGGATCTTCCTGACCCAGGGATCAAACCCATGTCTTCTACACTGGCAGGTGGATTCTTTACCACTGAGCCACCAGGGAAGCCCATATAGACATAACTATGTAAAAACTTCATGGCAACCATAAAACAAAAATCTGTAATAAACAAACACACCATAATAAAGAGAAAGGAATTCAAACAGAACACTAAAGATAGCCATCAAATTAAAATGTAAAAGATCAAAAGAAGGATGATTTCATTTATATTTGGAATCTAAAAAACAAAACAAATGAATAAACAAAACATAATTATAGATACAGAGAACAAATAAGTGATTTCCAGAGGGAAAGGAAGTTGGGGGAGGAAAGAGATAGGTAAGGGAGATTAAGAGGTACAGTCTTTCAGCTGTAAAAATAAATGAGTTGCTGGTATGAAATGTACAATCTGAGGAATATATTCAATAATTAAGAAATATCTTTGTATGATGATATATCATAAGTAGACTTAGCATGGTGATCATTTTGAAATATACAGAAATATTAAATCACTATGATGGGTAACTGGAACTAACAAAGTGTTGTAGGTCAACTGTACTTCAAAAACAGAGGTTTGTTAATAGAAAAAGAGGTCAAATTTGTGGTTACCAAGGCAGGAAGGGGAAGGAGGGAGAACGGGATGAAAGTAATTAAAAAGTACAAATTTGTAGCTATAAGACAATTAAGTACTAGTGATGTAATATATAACATGAAAAATTTAATTAATGTTTTGTGTTATGTATGAAAGTTGTAACAGAGCAAATCTTGAGAGTTCTCATCTCAAGGAAAAATTTTTTTCTATTTCTTTAATTTTGTGTCTACATGAGATGATGAAAGTGAAAGTGTTAGTCGCTCAGTTGTGTTTGACTCTTTGCAACCCCATGGACTGCAGCCCTCCAGGCTCCTCTGTCCATAGGATTTTCCAGGCAAGAATACTGAGTAGGTTGTCATTTCCGTCTCCAAGAGATTTTCCTGACCCAGGGATCAAACCTGGGTCTCCTGCATTGCAGGCTGATTCTTTACCATGCGAGCCACCACGGAAGCCCTACCCAAACATGAGATGATGGGTGTTCACTAAACTTACTCTGATAATCATTTCCTGATGTATGTAAATCAAATCATTATGCTGTGAACCTTACTTACACAGTGCTATACATCAATTATATCTCAATAAAACTGAAGAAAAAAGGTCTCAAAAAGATCGTTGTACACCCATATTCATAGCAGCGTTATTCACAACAGCCAGAAGACGGAAGCAACCCAAGTGAACCAATAAGCAAAATGTGAAATATACATACAGTGAAATATTATTCAGCCATGAAAATGAACGAAATCCTGATATATGCTACAATACATATGAACCTTACATTAAGCGAAATAAGCTATGCACAAAAGGACAAATACTCTATAATTTAATTACATTAGGTACCTAGGAGAGTCAAATTTAGAAACAAACAGTAGAACTGTGGTTGCCAAGCACCGTGGGAAGGGAGGAATGGGGAGGAGCTGTTCAATGGGTACTGAGTTTCAGTTTTGCAAGATAAGAAGAGTTCCAGAGACTGGTTGCACAACAACGTGAGTATGTTTAGAACTAGTGTATCCTCATAAAATGTTAAGGGGATAAATCCTTCTTTGTGTATTTTACCACAAAAAAAGAGAGAAAGAACTAATCAAAACAGATCTTAACCTGCTAAATATATTGAATTCAAACAGTCTGCCGCTTTTCTCTTCTTTCAAAAATTAATTCAAGCTTTACTGGTGATCTCTGTTGAAAAAAACTGATGTGCCATAGACAATAAACAAATTTATTGCTCTGATCAATTTCATACAACTGAAGAACCTAATATATTGGGGGGTAGTTAATACACATCTGAAGAAGTAGAAAGTATAGACTCACCTCATTTAATTGAGCTTCACTTTTTTTTAACGTATTTTATTTCTTTATTTATTTTGGCTGTGCTGGTCTTCACTTTTCTCTAGTTTCAGTGAGCAAGGCCTACTCTCTAGTTGTGGCATGTTGGCTTTTCATTACACTGGCATCCTCGTTGCAGGGTATGTGCTGTAGGGCACATGGCTTTCAGCAGTTGCGGCATGTGGGTTCATTAGTTGCAATTCCAGGCTCTAGAATACAGGCTCAATAGTTGCAGCCCAGGGGCTTAGTTGCTCCGTGGCATGTGGGATCTTCCCAGATTAGGGATCGAACCTACGTCTCCCACACTGGCAGGTGAATTAATTACCACTGAGACACCAGGGAAGTCCCCAGTTTTTCATTATTATACTTGTTATGGAGGTCTCTGATCAGCAATCTCTGCTGTTACTATTATTATTTTGGGGCATCACCAATCATGCCCATGTAACACAACAAATTTCATAAATGTTGCTCTGTTCTGACCAATCCACCAACCAGCTGTTCCCCCATCTCTCTCCCTCTTCTAGAGCTTCCCTATTCCCTGAGACACAACAATATTGAAATTAAAAACCCTACACTGGCCTCTAAGTATTCAAATAAAAGGAAGAGTCACATGTCTTTCACTTTAAATCAGAAGCTAGAAATGATTACACTTAGTGAGGAAGGAATGTCAAGAGCCAAGACAAGCTGAAAGCTATGTCTTATGCAGGAAACAGTTGGCCCAAGTTGTTAATGCAAAGGAAAAGTTCTTGAAGGAAATTAAAAGTGCTACTCCAGTGACATGTGAATGATAAGAAAGTGAAACAGCCTTACTGCTGATATGGAGAAAGTGTGGTCTGGGTAGAAGATCAAACCAGCCACAACATTCTCTTAAACCAAAACTTACTCCAGAGCAAGGCCCTAACTCTACTCAATTCTGTGAAGGCAGAGAGAAGTAAGGAAGCTGTAGAAGAAAAGTTTGAAGCTAACAGAGGTTGGTTCACGGGGTTTAAGGAAAGAAGTCATCTCTGTAATACAGACGCACAAGGTGAAGTAGCAAGTGCTGATGTAGAAGGTACAGCAAATTATTCAGATGTGGCTAAGACAATTAATAAAGGTGGCTACACTAAATAACAGATTTTTCAATGTAGACAAAATAGCCTACTATTAGAAGAACATGACATCTAAGACTTTCATAGCTGGAGAGAAGTCAAAGTCCAGCTTCAAAGCTTCAAACCCAGCCTGACTCTCTTGTTAGGGGCTAATGCTGTTACCAAACCAAATTCAGGACAACTTGTCTAACAGACAGCAAAGCCTGACACCAAGTTGTGGTGAAGGAAAGTACAGCACTAGTTACATGGCGCCAAGCAAGAAAAGGTAACTCATGCTCAAAAGACCAAAACTCCCTGATGACTTTCAGGCAAGGGTTTTTAAAGGCAACATTAAAATGAGGGTTGCAGAGTGCGTGATCAGCTTATGGACTTTCTTCTGATCGGTAGATGACATTTTAGAAATTTTAATCATCAACCTTCTGGTTCCAACCAGTCTAGGGTCTGTGGAAAATTCTTAAAAAGATGGGACTACCAGACAACCTTACTTGTCTCCTGAGAAATCTGTATGCAGGTCAGGAAGCAACAGTTAGAACTGGACATGGAACAACAGATTGGTTCCAAATTGGGAAAGGAGGACAGCAAGGCTTTATAGTGTCACCCTGCTTATTTAACTTATATGCAGAGTACACCATGCGAAATACCAGACAGGATGAAGCACAAGCTAGAATCAAGATTGCAGGGAGAAATATGAATAACCTCAGATACGCAGGTTACACCACTTCAAGGGGCAGAAAGGGAAGAAGAACTAAAGAGCCTCTTGACCAAAGTAAAAGAGGAGTGAAAAAGCTGGCTTAAAACTCAACATTCAAAAAACTAAGATCATGGCATCTCATCTCATCACTTCATGGCAAATAGATGGGGAAACAATGGAAACAGTGACAGACTTTATTTTCTTGGGCTCCAAAATCACCGCAGATGTTGACCGCAGCCATAAAATCAAAAGACACTTCCTCCCTGGAAGAAAAGCTATGACAAACCTAGATAGCATATTAAAAAGCACAGACATTACTTTGCCAACAAAGGTCCATCTAGTCAAAGCTATGGTTTTCCCAGTAGTCATGTACAGATGTGAGAGCTGGACTATAAAGAAAGCTGAGCACCAAAGAATTGATGCTTTTGAACTGTGGTGTTGGAGAAGACTCTTGAGAGTCCCTTGGACTGCAAGGAGATCAAACCAGTCAATCCTGAAGGAAATCAGCCCTGAATATTCATTGGAAGTACTGATGCTGAAGCAGAAACTCCCAGCACTTTGGCCACCTGATGAGAAGAACTGACTCATTGGAAAGTCTTTCCTGATGCTAGGAAAGACTGAAAGCAGGAGGAAGAGGGGACGACAGAGGATGAGATGGTTGGATAGTATCACCAACTCAATGGACATGAGTTTGAGCAAGGTCTAGGAGCTAGTGATGGACAGGTAATCCTGGCATGCTGCAGTCCATGGGGTTGCAAAGAGTCAGACATGACTGAGCAACCGAACTGAACTGAATCTAGGGTCTAGTGCTTATAGTCAGTATGCAGTCACCATTCTATATCTGGGTGGGGGTTTTAGTTTCTGCAAAACAACTCAAAGATATGTGTCATATTGTTACATATATCCCTTCAGGAGGAACTAAGAGTCCTGTGATTCTGTTTTATCGCTGAACTATAGTTTAAGCTATCATTACTTTTCTTGCTTGACTGCTTTTCCTTGTTTCTGCATTTCCTCACTTCTCTAATTAGTAACTACTTGAGTCTGCTCTGTGGAATTCAGGGATGGCCTAGGAGACTAAAACCTTTTCTACAAACAAGAAACAGGGGTTATGGAGGGGCTTTTGTACCTGCTAAGGCCCCACAGGGTCCTGCTCGGTTTCAGTGTGGTTGGTGACTTTAAGCCAAAACCAACAATCATTTACTATTTCAAAAATCTTAGGGCCCTTATGAATTATGCTAAGTCTACTCTGTCTGTATTCTATAAATACAAATGGACAGAAACGGTAGGGACCCAACAGAAAGAGAAGATATTAACAGAAAAGATCTTAATGGCCAGGATAAACACAATGGTGTGATCACTCACCTAGAGCCAGACATCCTGGAGTGCGAAGTCAAGTGGGCCTTAAGAAGCATCACAACATACAAAGCCAGTAGAGGTGATGGAATTTCAGCTATTTCAAATCCTGAAAGATGATGCTTTTAAAGTGCTATACTCAATACGTCAGCAAATTTGGAAAACTTAACAGTGGCCACAGGACTGGGAAAGGTCAATTTTCATTCCAATCCCAAAGAAGGGCAATGCCAGAAGAATGTTCAAACTATCGCACAATTGCACTCATTTCACATTGCTAGCAAGGTAATGCTCAAAATCCTTCAAGCTAGGTTTCAACAGTATGTGAACTGAGAACTTCCAGATGTATAAGCTGGAAGTGAAAAAGGCAGAGGAACCATAGATCAAATTACCAACATTTGTTGGATCACAGAAAATGAGAGTTCCGGAAAAACATCCACTTCTGCTTCACTGACTACACTAAAGCCTTTGACTGTGTGGATCACAACAAACTGTGGGAAATACTTAAAGAGATGGGAATACCAGACCACCTTACCTGTCTCCCAAAAAACGTGTATGCAGGTCAAGAAGCAACAATAAGAACTAAACACGAAATGACAAACTGGTTCAAAATTGAGAAAGGAGTACATCAAGGCTGTATATTGTCACCCTGCTTATTTAACTTATAGCAAAGTACATCATGCAAAATGCCAGGCTGGATGAAGCACAAGCTGGAATCAAGATTGCCAGGAGAAATATCTATAACCTCAGATATGCAGATTACACCACCCTTATCACAGAAAGCAAAGAGGAACCAAAGAGCCTCTTGATGAGGGGGAAACAGGAGAGCAAAAAAGCTGGTTTAAAACTCAACATTCAAAAAACTAAAATCATGGAGGGAGGGGGGACCCGGAGGGGAAGCATATGTAAACCCATGGTGATATCATAACAATGTATGGCAAAAACAATAATAAAAAAAAAAAAAAAACTAAGATCATGGCATCTAGTCCCATCACTTCATGGCAAATAGATGGGGAAACAATGGAAACAGTGACAGACTTTATTTTCTTGGGCTCCAAAATCACTGTGGATGGTGACTGCAGCCATGAAATTAAAGGATGTTTGCTCCTTGGAAGAAAAGCTAGGACAAATCTAGACAGCATATTGAAAAGCAGAAACATTACTTTGCCAACAAAGGTCCATATAGTCAAAGCTATGGTTTTTCCAGTAGTCATATACAGATGTGAGAGCCAGATCATAAAGGAGGCTGAGTGCTGAAGAATAAATGCTTTTGAACTGCAGTGTTGGAGAAGACTCTTGAGAGTCCCTTGGACAGTGAGGAGATCAAACCAGTCAATCTTAAAAGAAATCAACCCTGAATATTCATTGGAAGGACTGATGCTGAAGCTGAAGCTCTAATACTTTGGCCACCTGATGCGAAGAGCTGACTCACTGGAAAAGACCCTGATTGGGAAAGACTGAAGGCAGGAGGAGAAGGGGACAACAGAGGATGCAATGGGATCGTACCACCAACTCAACAGACATGAGTTTGAGCAAACTCCAGAAGATGGTAAAGGACAGGGAAGCCTGGCGTGTTGCAGTCCATGAAGTCGCAAAGAGCTCAACACAACTGAGCAACTGAACAACAGTACTCTGTCTGTGCTCTGTAAATGGAACAACAAAGCCTGGATGACAGCACATCCGTTTACATGGTTTACTGACTATTTTAAGTCCTGTGTTGAGACCTATAACTCAGAAAAAAAAATTCTTTTCAAATATTCTGTTCATTGACAATGTACCTGGTCAGCTAAGAGTTCAGATGAAGATATACCAAATTAATGTTGTTTTCATGCTTGCTAACACAACATCCATTCTGTAGCTCATGGATCAAGGAGAAATTTTGACTCTCAGGTCTTATTAAAACAAGAAGGAAGGAAATAACCTCTAAAAGAATGACATAGCCCTTGAGGATAAGACACAAACTGGTCAGAACCAGCTAGGTCCAAGATGCAGAAGATTTGATTTTCATGAGTCTTGAGCCTCATTATATGCTCACTGCAATATTAATACATTAGCATCTAAACAACACACCTACGCTATCATGACACTTTGGAGGCTAACCATAAAAGGCCAAAAAGTGAGCAGTGGTCCAGTTCCTGGAAATCTCCACACCTCCCCAAAACCCTCCCGTTCCTTAAAACCAACCACACACTCTATCTGAGGGGAGTGTTTCTCCTAAGGCCATTCTTAGATTTTGCATTGTTATTTAAGAAACACATTTTGTAAAGCCATAGCTGCCATGCTGCTTGCACTGCTGGTTCAGTGACAGAAGACCTGTCACGCGGTTGGAGGCCTGGGTACTGCACATCCCTTGAGGGCTTCTCCGATGGCTCAGCAAGAGATACAGGAGATGCAGTTTCAGTCTCTGGGTGGGGAAGATCCCCTGGAGGAAATGGCAACCCACTCCAGTATTCTTGCCTGAAAAATCCCATGGACAGAGGAGCCTGGCAAGCTACAATCCAAAGGGTCGCAAAGAGTCAGACACGACTGAGCACGCACACACACAGCTGCCATAGATAGTAATTCCTCTAATGGATCTGGACAAAGTCAAGTGAAAACCTTCTGAAAAGCACACTCATCATTCTAAATGTCATTAAGAATATTTGTGAGGAATTCTTTGGTGGTCCAGTGGTTAGGATTCTCATTGCCAAGGGCCTGGGTTCGATCCCTGGTCGGGGAATTAAAATCCCACAAGCCATGAGAAGTGATCAAAATAATAATAAAAATAATAATATTTGTAATTCATGGGGACAGGTCAAATATCAGGAGTTTGGAAGAGGTTTATTCCAACCTTCATGGATGACTTTGAGGGGTTCACAATAAAACTTGAAAAGATAAGGAGTTACTTCTACAGATGAGCAAAGAATGTGGTTTTTTGAGATGGAATCTACTCCGGGTAAACATGCTATGAAGACTGCTGAAATGACAACAAAAGATTTAGAATATTACATAAACTTAGTTGATAAAACAGTGGCAGGTTTTGAGAAGATTGACTCTGATTTTGAAAGAAATTCTACTGTGGGTAAAATGCTATCAAAACAGCATTGCATAGTACAGAGAAGTCATTTGTAAAAGGAATAGTCACTTGATGTGGCAAACTTCATTGTTCTCTCATTTTAAGAAGCTATCACTACCGCTCTAAGCTTTAGCAACCATCACCTCAATGGCCTGATGGCTCAGTCTGCAGCAGACCCTCCAACAACAGAAAGATTACAACTCACTGAAGGCTCAGATATTGGCTAGCATTTTTTAGCAATAAAGTATTTTTTAACTAAGATATGTATATTTTGGGGAGTTTCTTGGTGGTCCAGGGTTAGGACCACTGCCATGGTCCTGATTCAATCCCTTGTCGAAGAACTAAGATCCCACAGGCCTGAGAGTACAGTCAAAAGAAGTGTATTTTTTAGATATAATGTTATTTCATACTTAGTAGACTATAGTATACTATATAGTAAATTATATTTACTCTTACATGCAGTGGGATACAAAAATTCAGTTGACCTACTTTATTGCAGCATTCTCTTTATTGTGGTGGCCTGTAACCAAACTGCCTGTAAATATCATTACTCAAGTTTACTGAAAAAAATGAAGATTTAATCTAAAGTATGCAGTCCCCAATCCTGAGAGCTTAGAAAAGAAATAATTATTATTATTCATATTTTATACAAAGTTTGAAATCTGCATTAAATTGTATTAGCCCAATTCCTGAGGTTTATTTAGAAAGGGTGGAGAGAAGGAAACTACAATTTAAAAACTAAGAAATAATCCTTCAGCGGAAGTATGTGGTTCACAAGGTTATTGTAAAGATTAAATGAATCATTGCATGTAAAGTTTTGAGCAGAGTGGCTGGTACATAGTATTGCTCAACAGAAGTTATTGTTGGAGAAAACCTCCATTTTTTCATGTCCCTATTTTTCCCTCTTAAGCCAACATCATCAAAATTAGTTTGACTGTATTTAACACAAACATGAACAAAATATAAATACCTTTATGCAGTTCACAAAGTGATTTTACAATCACTATCACTTAATACTTACAACAGTTCAATGAAGAAACAAAGGAAAACTAAAATTTGAGTGCCTATTATACGACAGCTAATATACTGAGAATTAACATGTACTATATCACTTAATTTGTTCAGGTAGGTTATTATTATCCTAATTTCACAGATAAGAGAATTAAGGTTCAGAAATATTTGGTAATTTGACCAACTTCACACAGTAGCATTAAACAGAAGGGCTGAGATTTGAATTCTGTCTGGCTCCAAAGTTCATACTCTTATCATTAGAAACTATTTTCAGCCCTATAAGAGTTTCTCATTCTCTTGTTCAATTATTCATTCATTCATTCCTTCACTCAATCAAACAATTCAAAAGTGCCAGCACACTGCTGTAAGCTATTGATATAAAAGTTAATAAAACAGCATCTGCCCTTATAGCCTAGAAGGTGTCTGAAGGAGGGATGGATGAACACAAATCAACCAGAATACAATTAAGTAAGAATTCAATAATAGTAATATAAGCTGAATGCTACTGAAATATGGAGGGTAAACACTAGCTTGGGGGAATATGAAAAAGCACCAAAGAAGAAACAGTTTCACCTGAAGTTTTTAAAAAATGTGATTACAACTTGATAAAGAGCATCTACACAAAAGCCTGCAGCTGACATCACACTTAAAGGTGAAATAATACTTGTAGGAAATATACAAGTCTGTATATTGTCACTCTGCTTATTCAACATATGTGCAGAGTACAGCATGGGAAATGCCAGGCTGGATGAATCACAAGCTGGAATCAAGATTACCAAGAAAAATATCAACAACCTCAGATATGCAGATCATACCACCCTAATGGCAAAAAGTGAAGAGAAACTAAAGAGATTCTTGGTGACAATGAAAGAGGAATGTAAAAAAGCTGGCTTAAAACTCAACATTCAAAAAGAACTAAGATCATGGCATTCAGTCCCATCACTTCATGTCAAATAGAAGGAGAAAAAGTGGCAACAGTGACAGATTTTATTTTCTTGGATTCCCAAATCACTGAAGACAGTGACTATAGCCGTGAAATTAAAAGATGCTTGCTCCTTGAAAGGAAAGCTACAACAAACCTAGACAGTGTATTAAAAAGCAGAGATATCACTTTGACAACAAAGGTCCATATAGTCAAAGCTATGGTTTTCCCAGTAGTCATGTACAGATGTTGAGAGTTGGCTGAGTGTTAAAGAAATGATGCTTTTGAACTGTGTGCTAGAGAAGTCTCTTGAGAGTCCCCTGGACTGCAAGGAGATCAAAACAGTCATTCCTAAGGGAAATCAACTCTGAATATTCTTTGGGAGAACTGATACTGAAGATGAAGCTCCAATATTTTGACCATCTGATATGAAGAGCAGACTCATTGGAAAAGACCCTGATGCTAGGAAAGACTGAGGGCAAAAGAAGAGGGCGGCAGAGGATGAAAAGATTAAATAGCATCACCAACTCAATGGACATGAATTTGAGCAAACTCCAGGACACAGCAAAGGACGGGGAAGCCTTGAATGCTGCAGTCTATGGGATCGCAAAGAGTCGGACATAACTTAGTGACTGAACAACAACAAACAGTTAGGAACAAAGCAAGGGGGTCTGCTGTCACTATACTTAATATTAGCAGTTCTAGGCACTGTAATTAGCAAGAAAGAATAAAACACATACAGATTGGAAAGGGAGAAATAAAACTCTATTTGCAAATGATATAATGTCTATATAGACAATCCCAAGGGATATACAAAAACACTCCTAGAAGTAATAATAAGGTCACAGGATATAAGAACAACACACAAAAATCAATTGATTTCTATATACAGTTGATCCTTGAACAACACAGGGGTTAGGGAAGCAGACACCCTGAGTAGTGGAAAACCCTACATAACTTTACAGTTACCCGCCAGTATCCATGGTTCCATACCGTCCAATTCAACCAAAGGAAGGCTATGTAGTATTACAGTATGTATTTATTTCTAAAACTCCATATATAAGTGGACCGGCATCGTTCAAACCTGCGTTGTTTAAGGGTCAATTGTACTAACAACAGATGTGCAGAAATCAAAATTAAAAACATATAACCATTTACAATCACTCTAAAAAATTAAATACTTAAGTATATACACTTACCAAAAACATGTGCAGGGTCTGTATGCTGAAAGTTAAAAAATGCTGAAAGAAAGAGATCAAAGAATACATAAATAAACAGGCTTGTTCATTGACTGGAAGACTCAACATGATAAAAATGTCAATTCTCCCCAAATTAATCTATAAGTTTAATGCAATTCCTATCAAAATCCTAGTAAGGCTTTTTTAAGACTTAAACAAGTTTATTTCAAAATTTACATGGAAAGGTACTGCTGAAAACTGCTGAAACAATCTTGATTAAGAATAGTAAGTGGAAGGAATTATTCTACCCAATATCAAGCTTATTACAAAGCTCTAGTCATCAAATGAGTGTGATACTGATACATAGATTAATGGAACAGAATAGAGAACTCCAAATTTAGGACCTACATTAACATTCTTAGGGCTTCCCAGGTGGCTCAGTGGTAAAAGAATCCACTTGCCAATGAAGGAGACACAGTTTGATTTTTGACAAAAATGAAAAAACAATTTAAAGGAAAAAGGAAAACTTTTCAACAAATAGTGCTAGAGCAACTAAAATTCCATTGCAAAGAAATTAATTCAACTTAAACTTCATACCTAATATAAATATTAAATCAAAATTATCAAGAACTTAAATGTAAAATATAGAACTCTTAGAAAAAAAATAGAAGAAAATCTTTGTGATCTAGAGTCAGGCAAAGAGTTCTTAGACTTGACACCAAAATCTTGATTCATAAAGGGAAAAATCAATAAATTGGAACTCATCAAAATTAAAAACTTTTGTACAATAAAAGCCCAGGGTAAAGAATGAAAAGAAAAGCTACAGACTGGGAGAAATTATTTGCAAACCACATATTCAACAAAGAACTAGTACTCCGAACGTACAAAGATCTCTCAAAACTCAACAGTAAAAAATCAAACTATACAATTAGAAAATAAGTACAAGACAAAAGATCCTTCACCAAAAAGGGTAGACAGTTGGCAAAAAAAGCATGTGAAAAGATGTTAAACATGTTTAAAGATGTTTAACAGCTACAAGGGAAATGTAAATCAAAACCACAAAGCAGTATTACTACCTATCTATCAGAATAGCTAAAATAAAAAGTAGTGACAACACCAAATACCCAAAAGCATGCAAAGAAACGGGATCACTGGTACACTGCTGATGGGAATGTAAAATTTATTTTACTGCCACTCTGAAAAACAGTCAGCCAGTTTCTTAAAAAATGAATCATGCAACTACCATACAATCCAACAATTATACTCCCAGACATATATCCCAGAGAAATGGAAACATGTTCATATAAAACATGTACATAAATGTTCATAGCAGCTTTGTAACAGCCAAAAACTGGAATCAGCCCAGATGTCTTTGAACAGATGAATGTTAAAACAAATGGTGGTATAGGCATAACAGAGAGTAATTCTCAGCAATAAAAAGGAACAAAAATTCTGATACATGCAACAACCAGAATGAATCTCCAGGAAATAATGCTGAATGGAAAAAAAAAAGGGCAAGCCCCCCAAATTATATAGTACAGGATTCTATTTGAGGCTTCCTGGATAGCTCAGCTGGTAAAGAAACCACCTGCAATCCAAGAGACCCCAGTTCGATTCATGGGTTGGGACGATCCCCTGAAGAAGGGATAGGCTACCCACTCCAGTATTTTGGGGCTTCCCTGGTGGTTCAGACAGTAAAGAATTCGACTGCAGTGTGGGAGAGACCTGGGTTTGATCTGTGGGTTGGGAAGATCCCCTGGAAGGGCATGGCAACCCACTCCAGTATTCTTGCCTCAAGAATCCCCATGGACAGAAGAGCCTGGCGGGCTACAGTCTATGGGATTACAAAGAGTCAGACATGACTGAGTGACAAACACAGCACAGCACAGGATTCTATTTATAAAACATACGGGATCTTAGTTCCCCAACCACGGGAACTAGATAATATTGAGAACTAGAATCTGAACAAGTTTAGTGCTGTAGGCTCAAACAGCAGGTTCACCCTCATCAATGCCACTAGAAACACGTTCCGATCAATGTGTCAGTCACAGGTAAAAAAATAGCACTGGGCAAAGTCAGGATAACAGAAGAGAGTTTCTGACTCGTTGGGGAATACAGAGTAGTTTAGACTGGCTAAAATAATAAGGCAGTGGAAATATAACTAGAAATAAAACTAAAATCACAGGTCAGTCTTTGATAGTCAATAGAAGATCACTGAACACTGTTGAACAGGAAAGCGACAAAAAGCAAAGCACAGCTTTTTACTCAGTTTGTTTTAACTGGCTGATAGTCAGTGAACTTCAAGGAAAGCCAATACACTGCCAAGACTGGTGGGACACTGGAGGCTCCCAGGTGCAAAATTTAAGGAGGCCCTCACTCTCAACCCTAAGAGGGAGTACCTCCTTAAAGTCTGCACTTGCACAACCCTTAGTATTCTTATTTTGTGAGCTAAGAACCTCATTTGCCTCATTCATAATAGCCAAAAAGTAGAAACAATCCAAACAGATAAAAAGGAATGTGCTTTATTCATATAAGGGAATATAGAATTTTTTGGTGATACAAAGAATGAAATACTAATACATGCCACAACATGGATGAACCTTGAAAATACTATGCTGAATGAGGGAAGTCAGTCACAAAAGACCATATAGTGATATGTTATGATTCCATTTATATGAAATGTCCAGAATAGGTAAATCTACAGAGATGGAAGTAAATTAGTAGCTCCCGAGGTTGCGAAGGAGAATGACTGCCTATGGATATACAGTTTCTTTTGGGGATGATAAAAATGCAATAAAATTGATTGAAGTGACAGTTGCACAACTCTGAACATACAGTAACTTTTGAATTGTACGCTTTAAATGAGCAAATTGTATGACATGTGAATTATATCTTAATAAAATTTGTTTTTAAAGCAGATGCTTAGCAACAATCTATTGAAATAAAGCATGAAAAAGGATGAAAGTCATTGTGAAATAAGAACTCCAAACTGAATTTTTAAAAGCAGTTGTTGATTCTTTTCAAGAGTTGTTAAGAGGAAGCACAGGAAAAACAACTCTAAATCAGACTTCTATACTTTGCCCAACTAAAATCATAATCAGAGTTTGGTTCATAAAGATTTCCTACTCAAAATAACTTGCTAGCAGGCAATTTGTGACTTAAACAGTGGTCTTGACTTATAAAGCATATTCACGTATGTGTCTGCTATAAACCATCAATAAAAAAAAGATAAACAACTTACAAATATACTATATGGCACTATCTCCAAAACAAAAATAAATAGAATTTGGATAGCCTTTTCTATAGATGTATTCTCTAAGGGGTAAGACTGAAAACTGAACCTCAAACTGAATTCTTTCCCACTAATTCTCATTAAACATTAAAAAAAAAAGTGTTCATATTTTTAATATTGATAAACCAACTTAAACACTTCAGTGAAGATGTGATCAAATTGGTGACTAACTCGGCATTAACCTGGACATTAGAATTTATTTTCAGTATTATTTCTTCTGGGAACAATACTATTTTACTAGCAGCTAAATACTTAAGTACTTTATATGATTCTCCTAACTCCATACCCAGCCATTCCTCCTCTTTTCAATGATCAGCAATGTATGTCTGGAAAATCCCTTATATGTGAGCAGCAATTCCTATGTTTTTCTCTACCTTCTATATTTGGCCATTTTGACACAGTCTTTAAGGCAAATATTCTATCTTGGTATCTCTACCTATTGCTCTCAAGTGGCGCCCAACAGAACTTTCTGCACTGATGGAAACATTCAGTATCTTCACTGTCTAATATAGTAGACACACGTGGCTACTGTGTACTTGAAATGTGGCTGGTACAACTGAAGGACTGAATTTTTATTTTAAGAGCCACATGTGGCTAGTGGTCTGCATACTGAACAGCACAGCTAGCCTAGATTCCTGCAGAGACTAAAGCTATAATCTGTAATGTCAAACCCCTTAGCTGGTGTCCAGACACCCAATCAGGATCCTGTTAGTCCTGTCTCCTGGAAGATGTTCCCTGCATCCCCCAACTTGATAAGATGACCCTACATAATGAATAAATGAATCATCTGGAACCACAGTATGAGTACCTGCCTAATTTTCTATAGCTCCTACCATCTCAACTCCTGCTGCTTTGAGCTTGGAGTTACCACCTTCCTTCAGATACTGCACATTCGATCACTGTTTCTCAGACATGAATCACCTAAGGATTTGGTTAAAATGTAGGTTCTAATGTGGCATTTCTAACATGCTTCAAGGTGCTTCTATATGGTCTTAACCCTAGGTTCTTGGTTCTCCTACCGCCTGATTTGAATGGTGTTACTGATGGGTCAGCAGCAAACATTAATTCAGATCTCCTAAATATAACGGCATGCTTTTCAGTCATCAAATATTTGTATCATGTAATACAGCTGCACAAAAATATCAGTTCTAAGCAGTTGATGTTATTTGATGTGATATACGTTTTTTTGAGCACACTGTTTTACAGAGGCGGCTACAACAATGAGCTAAAGATCACAATTCTAGTAACTGAACAACCAGAAAGGGAACCAAGGTTTGCTTGATTCCAAAGCTCATGTTCTTTCTGCTATGCCAACCTCCTCCTCAATGCTTAACTCAGGAATGTCCACATGTCAAGATTTCCCTTCAGAAGAGAGTCGTGAAGGAACATTGCTCCTGAAAAGTTATTTCTTCTCCCCAGGCATAGTAATAAATCAGAAAAACCAGCTTCTTCCATACATATGATTAAATATCAGACATCATTGTTATTTATACATTCTATTGTAGATTTTCAACCCAATCAATTTTATTTAGCTATCCTCTCCCCAACTTTTTTGTTTTGGCCGAGTGGCACGTGGGATCTTAGTTCCTGACCAGGGATTAAAACCATGCCTCCTGCAGTGGAAATGCAGAGTCTTAACCACTGGACTGCTAGGGAAGTCCCAAGAGCCTTCTTAAGCAAGTCCTCAAAGTCCAGAGGCCATTATGAAAAAGATGTGACTTGTATTTTTTGTGTAAAATACAAAAAATTTAGTATATCAACATGCACTATAGATAATGCAACACACTGGAGAAAATATGCATAATAGATACCAAAATACAGATCTGTATCTATATACATATAAAGAGTTCTTAGTTCTTGTTGATCAATAGGTAAAAGAAAACAATCCAATTACAAAATACATAAAGAACAGAATTAGCAACTTCAAAAGTAAGAAAGATAAATAGCCCATCAAACAAAAAGATGCTCAAACTAAAAAGTAATCTGAAAACTACAAAGTAAAATGTAAAAGTCTGGCTGTTACATTAGTAAAAATGTACAAGACTGGTATCCAGTCAGAAGCACTTTCATAAACTGCTGGTGGAATAAAGAATGGCACATAGGCTGTCTGAAAGGCAAACTGGCTGTATATTTCAAAACTAAAAACATATAAACCTTTTAAACAACAATTCTAGGCACCTACTCTAGAAGTATTACAGAACATTTGCACAAGAGACAAGAATATGGGATGTTCATTTCAGTGTTCCCAATAACTGCAAAAATCTGAGACAACTTAAATGTCCATAGATAAAGAAACAGTTAAATAGATTACAGACATTCAAACGGAAATACAATCAGCTATTAAGAAGTATGCACTGACAGGATGAGGTTTCAAAAGCATGATGCTAACTTTAAAAAAAAAAACTGCAGAAAAAATATCAATCCACTGTCTTTAAAAAGATATATATAGATGTAGAAATTATAAATAGAAATTGCATATAATGCATAGAAAAAGAACTGGAAAATTCATCAAACAGGATAGCTCTGGAAGTGGAACCTTTGCTTCTTAGCCTCCATATAAAGTTATTATTGTATTCTTTTTTCTCTTTCTTCAAATTAAGTATATAGTTTAAACATCTGTAAGATTTTTAATGTTTTAAAAAAGACAAACAAGGAAGTCAACAAAAAAATGTTTAATTTGCAGTTTTCAGACCACAGGAGTCAGTGCATCTCTTTTTTCATATTGCAGTAGTTATTTTACAATGGTGTGCTAATTTCAGCAAGTGACTCAAATATACAGGTAGATAGGGAAGCATATATTTTCAGATTCTTTTCCATTATAGGTTTTATCCCAAGATTTTGAATATAGTTTCCTGTGCTACACAGTGGGTCCTTGTTTTATCTATTTCATATATAGTAGCATGTATCTGTTAATTCCAAACTCCCTCCATTCTGCCTTCTCCCTTTGTTAACCATAAGTTAGTTTTCTATGTCTGTGAGTCTGTTTTTTATTTCTTTATTGGATATTTATGTTTCTCTCTGAGAAACTGCTTATTCTACTCTTTGCCTAATTTGTCATTCAGTCACTAAGCCATGTCCAACTCGGTGACCCCACGAGGGGGGTCAAGAAAGCACACCAGGCTTTCTTGTCCTTCACTATCTCCTGGAGTTTGCCTAATAAAATAAATAAATAAATACAGGAAAATGTTCAACCTCACAGGTAATCAAAGAGATGGGGATCTAAAGTGAGATATCACTTTTCACCTACCATGAGAGTAAATCGTTTCTGGTTTGTTCAATGTTTATTTACTATTGCTAATATAAATGCTGAGAGAGAAATACTTATTTCCAGTGGATAAAACCTTTCCAGAGGGTGTGTACAGAAAAAGTCTCCAGGCTTTCCTGTGGTGGGTAGAGTTAAAGAAAAGCTTTTAAACCATTCTTCTCCTTACACATCATCAAATGCTTTCAGTTTTCAACCCTTCTGGAGAAGTTCCCCTTCTCACCCCTCAAGGCTCTTTTTTATCTCATTGTCTTGCTCTAAACCTTTCTTGGAAAAATACCTCAATGCCTCAAAAATAACTCACATAAATACATAGGCACACAGCCCACTTAGTTAAAAGATGTTAGAAAACATGAGAATCTCATTCACACCCACATGCTATTCCAGCTAAAATCTATATAGAGAGACTGACACAGAAAGCCAACTCAATGGGGAAAAAAAAACCACTGACTCACCTTCAAATCTGCATGTATTTCTTAAAACACCTGGGACACTGCAGCTGTGTGACTCTGGGCAAGTCATTTAAAAGTTCTCAGTTTCCTCAATATAAAAGAGAGACATAAATTTGAATTTCAACCAGGAAATCAGACTTTGGACTTTGGAATATAGTTTTAAAAATCTGAAAGCAAATATTTGTGCGTGTGTGTGTGTGTGTGCACGCGCACAGTCACTTCAGTCATGTCCGACTCTTGGTGACCCTTTGGACTGTAGCCCGCCAGGCTCCTCTGTCCGCGGGATTCTCCAGGCAAGAATACTGGAATGGATTGCCATGAGCTCCTCTAGGAGCTTCTTCCCAACCCAGGGATCAAACCCACATCTCCTGCATTGGCAGGCAGGTTCTACACCACTAGCAAAACCTGAAAGCAAATACACCAAAAAAAAAAAAATAATGCCCCAAACTGCAGCAGTCTACAAAAATGTTTGCCTAAATCCCTTAGTCTGCTGTAATAACAGTTGCCCTATATATGAATATAGATAACCATTTCCACTGTTAAAATCAACAGTTTCTGGAAGCTTACAGATGTTAACAATTGCTTATTATAACTATTTCCCCAAGCAAAGCTCCCTATACAATTATACACAACATGAATATGGTAATTTACTCAATTCTCTGTACAATACAAACTTCATATTTAGCATCATGCTAATATTCAAATTAGTTCCCCCATAGTGTAAATATTTAAGGGAGCAAAATCTATGAATAAAGAGAGACTGAATTTTAGTCTTCTAGCCAATTTCATGTTCAATGTCTGGCCCCCTATCCCCATTGCAAGGCTCCTTTACTGCAAAAAGAAAGGAATCCTGCTTGGGTTTTCAGTTGCATAGATTCTAACTCCAGTCCCTAATCTGCCATTTACTAGCTCCGTGATGTTAGGCAACTGCCTTAATGTTTTAAGCTTCAATTTTCTTATCTTTAAAATTTAAGTATTAGTACCAGCTGAGGAGCAGAGTGTTGTTAAGATAAAATGAGAAAACTGAAGAGGGAAGGGGGTGGAAAATAAATAAATGGAATGAGATAATGTGCCTAGGACATTAATAATCACTCAATGAATGTTACCACTTACGCTTATTACTATTATTGACTTAAGAATGTTCAGTGATGTTTAAGAATACTTTTAAAGATTATAAAATATGAAGTGATCCCTTAATTTTCTCAAGCTTCCATTCTAATTTTACCTCTTCTGAGAAAGAGTATGTTTTATTAATGGATCATAATTTAGAATTTGCTTAATATTTTGTAATTTTTTAGATAGTTTTTTCCATGTTAGTCTTGTTGTTGACAAGTACTCCCTAGGACCAGAATTTTGTTTCATAAGCCTGTGTTCACAAATGTATTGTGTTTACTACATTGTAATGATTTGTTACTCTATTTTGCTTCTCTGAGCAGTTTCAAGGCAGAGTAAAGCTTACTTGTATTTGTATCCAGAAGGCTTAGTTATCAGACAGAGAGGTCTCAATAAATGTTTGTTGAAAGGATAAATGAATGAATTTATCTTTTCCCCCCACCCCTGCAATGTCTTGCACAGTACTCTACACATAATAGGAATTCAGTCAAGCTTCTTAATGGATTCATGGAGAAGTCTTTTGGACCCAACCACACTTTATCTTGACTCAGAAAATCATTTCAACTTTAAAGATTAACTACTAACATTACCAATTAAAAGTTTTAGTCTAACATATATCAAATAAATAGGTTCAATGACTAACCACAAGGCAAGCTGCAGGATTAAAATCCATTATTCTAATTAATGAATTTGTGAACCTCAACATGGAAAAATCCAGTTACATAATCAAAAGAGAGGTTATGCTTCTGCAAATTTAAACCTACCAAAAATAGTGAGAAAAAATTATCAGAAAGCTTGCATCTGCAGACAGAAATGAACAAATTATTTTTCATGCCTGAAATGAAACCACTGTTTTCACTAGAAATAAGAAAACTGGTCCAAACCTGTCTATAGAAAACAGTCCTTGAGACTCAGAGTAAATGCTTTGCCCTCGCAGTGATTTTAACTCCTAGAAGACTCCTTTTATTTCCAGATTGAAGGATATTCAAAACTCTGTCTCCTAAAATAAAAATTCGTTCATCTCTTAAAAGGCAAAGAACCTGAATAGACACTAAGTTTTACATTTCAAGTAACTAAAACTATCCCTAGTGCTCAGCCTGGTGCTTCTGCAATAGAAACATTTTCTTAGTTTTTAAATCATATTCATGGAAGGTTTAAAAGTCGTACTACACATTCTTTCACTGTATGATCTAAACTGAGTTTACACCGCATATATAATTTCATAAGTACACCGTAAAGAAATTCTACACTTGAATGAATCTGGAAAGAAACGTGAGCTTTGCACACACCCCCTTCTTCCAACTCAATACGCACATCTTAGTTTTTTTCTCAAGAATTTCTCTCTTCCGCCCCCATCCCACACGTTATTTCAGAGCAGAAATCATTCATTACCCGACTCATAGTCTCTCCACCGAAAGAACCTTTCCAACTAATACTGTTTCACCCGGACCCCCCCACTCACATCTCAGAGTCCATGGGGGATTTCTTTGGAAGGGGCGGGGGGCGGTGAAGTTCCGGGACGCCACCGTTCCCGCCAAGCCCTTTAGGAACCAGGTCTTGGCGCGCAGTCCCGGACCAGCCTCAGGCGGACCCCAGTAAACTGCGAAGGTCTGACACCGCACCCCCACCATCTCCGCCAGGGCAAAGCAAACCGGGCCCAATCTCTGGGCTCCCATTCCACATACCCTCCTCCTCGCTGTACCCCATTTCTTCCCACTTATTCCTCGGCGTAGCCCGGTCTCTTTTTCCAATTCTGAGTCCCCATAACCATCTTGCTCCCAACACACACACCCTTCTATACTCCGGCCCCTGCCCCTTGAACCCTTCTACACCCGGGTCCCTCCCCCTTGGACCTCGCGGCAGCTCCAGCCCTTCCCGCGTGCCCTGGTGCGGACCGGCGCCCTGTCCTTATAGCCACTGGACCTGGGTCCCACCCAACACGTCACACCAGGGCCCATTTCTCCCGCGACCCGACCTTCCCCACCCCCTCCCTAGGCGCTGCCCCCCAGCACCCTGTTACCTCCGGCCCCGCCCCCCTGAGGGTGTCGCACTCACCGCTTCTGCCGCCGCATCCTTAACCGCCGCGGCTGCTATAGCTACAGGGAGCCAAGGCAACCAGCTCTCGCGACAGTTTCCACAGCTACGGCGAGAACAGCCGGGAAATGCCTCTCGCAAGAAAGTAAATGAGTCAGGCTCGAGACGGCTAAGTATATCTCGCGATAGTGTTGTGTAAAATGGCGGCTGTAAGGCGCTTCGGGGGTGGCCCGGAAAGGTTTGGAGGTGGGCGAGGGCGGGGAAGGATCTTGAACGGTTGGGAGAGTCGGAAAACTATTGTAGGCAGGACGCAGGAACGGTCCCATCTGCGGGAAGTTAGTATGGCGAACCCTACACTGGAATAACTTTAGGGATGTGGCCGTCATCTCCCAGTGCCTCAGACTTGGAACAGTGTCGCCTTAAGCTGAAGTTCCGTCTTCCTGGTGTTTTCTTTTTGCGTGCCCAGTAGAGATGGAGCCAGCAAGCCAGAAATGGACCTTTCCATATCTTCGTTAACCTTTCTTCAGGAAATTCATCCGTTCTTCCCCTACCCTGGTTTGTGAAGGACGTTTGACTTAAACAGAAATGTTTATGTTTATATGCTGGTGCCCCGCCCCCATCAGTTTTCCCTAACAAAATAGGAAATAAAAGTTTGTTGTTGTTAATCGAACATAAACACAAGTGTTTGGATGCGGAAGGGGGCCGCACTGGTGTGTGATCTGAACTTTGCAGTTGTTGCTTGCCACCGTGTGGGCACATCCTGAGTTCATGACTCTCAACACAGTTTTAAGGGCTTTGTCTCTGGTGGCTCAGATGGTAAAGCGTCTACCTGCAATGTGGGAGACCCGGGTTCGATCTCTGGGTCAGGAAGCTCCCTCTGGAGAAGGAAATGGCAACCCACTCCAGTACCATTGCCTGGAAAATCCCATAGATGGAGGAACCTGATATGCTGCAGTCCATCGGGTCACAAAGAGTCGGACACGACTGAGCGACTTCACTTTCCTTTCCTCTTTCTACTCTGAGGAAGCTGTAAATGCAGACTGAGTAGGATCTGGAACAGAAGATGGATATATAAAGAACGTTGTACAGTGAGAATAAAATGAATAAAAAGAAGAAAGAAATAAAAGTAATAAATGGAGAATTCATTTTCTTCTCTCCAAACCCCTGAATAGCTCTCATAATCTAGACCAGTGCTGTCCAGTAGAAACATACTGTGAGCCATAGCATGCAATTTAAAATTTGTGGTAGGCACATTTTTTTCAAAGTAAGAAAAATGAAATTTAGTAATCCACATAATACAACATATTCAAAATATTTTGACATGTAATCAATATTTTGAAATTTCTAAAAATATTTATTTGGGGCTGCATTGGTTCTTAGTTGCAGCATATAGGATCTTCCTTGCAGCATGCAGGATTTTTTGTCGTGATGTGCAGATTCTTTGTCTCAACACCTGGGCTTCTCTCTAGTTGTGGTGCTGCCCAGGTATAGGAGCACACAGGCTCAGTAGTTGCCTGTAGACAAGCTACGTAGTTTCAGCATGAGGGATTGTCCCACCAGCTCCAGAACAAATGGTCTCAGTAGTCCTGCAGCATGTGGGATCTTAGTTCCCCAATTAGGGATCCAACTGGAGTCCCCTGCAGTGGAAGAAGTTGCGAAAGCTCTAAACCCTATACTAGGTAATGCATTATCTGAGTGACTTTAGGAGCACAGTATTATGGGCATGTGGTTATGTAAAAGAACCCTTGAAGTTGCTAATTCAAATGACTGCAGAGCCTAGGTGACTGACAATAAAAGATGGCCTGATGTAAAACAATAGGTGGTAGTGGAGGCTAGGGCCCACTAAAGAGTACAAGCTTCTATTTGAAAGGGAGGTTTCCTGAAGCCATATGGAAAACAGCATGGAAACTCCTCAAAAAATTAAAAATAGAGCTACTATACGATCTAGCAATTACACTCCTGGGAATTTATCTGAAGAAAAGGAGAATGCTAACTAGAAAAGATATATGCACCCCTATGTTCTTGACAGCATCATCTACAGTAGTCAAAATTTAAAGCAACCAAAGTTCCCATCAATAGATGAATGGATAAAGAATGTGATACATAAGTATTATATATATAATGTATATATAATAGAATATTACTCAGACATAAAAAAGAATGAGATCTTGTAATTTGTAACAACTGGGATAGACCCAGAAGGCATTACACTAAGTGAAATAAGTCAGACAGACAAATAGTGTATGATTTCACTTATGTGTGAAGTCTAAAAAACAACAAATGAGTAAACATAAACTAGAAACAGTTACAAGTACAGAGAAAAAACAGGTGGTTGCCTGACAGAAGGGTGGTGGGGAGAAGAGAGACATAGGTGAGGAAGACTAAGAGGTACAAACTTCCAGTTGCAAAATAAATGTCACTGGTATGAAATGTACAACATAGGGAATATAGTCAATAATTGTGTAATATCTTTTTATGGTAACATCGTAACTAGACTTACTGTAGTGATAATTTTGAAATGTATAGAAATATCAAATCACTATGTTGTGTAACAGGAGCTAATGTTGTAGGTTAATTATACTTAAAAGATAAACTCATAGAAAAAGAGATCAGATTTGTAGTTACCAGAGATGGGGAGTTGACAGGAGTAAGGAATTGGATGAAGGTAATCAAAAGGTACAGACTCCCAGCTGTAAGAGGAATGTGTGCAACCTGATAAATGATTAACACTGATGTATGTTATGTATGGAAGTGGTTAAGAGAACAAGTCCTATGAGTTCTGATCACAAGGAAAAAAAATTTTAATAAAAGTAAAGGAGTTCAAAACTCTCCTGAATTTTAAAACACAATGATGGCAAGCAGAAGATGTCTATAAGCAATATGGACAGCTAGATCTTCTACCAGAATGTGGCCTCTGTGAACTGTGGCATTCATATGAATGAAATATTTTTGAAAAAAGGATGTTTTAACACAATGATATCCAGGCAAAGGGATAGCGAAACCAAAATTGAGGATTTGACTAGATTTCTGGCTAGGTACTATACAAGCGTGCACTTTAATACATTAAACCACCACTGCAACTTCTAATAATAATTTGGTTTCTGTATAGACTTTTCTACTAAGAAGATGGCGAATAGATGGGGAAACAGTGGAAATAGTGACAGACTTTATTTTGGGGGGCTCCAAAATCACTGCAGATGGTGACTGCAGCCATGAAATTAAAAGACGCTTACTCCTTAGAAGGAAAGTTATGACCAACCTAGACAGCATATTAAAAAGCAGAGATATTACTTTGCCAACAAAGGTCCGTCTAGGCAAGGCTATGGTTTTTCCAGTAGTCATATGGATATGAGACTTGGACTATAAAGAAAGCTGAGCACCAAAGAATTGATGCTTTTGAACTGTGGTGTTGGAGAAGACTCTTGAGAGTCCCTTGGACTGCAAGGAGATCCAACCAGTCCATCCTAAAGGAGATCAGTCCTGAGTGTTCATTGGAAGGACTAATGTTGAAGCTGAAACTCCAATACTTTGGCCACCTCATGCAAAGAGCTGATTCATTTGAAAAGATCCTGATGCTGGGAAAGATTGAAGGCAGGAGAAGAAGGGGACGACAGAGGGTGAGATGGTTGGATGGCATCACCGACTCAGTGGAGATGAGTTTTGAGTAAACTCCAGGAGTTGGTGATGGACAGGGAGGTCTGGTGTACTGTGGTCCATGGGGTCACAAAGAGCCGGACATAACTGAGCAACTGAGCTGAACTGAACTAAGAAGATAATGTCTCAACCAGCCTGGGCTCCCTGTAAATTAATAGGTTTATATCAATATTTCAAATATTCTGAGATTAGAAAAATTAAATTTCTAGGTTTTCAGAGATGTGGACTATTGGGCCCTGGGCATTTTTTTTTTAACCTCAACTTTAAGGATAGGCATTTAATAATTATTTTATAGTTGACAGGGAAATCTTCATCACCTGAAAGTTCCTATTTGCTTTTGAATCTCTGATGCCTGATAATAGTACCTGGTATATAGTAGGCATTCAAGAAACATCTACTGAAGGAATATAGTCCTTAACTGTTGGGGAGGGCTCACAGACTTCTTTAAAAAAAATTTTATTTTTTAATTTATTTTATTTATTGGCTGTGCCAGGTCTTAGTTGTGGGATGTGGAGTCTAGTTCCCTGACCAGGGATTGAACCTGGGCCCCCTGCATTGGAAGTGCAGTTAACCACTGGACCACCAGGAAAGTCCTTTACAGACTTTTAAACATGAGAATCCGATAAAAGTTAACCTTTATTCGGGTCCTGTCTGTGCCCTGCCCATATTCCCTCAGCCTATCCTAGAGTTCACTAAAGCTTTGGCAGACAAATCCTGTACAAGCCCATAGCTTTCTACTTTAAACACCTGGGTATTCTCCTTGCCTGGAAACATCAGCAGAGTTAACATCCCCCATAGGAATCTATAACCAATGAGAGATGGGATTTGATAGCTAAATATTCCAATTTCTACCCCTCCTCAGTGAGATCATTCTAAAGTATGTTTTACCATAGTGTTTCTCAAAATTTACTAACACATAAAAATCACCTGGAGAGATTAATAAGACATACATTCTTGAATTTCCATATTTTGGGGCCAGAGTTTGCAGGATCTTAGTTACCCAACCAGGGATTGAATCCAGGTCCCTGGCAGTGAGAGCATCAAATTTTAACCTCTGGACAGCCAGTAGATTCCCTTGAATTTGTGATTTTAGAATGTATGCATTTCTTTTTTTTTTAATATTTATTTTTATTTATTTATTTGGCTGTGTTGGGTCTTCGTTGGGGCATGTGGGGTGTAGTTCCCTGACCAGGGATCAAACCTGGCTCCCCTGCATTGGGAGCTCAGAGTCTTAGCCACTGGACCACCAGGGAAGTCCCTGAATTTGTGATTTTAATCAAATTTCCAGGAGAAAATGATACTGCCAGTCCATGGACCACATTTTAACATTTTTTCTCAGAGAGTTGACAGTGACAATCAGCCCCATTTTCCCAAAAGATACTTATCGGCCTTCTTCTCACTCCCTTATACTGCTTAGACTCTTGGATCACCTCCCAAATTTACTACTTGCATCCAGATCTTTGTTTCAGCATCTACTGGGGGGAAATCCAAACTATGACAACTCTTAGAAAAATACATGTAGAAATAGTTTTGTGTATTACTTAGAAGTATGGCTTCCCTCGTGGCTCAGCTGGTAAAGAATCCACCTGCAATGCAGGAGACCTCGGTTCGATCCCTGGGATGGGAAGATCCCCTGGAGAAAGGAAAGGCTACCCACTCCAGTATTCTGGCCTGGAAAATTCCATGGACTCTATAGCCCATGGGGTGGCAGAGTAGGACAAACTGAGCGACTTTCACTTTCACTTCACTTTAGAAGTATGAATCCTCTGAAATTTATTTAGATTGTAAAGGAAAGTGACCAGAGTAAATATCATGTGACTCTGCTGCTGCTGCTGCTGCTAAATCACATCAGTCCTGTCTGACTCTGTGCAGCCCCATAGATGGCAGCCTGCCAGGCTCCTCCATCCTTGGGATTCTTCAGGCACGAACACTGGAGTGGGTTGCCATTTCCTTCTCCAATGCATGAAAGTGAAAAGTGAAAGTGAAGTCGCTCAGTCGTGTCTGACTCTTCTTGACTCCAGGGACCGCAGCCTACCAGGCTCCTCCGCCCGTGGGATTTTCCAGGCAAGAGTACTGGAGTGGGTCGCCATTGCCTTCTCCGCATGTGACTCTAGGTCCATGAAAACTGAATGAGTCTAGGCAGAGTCTAGGAACTTAACTATCATCATTAATGGCTCATGGAATGAACTAAATTCAGCTAGCTCTCCTTAGAAGTTACTTCCCCAGATCCTAGTAAGTCATCTCTTTATTTTTCCTGGTCTGCATCAAACTCTTATTTTGTGAAACATAAAAGTAAATCTGGGACTCTAAAGAAAATCCATGCTGGCTTGCCTGGTGGTCCAGCAGTTAAGAATCCGCCTTGCAATGTAAGGGACACCAGATCGGTCCCTGATTTGGAAAGATACCACATGCCAGGGAGTACTGAGTCAGCGCTCTAGAGACCGTGAGCCACAACTACTGAGTCCATGCGCTGCAGCTACTGAAGCCCAAGTGCCTAGAGCCTGTGTTCTGCAACAACAGAAGCCACCTCAATTAGAAGCCCACACACAGCAATTAAGAATAGTCCCAGACCTGCCATATGACCCAGCAATCCCACTGCTGGGTATATACACCGAGGAAACCAGAATTGAAAGAGCCACGTGTACCCCAATGTTCATCGCTGCATTGTTTACAATAGCCAAGACATGGAAGCAACCTAGATGCCCATCAACTGACGAATGGATAAGAAAGCTGTGGTACATATACACAATGGAATATTACTCAGCATTAAAAAAAAATTCATTTGAAGCAATTCTACTCAGATGGACGAAACTGGAGCCCATTATCCAGAGTGAAGTAAGCCAGAAGCAAAAACAACAATACAGTATATTAACACATATATATGGAATTTAGAAAGACGGTAACGAGAACCCAACATGCGAGACAGCAAAAGGAACACAGATGTATAGAATAGACTCGTGGACTTTGTGGATGAGGGTAAGGGTGGGATGATATGGGAGAAGGGCATTGAAGCATGTTAATTGTCATGTGTCTAATCAATCGCCAGCCCAGGATTGATGCTCGGGGCTGGTACAGCGAGATTTCCTGGGGAGGAGGGAGGAGGGAGGGGGGTTCCGGAGGGGAAGCATATGTAAACCCATGGTGATATCATGACAATGTATGGCAAAAACAATAAAAAAAAAAAAAAAGAATAGTCCCCGCTTGCTGCAACTAGAAAAAGCCCAAGTATAGCAGCAATGACCCATCACAGTCTAAAAATTAACAGTAATAAATCATACAAAAAAAACTTGAAAGAAACCCCATGCTTGAAGTCAATAAAAAGAGTATTGTTACTTATTCCTGTTGGACTTTATGGTTTCTTCCCAATCATAGTGATTTCTGGACACAATTGCAGTTGCCCCTATGACCCTGAGATCTTCTCTTGATGTTTTCACACAGAGCCAGGCATACCATAACTGCAGCTGGTTTCTCCCACTTCTGTCTCAAGTCCAACATGGCTCCCTATTCTACTCCATCCTTTCAGGAACCTGTAACCTCTGACAGATATTCCTAAGCTCACCCTGGTGTCATCCAGAAGTCTTATGGCATGCTCTCATTCTGTGATAACTGGAATTCTTGATTATCCCAATTTTTAATCAGCTACATAAAGAGAATTAACACCAGAGTCACCAATGCCTGATTTCCTAAACAGAGCACACAATTGCTTCTTAGCTTTGCCCACACAGGGGCCAGCACATGTGTTTGTGCTGGTTTCTTATGTACTACTGAATAAGTATGTCTTTGTATACACCTATGAATGTGGTTTGGTGGGTGTGGATATGAGTGTGGGTATGTAATCAGAACTCAGGTCTAGTCTTGAAGTCTAAATAATGAATGTATGGTATTTTACTTTAATTAGTCCCTGTGCATTGTTAGCCTCAGTTTTTGTCTGCCCTCAAATATCAGAGGAAGAATGACTTCATTTCCTTGAAGTTTATTAACTGTTACTAAAGGCAGAGCAAATTCCATAAAAGAGCAGGTTCCATACAGAGCAGTGGAAGGGGAGCTCTGAGTTGGTAAGAAAAGATGTTTGGAGTGGGACTTCAAGTGAAAGGTGAAAAGAAAGATCTTTCCTTTCTTTTTCCCTCCATTCCCACAAGGATCCTGGATTTTCAGTGGGGGTATCCTGCTCAGCATTCCCTCTCCAAAATGGAACCAGAGAGGGGAAACTTGATACAAAGTAGAGGTGGAAACACCTCATAGCTCCTCTGTTTCTCCATCCAAGGGGATGCCAATATCCACGTTGTAGTCTACAGGCTCCCCAGAGCTCAGCCAGGGAATAGGGGTTCGATTGAAAGAAGGCCTATTGGAGAGGTTCTGGTTGTAGAGAACTAGGGGTTCGCTCAGCAAGGGCCCCAGGTCAAACTTGGGCATCTGGAAGGTCATGCGTTTGGAGGCCTTCTCATATCCACCGTAAGGCATTGCTGTCCTGAAAAGAAGAAACATGATTTCATTAAAAACCAGAACAAGAGAAAAAGGGGGTTTTTTTGTCAGTGAAATGTTACCCTGTTTGGAAGATAGAGAAGTCTGTGAATTCTAGTTTAAGATCACTTCTGCACTGCTTTTTCTTCTTCTCCCTTAGTAACGCATTCTGCCTTCTGGTTTGCTTGTTTCCCCAAGGCTAATAAAGAGAAAAGTGGTCTAGAGGGTACTAAATAGTCTCATGGATAGCTGTGATCCAAACCAGTCACATTTCAGAGAAATTGACACCAAACACTACAGGCCCAAGGGTCTGAGATCACCTTAAATTTATAATGTAGAGACCTCCCTCAAAACCTCTACCCCACCTCCAGTGGATAATGTGTGCCCTAAATGAGAAGAATTAACATTTCCTGAAAAATCCAGGCACCTCAGGACCAAAGGGCTTCCCTGGTAGCTGAACTGGTAAAGAATCCGCCTGCAATGCAGGAGACCCTGGCTTGACTCCTGGGTCGGGAAGATCCGCTGGAGAAGGGATAGGCTACCCACTCCTGTATTCTTGAGCTTCTCTGATGGCTCAGCTGGTAAAGAATCTGCCTGCAATGCCAGAGACCTGGATTTGATCCCTGGGTTGGGAAGATCCCCTGGGGAAGTGAATGGCTACCCACTCTAGTATTTTGGCCTGGAGAATTCCATGGACTACATAGTCCATGGGGTCCCAAAGAGTCGGACATGACTGAGCAACTTTCACTCACTCACTTAGGACCAAAAGCAAAAGCATTTCTCTAGTGTTTCCCTGTCCTGTTTTCACAGTCTGAAGAAGCTTAGCTCCAAAAGGATAGATATTTGAGCCTATTTGAGCCTTATTAAAGTAGGGTATGGGGCTTCCCTGGTAACTCAGACTGTAAAAAATCTGCCTGCAATGCAGGAGACCTGGGTTTGATACCCAGATGGGGAAGATCCCCTGGACTAGGTGGACTAGGGAATGACAACCCCTTCCAGTATTCTTGCCTGGAGAATTCCATGGACAGAGGAGCATGGCAGGCTACGGTCCATGGAGTTACAAAGAGTTGGATACAACTGAGCAACTAACACTTTCACCTCATGTTTTACTTCAAAGTAGGGAATAAAGAAACAGAATCTTCAATGATATTATAATAACTTTGTGATACATAATCTATAAAAATACTGTGTCACTGTTGTACACCTGAAGGCAATATAATGTTGTAACTCAACTATAATTCAATGAAAAAAAGAAAAAAGAAACAGAATTCTACTACAAGGACAGTAATGAAAATTATAACTTTGACGGAAGGGACCCCCCCCCCACGAGGCCTTTACATGTGTGTAATATATTATTCCCATTTCACAGTCAAGGCAACCAAGGTTCAGAAGTAGGGTTACTTTCCCACACAGCTAATAACAATGAACCAAAATTCAGATCCTGCCTCCTAGCGAATTTTTCCTTCATCATACCATGCTGTTTCTCTGAGCTAGAATGAAAAGAGCAAGAGCCTTCAATTAGGGTCCCCATATTACTTCTACGCCTCCTTAGTCTCCTTCTGAAACATCTGAACCAAAGTCTCCATTCCCACTAAGAACGTGTTGTTATACACTGAGATGCATCAGGTTCCTTCCTCATCCCCCTTACCTGTTGAAGGACTTATACTTAGGGAGTTCAGCTTTGGCCCCGTAGGCCAGCAGGTCGATGCCAAGTTCCACTTTCTGCTGGGGGTCAACCCCCATGGCTTTCTCCCATGGGGAAATATAGGTCTTAAACACAGAGATATGTTTTCCTTCTCCACCTGCCTGGTTGTCTGGCAGCCGAGGGAGAGAAATAATAGTCAAATGATAGCAGTTAGGAGGAAATGGAAATTAGTCTAGAACTCTGTACTAGAGAAGTCGCTAGGGACCGGGGACCAAAGGTAAAACATGCTAGTAATTGTTTATGGTTTGCAAAACCAGGATAGCCTGGAGTCAGATACGTGATGAATGACAGAAAGGTGACTGAGAGATAGGACTTCTTCGTGGAACAGATGTGTCTCTGTATCCTTCTAGACCCAGAAGACCCTTCAAGGTATCTCAAGAGGCCTCTCCTGCATCTAACACTCAGTCCAGGCCTCATTCTTGGGGATTTCTCTGCTTTAGGGACCAGGCACTTGACTCTTGGGTGAGGATACTTGCCTGTTCCTGTCTCACCAACCCCTGCTGTGCCAGCAGCACCTCCTCTGCCCGCGTGGCCCCCAGGACCACCTGCACCCCCAGATCCAGGGCCAGAGCCAGACCCAGAGCCCTGATGATGGTGTTGCTGGTCAGAGCCATACTGCCCGGCAGAGCCACTTCTCCCTGCCAGGCCTCCACCACTGCTCTTGCTGTAGGAGAATCCCTGGCCAGCTGTCCCCAGCTGTCCCCCCACTGTGGGAATGAACTTCTGGAAGTGATCCTGAAAAGAAAGGACAGAGTGAGGGGAAGGTTAGCAATGGGCACAGGGAATACCACTGCAAGTATGAAATGATGAGAGACAATGGCCAGCTCAAAGACGCTGAATCCTCTGCAATTTCCTCATCCACCAGATGTTAGTGGATAAACCTGACTGAGAGAAATTAAACTCTCCTTAAAGGATACATCCCCTTTGGCCCAGTTCTTCGAATTACATCTAGGATAGAGGCAAGTTATTGTCCAAACTCCCCTTTCCCATCCTTACCAATGCAGAAAGGATCAAGACTTCTGTTCCATTAAAATTTGAGCGGCTGGGTTTGACATGGAGAACCCAGCCTTAATTTGAGGAACTAAGGAGATCTCTGCCTCTCTCCCACCATCTTGTCTAACAGATAAAAAGTGTGTCTCTTCGTCTCCCTTCCTCCTCTTGGTGCACAGCGAACCAGGACTCCCTGACAGTGAAACTGTAGTGGGTAGGGGGAAGGGTGGCCCAAAGGGCAACACTGGATTCATCCCCAAAGCCTAAAAATAACCCTGCCAACTCCTTCAGGAGGCTCTCCTGGCCACCCACCACGCACACCCCCATGCTCCACCCAGTGTAACCAGACACAGGCAGGGAGGAGGGCTTTTGGCCTCCTAAAGTTAGATATGGCCGGCTCAGCAATTTTGTTCTGCTCCTACATATGGGCCAATGGCAGACACTCTTGCCCCTGGCCCATGTAGGCATCTATTTTCACTCTCCCCTGGCTGCTCAGGAAAGATGGAGGGGGAAGAAAGGAAATGGAGAAGATCCCCTCCTCCTCAGCTGTAACATCTTGTGCCTGGGCCCTTTCCAATCCCTACTTCTCTTTGCAGAATGACCCTGACTAAGGGATGTTGGGCCTTAAAGGATGGTTTCAGTCCCCGCATCTATTGTCCTTAGACTGACCCTTTAAATAAAAGAATGGCTCAAGAAGAGATGGATATAAAAATTCACTTACCTCTTTCTAGGGTTGCCAGATTTTGCACACACAAAAAAATCACAGGACACCAGTTAAACTTGAATTTCAGATACACAACAATAATTTTTGTTACAAATAAGCCTTTGTATTGCATGGAACATATTTAGATATAACAAAGTATCCATCATGTATCTAAAATTCAAATACTGGAACTGGATGTCCTGTATTTTCTAATTTAATTTTTATGTCCCAAATATTTCATGGGGCACACTTATACTAAAAAATTATTGTGTATCTAAAATTCAAATTTAAATATCTTCAATTTTTGTTTCTTTTTTGACTGTGCTGCATGGCTTGTGGGATCTTAGTTCCCCAACCAGGAAGAGAATCCAGGCCCCTGGCAGTGAGAGCAACAAGTTCTAACCACTGGACCACCGGGGAATTCCCTAAGTGTCTTCAATTAAAAAAAAAAAGTTACATCCCAAATATGGTATGATATATACTTTATTAAAAAAACTATTTGTATGTATCTCAACTTTATTTTTGTAATTGGAGTTGATTGATGTATAGACTATACACCATTTAAAGGCATTATAAAATATTGGCTTTATTTCCTGTGCTGTAAGTATATCTCTATAGCTTGTTTAGTGTGTATCTCAAATTTAGAACACAGAACTGGGCATCCTGTGTTTTACCTGGCAATCCTATCTTTAATACTTAACCATACTGTGGAGGAATTTCCTCCCTGAAGGTGTGGTACTCCTCACCCTGCTTCACCAGCTCTAAGATACAAATTTAGTTTCAGGGGTAGGTCATAATTCACCCTGCATATATTGCAAGCATGCTATATCTGAGGGGTTAATGAGTTTATAAATTTGCAGGGAGGGGGGTTTGATAATATTTTGGAAACTCTGGGCCTGCCAAGAAGCTGTCAGAAGAGGCACGAGGCTTCGAGAGTTGTAGAGTTCTGAACTCACCATTGAGCTGTCAGAGAAGACGTCAGGGTGGTTTTCATAGATAAACTTCTCCACACGCAACTGCCTCAGTTTGAACATCTTGGAACCCCGGTTAGTGAGCAGTGACAGCTCCTCCAACATCACATCCCTTGGGACACTGATCTTCTTGCCCAGGTTCAGGCCTGAGCTCTCTTGTCCACCTTTCGGGGAGGTGGGGAGGCAGAGACAAGGGAAAGAGGAAAGTGGGGTTTTCTAGCTCCAAATGCAGCGGCCATCCACAACTAAGCGTGGGTGTGTGTGTCCCAGTAGATACCACTGAGGGAAGCAGATGCTGTCTCTGATGTCTGGTTAAATTCTGTCTAGTTTATGAGGGATTTTGATTTCCTGGGTTTGGAGTTGGAGAGAATGCATGGGAAATGGGGCGCAAAGGGGAAGACAGGGGGAATACTAAAGTGGCGTGGAGAGGGTACATGGTGTAACCGAGGTATGGGGTACAAGGCCAAGTGTCAAGAAATATCATAGGTGGAGAACACTGGGGAAGCCATAGCATGGGGGAAGCCCAAAGGCCACCTCTAAATATAGACTCCTGTCTCAACTCCTTTCCCTTCTCTTCCTCTCATAAACTCTGGCTGCAAACAGCCTCTCGGTAGTAAGAGAGCTCATCTACCCCCAGGAAAAATGCCCAAGGAATTTCCCGTTTTAAGTGTTCAGACAAAGCTCCTTAGTTCTGGGGAAAGAAGGAAATTAAGCACTTATTGAGACCTTACTCTGTGCCAGTCTGCACCATATATATTTTCTCCTCAAACACACCTCATTGACCTGTGGCTCCTGTTGTCTTGGACCTGTGTTGGGTAACATGGCAAGGATGTTACCATCTCAGATTACAAGGTGAAAAGGGTGGAAGGGTGAGTAGTCAGTAGTCAGTGTTGAATTCTTTCTTGTTCTTTCTTCCCCCCGACCCCGCAAACCCCACCACCACCCCAAATTCCTCTTGTCTCTTCATATCTCTTCACCTTAAGACATATACAAATCTTATGATATTTCTGGAACTCGTGGGCCAGAGATACTCTTACTAAGAAGTAGGTGCGAACATGCCATACCTCCAGTGAGTTCCATGATCAGCTTGCTGGATTTCCTCTTCTTGTTGGGGGCTGGGGTCCCTGAGAGTGGCATTGTGGAGGTGGATGGAGCCTGGATAAGGTGGGAAGGGGAAGCTGAAGGATGGACAGGGTCTAGTAAGGTACTGCTTAAGGACCTCAGGAAAAACGTTTCATTTTTCATAGAAAAAGGCTTCCCTGGTAGCTCAGACAGTAAACAGTCTTCCAGCAATGCAGGAGACCTGGGTTTGATCCTGGGTCAGGAAGATCCCCTGGAGAAGGAAATGGCAACCCACTCTAGTATTCTTGCCTGGAAAATCACATGGACCATGAAAGGAGGAGCCTGGTGTGCAACACCCCATGGGGTCGCAACAGTCGACACAACTGAGCGACTAACACACACACACAAAAGGTGAAAACTCATTGCTTTATGGCTTCCCTTCTTAGGAAGCAGAGCAGAAAGTATAGATGCAACCTCTGTTCCTACCTTCTACCAGCCTCTCTGTTCAGCTGTTTTACACAGAGATGGTGCAGGGTTTAGGAACACAGTGTATGTTGGGAATAAAACAAACAAATTACAGGTAGGGCAGTGCACCCAGATTTCACTGGTTTGGCATGATATGAAGTTTTTATTTGCATGGGGCTCTCAGTTTGGGACTGTCATGCCAAGCTCTAGTCTCTCAGTTTTCCCCAAGCCCCAGGGCAGGGGTGGGGAGTTGGGGGTGGAGCAGAAAAAATGTTCTGCCAGCATTGAGGAGATCCAGCCAAAAACATTCTCCATAGGATGAAGAGGTTATTGCCCCTCCCTTGGGCCAGCTGGATCACGGCCTGGGAGGTCACAGCACTGCTCCTGTGCTCTCAGTCACTCCCCCACCACTCCCCAGCCCTGACTGGACCTGGAACCAAGGTGCAGAGGGAGGTCAGGGGACATGTGAACCTTGATGCATATCAATTCAGCAATATCACAGCAGCAGGAAATTCAGGAGGACAGAAACGTAATCACAGGACCTGGCAGTAGATGGGGACAAGCTGGGAAAAGATACAAATTCCAGCCCTCCTTCACAGAAGCTGGGTCTCAGCAGAATGCTGTCTTCTGCTGAGTCCTGTCTCACAACATGCCTACAGTCCTACTCGCTAGTGGGGTCTGCTGCAGCTGGAGCCCAGGAACTGCTACATGGACTTTCTCTGTACCTCTCTCAGCCCCAGCTAGGTTCTTACTTTCCATCTAACCTCTCAGCCTCCACCCCTCTGCCCATTTCTTCAGTGCCTACCCCAACATCTTCAGTCCCCCCACCCTCTTAAGTCCTGCTCCCTCCAACTCTCTGTGGCTCCCCTGAACTAGACAACTGGGGAGTGAGTACAGATGGAGGAGGGGAGCAGCTCCCCTGGGATCAAGGGTCACTATTACAAACATAGACACAGCAGTGAACAGAAGGCACTCCAGCCCCTTAGGCCATCAGCTGGAGACTTACCGGCTGTTCAGGCAGTGGTCAGCTCTCCCTGGGGTCCGGCAGCTCTGGAGGACTGAGCTGCTGTGACTAGAGAACCCGAGCTGGGCAGGCGTGGGGGCAGCACTGGCACTGGGGGAGGGAGCATGGTTATTAATAGAGATGATGAGCGCAAGCAGCTCAAATGGCACAGGGGGTACTGAGACCCTGGAACCAAGATCCCGCCCTCCTTGCCCAGAGGCTCGGGAAGGGTAGGAAAAGCCTTTGGAATTCTCCTACTAAGCTATCTGAGCCAAGGATCAGTCTGCCCAGGGACTCCCCTCCTTGGCACCCAGAGGCTCAGATCCAGAGAGGCACTTAGGGAGAAACTGAAAACTGAGAGGGAGAGAGGAAGCAGGCAGCAAGTGGTAGACAGGAATTCGGAGTGGGAGAGTGAGAACCAGGAGAACATGTCTGGAGAGCCATGCAGAGCCAATGTAGGCCGGGGCTGGAGGGACGTGTGGGTGCATTTTGGGGGTGGAGAGGCTTAAGATGCTATGTCTGGAGAAGGGAATTTCTGTTCACAATGTAAGTGTCCTTTGAAAGTTCCTGGATAAGCTGGTCTTTCTTCTGGGAGGGCCAGATCTTAGCAGGATAAGGGACCAAATTAACCAAATCTAGTGCTTAGGCTGTCAGGGATGATTCGAGGCAAAACTTGAGCCAGCTTCCTCATTTGTACCCCCATTTGCTGTTGGAGTGCTCAGCTCAGCCTGCTCAGAGGACAGATGTCACTTCTCCCTGGATAGATATCCTTCTTCCTAGAAGGACATGGAGGCTTCTGACCTGCCAGGGCTTTACTCTCTGAGGTTCCTACTTGAAATTTTCTTCAAAGGGAACACACCCCCCATGGGATCTGGACAATCCTATTCACACTGGTCTAGAGAAGCCTCTGGGCTGGGGCACAAGCTTGAGAGCCCCCTGGAGGGAAGTCTGTCATTTGCCTGAGCCCTTTCTCAGTAACCGCAAGAACATCCTGGATCCTCCTCTGTCTTCTGCTCAGGTTTTGCAACCAGCTGCTTCACCTCTTGCTGTATCCACCACCATGCTGTGGCTGACTTAGGAAGTGGCTTCTGTACCCAGAATACCATTTTGTCCCTCTGTGAGCTATCCACTTTTCCTGACCACGTCTTTTTCCCATCCTGAACTTTATAGGTTCAGGTTAGGGGCCAAAAGGTCACCCTGCTCCCCTCTATTTGGCCTCTGACCAAACCAGTTTAGCCTCCAGATACCTAATCTTTTGTCCTTTTTCTCTGTTCTCTCCTAACCCAAAAAAGCAGTTAGACAAAAAAACATAAGTAGCAAAAGGTGATTTTGTCATCATTACCATCCTCCCCTCAAAACCCACAAAAGCAACCAAAATTTTGGTCTTCTATGATTGAGTACCTAAAACTACTATATGAATGAAGACAGAATATGTATTGTAGGCTTTCTGAGCCCTTCTTGGAATTGTGTGTGTGTGCATGAGTGCATGTTCAGTCCCTTCAGTTGTGTGACTCTTTGCGACCCCATGTACTGTACCCCTCCAGGCTCTTCTGTCCATGGGATTTTCCCAGCAAGAGTACTGAAGTGGTCATCATGCCCTCCTCTAGGGGAATTTTCTGAGAGGCTGCTTACTTGTGACAGGATCAGGGTCATAGGCCTGGCTGTTGGCACAAATCTGCCCCCTGCTGGTAAAACTGGGGTAATAGACCTTCCCTTCTCAAAAGTCTAAGTCTAGCGTGTTTTACAGTCCCTTCTCTTTTTTTTATTAGTCTCAATCGAAGCTGATCCACCCTCTCTCTCCCTGTTCCTTCTTTCACCCCACCTTCACCTTCAGCCACTGCTTTCCCTTCATTTCCTCCAGGCAGTTGGGAAATGTTGATGGCAAAAGGGTTAGAGGGCCTTTTCAAATTGTCTTGGTTCTGTAAGCTGAGGCCTCATCTGAGAAGAATGGAGAAAGGGAGAATCTGGACAGAGGGAACCAGATGGAGGTGGCTACGTGGGGGCAGGACAGAACTGGTAGGGAAGAGCAAAAGGCCTAGGGGAGAAGGGCAAAACAGTAAAAAATAGGAGGGCAGGAGCTTAGAAAAAGATCAGGAATCAGGAGATCGGGAAAATGAATTAGATAAGATGAAGGGGAGACCTGGATTTAGGCAAGAAACTAGACGAGATGACAAGAGAAGATATAGGGCATAACTTTATTCTTGTGCACAAACCAAAGCACTGTGGTTCACACTCAATATGCAAAAGAAATGATCAGTTTCCAGGTCAAGCAGCAAAAGTGACTGGTGATCACAGTGAGAGGGGAGTCCATATCTCTCTAGGACAGAGATCAGGACCTCAAGCTGGAAAGGAATAAGAGATAGGATTTGAGGGATGGGGTAGAACTAAAAAGAGGTTTTGGCTCTGGGTGTTTCCTTTCCGGGTAGTTATGACAAGCTGCAGAAGATAAACAGACTCACAGGAGGGAACACAGATATACCTGTTTTTTCAACACTCAGCACACATTATTGCATCCCTCTACCATCATCCCCCTTCTCTCTAACAAATACATGCTTCTTCCTCAATATTTTCTCCCAGTCCCCCTTTTGTACATCACTGGTTTCTTATTATCCAATTTTACTCTACCAACACTGCACTCACCCTAACCACACTCCTAAGGCTCAATCAATTTCATTCATTTCTGTCCTGCTTCTGGCTTCTACCTTACTTGCCACATTAAGGTTCTTTTCCCCTTCATTTCTGTCTTAGGTTCATGAGGCCATGAAGCCAATGATTTGGTCATTCTCAGAGGACATTTTCTTTCATTTCCTGGATGCTTTGTTGCTCAGTATGGGACTCTCAAGTTGTTAGCTTTCTGAAATCCTGAGGAACAGAATTCTTAGTTCTATTCCTGGTCTGACTGATGTAACTCAACCCATACAAACTTCCCTGGTCCTTCGTGTCTCCTCACACTCTGTGAATTTCACAAGATGCTCTACATTTGCTGCAGATGATGATCTTTAGCTCTAGTCAATCTTTCTCCCCTCCCCTCCTATGTGAGGACAGCTGACTCTTCCTTCATTGGTGCAAAGGTGAGACCCAGACTGGGTCTTTATTTAGACCTCTCCTCTTACTCTTGCCTCAGACAGAAGAGCACATTTGTGTTCATGCACACACCTGCACATACACACACGTTCACAGACATACACATGCCTAGGAATATACCAACCAAGCTGGGAAAGAACAGTGAGGAACAGCGAGTGACTTAATGCGAACAGGGGTCAGTTCAGTCCCTTTGCTGCCTGTCTGGTGGTGAGCTTCTCACCTGAGATCTTAGTAGTAGCTTCCCTGTGTGTTTCTCATTGAATGTTAAAACAAGGACCACAGAAAAAGGCACAAATGTAGAGAAATAGAGACTAGCAGAGGAGTGTAGGTGAAGAGACCCAAAGACAGAGATCCAGGCAAGGAACTACAAAGAGAAGCACAGACACCAAAGCATAGATAGTAGGTTGGAAAGCAGCAGGGAGGTTGGGAGCCAGGAGGAAACTGGGGAACAGGACACCAACTCCAAAACTATCTCTGGCAGGGGGGACTTTAGCCTGCTTGGCGGTGGGGGTGGAGGGGACGGGCAGGGCAGGGAGAGCGTTGGGAAGGAGAAGCAATTTTAGGAACTGGATGTTCCACCTCCCCTTGGTCCTGGGAGCTGTGCCCTGTTCAGTGGTGGCCCGCCCCAGGCCTCCACACATGAGCCTGCAATCCTGTTCTGGTAGCTGAGAACCGGGGCCTGGCTACTTGGAAGCCACAGGAGCTGGGGGAGGTCCCAAGACCCCTGGGAGACTCTGGAGGAGGGGGTGGGCTAAGGACAGGGGCTGAGGCCAGCTCTGTCCTCCAGATGGGCTCATCCAATGTAGTGGCTGCTCTGGGGGCAAGCACAGTGGGGGCCAGGGGTTCTGCAGTGGGCTGGGGCGCTGGTGTTGAAAATCGGCGGATCTCCTGGACTCTGGCAGTTTTGGGAGGCCCTGAGGAAGTGGGTCCAGGAGTCGGGGGAACCTCATCAAAACAGAACATGGCAGTTTTAAGTTGGTAGGGCTGGTGCCGCATGAAATCCAGAGCCTTGATGCCCTGCTTAGGGGCTGCCCGAGGCCCTTGGGATTGGGTCTTACTAGGGACAGTTCGGGCAGCTTGGGGGAAAAAGGGTGACAGCAGTGGGTTGTAAGCAATAGGAGGTGGGGCACGTATATTGGGTGAATATTTCCAGGAAGAGGGCAGTGACGGGGTAGGAGAAGGGCTTCTGGGCCGAGGGCCAAGGCCAGGACCAGGTGGAGCTTCCACCACATACCTGTCCGCTCGGCTCTGACGTTTTGCGAACAGCTCCCCTCCCCTCCCCTGAAGCCTTGGTGTTTCAGGGATTCCTGCCGAAGGGGCCGCCCCGTTCACTAACCCATCGAGGAACCCTCGAGAAGGGGGCTTAGGAGCCACTGGGGGTGGAGTCTTAGGAGTCGTAGGGGGTGGGGTCTTGGGAGCCATTGGAGGCGGGGTTTTAGCTGTCACGTGAGGCAACGTCTTGTAATTCCTGCCCCCTGGTGGTTGCATGAAGTTGCAGGCTTCAGCCCCGAGGCTCAGAGCATCCTCCTCTGGACCAGATTCCGCGCCCCCAGCCCGGGGTTTTTCATCCAGGTTTTGCACCAACGATAGCAGCTCGGGGTTGGGCGAGTTCTTCGTCTCCTCATTTCCCGACCGGAACATCTGCTTTCGGGTTCCCCGACGCCGAGCTTCCTGGAGGATGCCCGTGCGAGCAGCTGGCACGGAGATGCGTTGCTCCCGAGCGCTGGGGGGCTCAGGGGCCGCGGAGCTAGGGGCAGGCGCTTCTGGGCGCGCAGCAGGTCGCAGAGGCGACGACAGGAAGATAGAAGCGGTGGAGGTCATGGCAGCTCCGCTAGCGGGGGCGGGGGCCTCTGGGGCTCCGCCTGGTGTAACAGGACGATTAGGGGCTGGGATATACAGGGAGCTGGTAGCCGTCACAGAGCCGGAGGGGCGTGGGGTGCCGGGGGAAGCGGGGACTGGCACGTGGCTGGGAACCCCTGAAGTGAAGCTGGGCATAGGAGTGGTACCGTGCGGAGGAGATAAGAAAGGCGGTGGGGCGGAGCTGAGGCCTCCCAGGCTCTCATTTGCCCTCTTGGGAGCTAGGGGCCGGAAAATAACCGAGGTGGTACCTGACCGCTGCCCTTGTAAGCCGGGAGTAAAGGGCCTAGCTGAACGGTTAAAGATGCTTGGAGCTGAGGTAGAGGTTCCACAGCCGGGGAGGAAAGGTCTGGGGCTGGCTACAGGGGCTGGCGAAGGGCTGGATGGGAATAGAGCCGCCTCTGGCGGAGCGCTTTGTGGCCTAGGTGGAGACTGCAGGCCCTGCCCGTTGAACGTGGCCGCTGGACCTTCCTGGGCCAGCTGCTGAGTGATAGAGGCTGTGCGCTGGCGCTGCTTTTCAAACAGTTGGGCCCCTCGCCCGGAAGCCTCACTCAGCTGCCCTCCCAGCCCCGGGCCCTCTGCTGCGCCTGAGCTCGGCCTGGCTAGCTCCATGTCCAGGTAGGGGCTGTCCCAGTCGGACTGGTTGGTGAGGCTGCGGGCGTCGGAGAAAGCTTCTTCGTCCAGCTCAGACTCGCTGGTTGGAGGCAAGCCGTCCTCCTCCTCAGCGCCGGTCCCCGCGGCAGCCCCAAAGCTCACTAGGGTGTACTTCTTGGCTCTCTGCCGACGTTTCTTAAACATCAGTACCCCCTTGGAGTGGGGGTTGGGGGCTGCGGTGAGCAGGGAGGCAATCGTCCGGCATTTGGTCTTGGCCTCCTTCACACTCCTCTCTTGGAGGCTCTCTGCCCTTTGTAGCTCTGAGGAGAGGAGAAGGGGGTGGTCAGTATGCATCTGTGAGCCCCAAGGCTCTCCCCCTCCTCCCAGTTCCCTTAGGCTCCTATCTCTGGTCTTTTCACTGGCCTAACCCACAAGGGCTCTCCTGCCTGTGGCAAAGTCCTCTGACTCGGGGGCAGAGTGGAGGTGAAAGGTGAAACCAAGGACAATGGAAGGGAAGGCAGAGCCTGGTTGGCTGCCCTGACACCACTCTGACCACACAGCTCTCCTCCCTCTACTCTGCTCCTGTCTTTCTGGAAATCACTTTTTCTCACAGCACGCACCTGTCTGCCTTCTCCCCTCCATTTCTGGCTGGCAATGTGAGGGTGGGGGTTTGGGAGGTCACTTCTCATGTTAGGCAAGGACAGGAAGCAGGTCCCAGGTTAAGAAAAGATGAGAAGGGACACTTCTCCCAACAGAGACCATGTTAGAGGGATTCTTGGAAAGTTTGGGACTTCCCCTCTTCCTACCCCTGACCCTATACTAAGGATAAAAGGATCCGTAGCAGTGGAGATCTTCATTCATAATTCCACTGCCATCATGTAAGCCACATCATATACATTCACAGAAATAACTCCCACCACACATCATTTCAACAAGAATATCGCTCTAGGGAAAGGCACCTATGAGTTTATGTCCTCAGATGTATTTTTCTCCCTCATCTCATATATTCTAGCTTATATACACCCCAGTTAATAGACACATGTGTAAATCCATGTGTCCACACAAAAACATACATGCATAGCCCAGGTAGCTCTTCTTCCCAGAATTCCCCTAGCAGAGACACTGTCACTAACAGTTGGGACAAAACCTCGTGCCTTCTAACTTCCAAGGCACTCCTCTGTGCCTTAAACCCCTGCTACTCACAGCCAGGGATGGCCTCAGATCCGAGATGCAGGAAAAGCCAGAGTTCTGCTCTCCAAGGCGAGCTTCCAAATCTTTAGGCTATCTCAAGGTCACCAGTTGATACAGTCTCCTTTCCCCCAAGCTGAGGGTGGGAGTGGGGTGGGCTTCTTTTAGAGTCAAAGCTGCCCCCTGTATTTCAAACCTTCTAGGTAGAGTGCTCAGGCACCACCACCAAGCAGGCACACAAGGACTGTGTGCTAAGGGGAGCCAGGGCAGGGCCTCCCAGGCCATGTGGGGCTTGGGAGGTGGGGCCAGGAAATGGGAGAGGCTGCCCTGCTGCTAGGACCCTGACTTGGACACAGTTACTCTCTAATCCATGATCCCCAGTTCCTCCTGAAAAATTCTTGAAATTCCACCTACTTTCCACTCAAGATATCAAGCTCCTTTCTAATTTGGGCTGTCATTCCGCCCATTCCAACAGTTGTACCACACACTAGTACTAGAGATAGGCACTGGAGTCATAGGTGAGTTCAGATTTTGGTTCCTGGGAGAATTACTTCATCTCAATGAAGTTCAGTTTCCTCATCTGTAAATGAGGATAACGGCTACCTCACAGAGTTGCTATGAGGATTCAGTGAGATAATGCAGGTCAATTTAGCATTTAACCTAAGGTCCACTATGAGTAATCATTACTATCGAAGCTTTCTTGATACTAGCTGCACACAAATGTCTTGTTCACTCATATCTTTCCGCACAGACTCCTACACACATGCTTCCATATATTCATAGAGTACTCACACTTCTCTCTCACACACACACACACACACTCTCTATGAGTTTTCCATAGCTCATGTTGTCCAAACCCCTGTGACATGTGGCCATAGCATTAGCCCATCCTGAGAAAAGGGCAGTGCAACTCCTGAGAAAAGAAGGAATAGGAAGGCAAAAAGGACAAGGGGGTAAGGGAGTAAGATCTTTCCCAAAGACCTCCCTTCCTATACCGTTGATATAGTCCCCTTTATTCTAGATTCCAGAACTCTCTTGGCTATGGAAGGGTAGTACCTGCATAGAACGGGTCCTGGAGCCCAGGAACTGGGTTTGGGGCTTTGTCGCAGCTGGCTTGGCTGAAGGGCTCTTGGCTGATGGGCTCAAAAGTCTCCATGCCGAGAAAGGCAGTGTTGGCTGGAGCAGGACCAGCTTGAGCCACCCCCCATGCCTTTTAAAGCCCCTTTGTCTTGGCCCCAGAGCCGGCAGCTGAATGAGCTCACTGTGCTATTTTTGGAGCCTGGCCCCTTCCCTCCTCTCAGCTGCCCCACAAGCCCCGGTGTGATGGACATGGGCACCTGCCTACCCCTCCCCCAGACCCCAGTGCACTGAACAATGAGGTCTGCTTGGCTAAAAATATCCTGGAGCCACTAACTACAGTCTCATCCAGCATGATGGGGAAGGGAGAGGGTGCTAAAATGAGAATTGGGTATAAGCATGGGATCCTAAGCGTATATCTGGAATTTCTTTGTGGGACATGGGACACTCTCAAGAATGTCAGAGGGTGAACTGTCACGTCCTTAGCCTCTATTCCAGAGGCACAAAATTCTATGGATCAGGAATCAGAGTGGTGGGGGAGAGGAGCAAGAGATGAGAACTAGAGGGGTAATCCTGAGATTTCCAAGGTGACGAGAAAGGAGTGCTATGGGAGGCATAAGACAGTGAGAAACTTCACTCTTAAACCTTGTACTGTAGCTCACATCAAAAATAGTAAAGAGCCTGAGATAAGTGGAATAGGCTTTTTCTGCCCAGGCCTACATTATCGCCTGAGATAAGAAGCCAAAGATCCCTTCCTCCACAACTTCCTAGGGATCTCATGACTATTCCATAGCCTCCCAGTCCCCAGGAATCTTCATGGAACTAACAATGCCAAAGGCAGCTCTGATGTTATGCCTGCAGTAACACTTAAGAGTCCCTATGTCCCTGTCCTGCTTCTAAATACTCCCCTGCCCCATGTCTGTGCTCCCGTTATCCATCTGACGTCTAGCAGCAATAGGCAAACTCTTCATCAGTTCATGCCCCTTTCCAGCTTCCCTACTGAGGCCGTTCCTGGCTTAGGTTGAAGGAACCCCCTGTATCTTTTTATCCCCCTGGTTCAAACAGCAAAAATAATAGGGATCCTGAGACTAATTATTTTCCCCTCCTCTTCTCCACCTAGTCCCAAGACTGTATTCAAGGGAAGCATAAGGTAGATATTGATAGAATATATGGTTAAGAGGGGTTAGATTTAGGACTCAAATTGAAGTATCCTGAATAATGAAAAGGAGTTCATGCACTCACTGGCTTGTTTGGCCTTCTGGGTATAGGTGGTGGTAAGATCTTCTGCCACTGGGTGGGGAACAGGCCCCACCATAGGGATGAGATGAGGGCCAGGCCGGAGTGGGCCATGGGGCAACAGCAGGGCCTCGGCGGGGGGTGGCTGAAGAGTTGTCCCATCCTCCCAAGATGGGGAGCTCACACGACTGTCACCCTGGCTGGGAGGGCCAAGGACAGCAGGTGCTGGCTCTGCAGGGCTGTCAGACAGGTAGACCTCATCCGGTGGGGCTCCTGGAGGGGTGGGCCTTGTGGGGCCTCGGCGGCGGGGTCGGCGGGGCTTTTCCTGGGTGGCTGGGCCGTCAGCATCACTGTCTGTCTCTCCATAGTAAGCCTCACTGTCAGGGGGCGAGAGGAGGTTCCCAGGCTGGAGAGGCTGGGGAATTGGAGCTCCTGGGGGCTCAGGACTCAGTGGAGACAAGGGTGACAGCGCCTGAAGCTCACCAGGGGATGGAGATCGCACAGGTCCCTCGTCCTCTACCCTGGATGGGAAAGATGACAGAACTTGAGAAATGAACTGGATGACTGATAGCTAGAGAGATGTGGAGGAGATGGGAGAAGGACATAGGGGGATAGAGGGAACTGGCATTTGGGTGAAATGGATGGGTTGGATAGAGTAGAGATTTGGAGATGAACTAGGAGGCAAATCTGCTTGGCAGGCTTTGAGTGGAAATGGGCTTAAAGAGAGTTGTGATGATGAAGAGACAGGCAAAGGGTCTAAAGCAGGCCCACGTACCCACATTCAAGTGCTCTGGGAGGCATACACAAACATCCATGCTCCAGCAAAATACACAAGCAGAAGTACTTGTTGGTAGCTGAAGTCAGGTTAGTGAGACATAAAGCTGAGATAGGCAATGGAAGCCCTGGACTAGGGGGCTGGGGATAGGCTGGAGTGGAGGGATCCATACCGCCGCACGGTGAGAACAAGCTGATTCCCTGAGGCATCGATAAGGCTCATGGCACTGGCATGAGAGAGGCTGGTGCAGGAGACCCCGTTGATGGCCAAAAGCTGATCCCTCTCTCGGAGTCCTGCTCTGCCCGCCTGGCTCCGTCTTCGGATCTGAGAAGGTGTTGGAGGAGAGACTGTAGGTGAGGGAGGGCTCCAAGGGGGAATAGAATGAAAGGAGTTAGGACAGGAAGGAACCATATGTGGAGGGGATTTTATTGGGTTAGCCAAGTTTGTTCAGGTTTTTCCCTACGATCTTACTGAAAACCCCAAACGAACTTTTTGCCCAACCCAGTACTTTAGAGGGTAAGAAAGGGTGGGGAGAGGCAAGGGGATCAATCTAGAGGGAAGAAGGTGCTAACTGGAGAAAATAACATCGTATGAAGGGAGGTAAGGTAATCACTAAATGAAAGAGGCTTGGGGAAAAATGCCTGGGAGAGACGTACTGGAAATGATGGTTATCCGCTAAAGGCTTTCCTCCAAAGGAAATATCTATACTAACCAATATTCTTTCTCTTCTAGTCCTTGGAATCCCAGGCACCATTATCTATACAGTCAAAATTTTAGAACAGTATTCCAGACTGGAGGGAGTCCAGCAGATTCTGAGATTGTGATTGTGTGTGTCGTGTGTGCACACACATACATATGTTAGAGTAATAATTAGTAGTCGTGGCTATCATTTACTGAGTGCTTACTAAATGTTAGGCACAGTGCCAAGCACTCGACATGGTTTATGAATTTAATCCTTCAGAACTTAGTATCCATGGAGTACGTACTATTATTACCTACATTTTACAGTTGAGAAAAATAAGCTTGTGCTATGCAACCAAAATGGTAACAACTTCATCTGACAGGTGAAGTTGTCAGATCTTGCCATAACCCTCCTAGTACCTAAAAAAAGTCTTGCCTAGTGAGAGAAGGGATCTGGCGTAAGGAAAGAGGACTGAAGGCAGGGGCAGGAGTGGGCTGAGCTGGATGAGACAGCTTCAGCTCATCACACAATTTAGTCAGAAATGAGAACCTTCCCTACATTCCTGGAGTTTAGAGTAGAGAAGCACAGGCCCAGGAGATTGGAGGGCCAGCCCTGGGCCTCTGCTCCTATGGTGCCACAGGGAACCGAGCCAGCCTTTCTTTTTCTCTGCTCCCAGAAACCAGGGATTCCCTTTTCTATAGCCCTATAGCCCCCCACAAGAAGCCACTGCTCAGCTACTATTCCCGCCACCCCATCAGAATTTGAGCATGCTTCCTCGACCACCTGCCCACCCCCACTCCACTTCTTCACAGCCTCGCACTTCTCCCCCATAGGCTATCACATGACTTTTCCCAAGTTCCCTTGGGTTCCCCTTTCCCTGAAACCTCAATATAGGCTCCCTTACCTTGGACACCTGTAAAGGTTTCCTCTGCTCGGCCCCCCCCTGAAGTCGGAAGCCCCAGGGGGCTCCCCCTGACAGTGTGACAAGCACCTCCTCCTCAGCACCCATCGCTCAGGTTGGCCTATGGCCCTCGGAGTTTGGACAGCGTCCCAAGGAGAGAAGTCGAGGCGCTGGTACCCCGTCCGGCCTGTCTGGCTGTCTTGCTTCTGCTGCCCTAGGCCTTCCCCCCCACACCACACACCACCGGCAGGCTGCCTGGCCCTGAGATCAGTACAGTCCACACACGTGTCCTGTCAATCGGAGCTGTGCTCAGAATAGTTACCGGCTGTACTCCCCTTCCTCCCCCAGCTGTGTTACTCCCAGAGCTAATTATAGTGAAAATTTCTGCCCTCCCCATCCCCCATTCTTCTTCATGGACTTTTTATTCAGGACTCAGAGTACTAGCTCTGTGGGCTCTATCACTAAGGTACATCCTTTCAGGGATGGTGCCTTCCCTGATGGGGTCATGACTAATTCTAGCGGCTTTCCTCCAAAGCTGATTCCAAAATGGCAGCAGCAGGGGACTCAATTCCCGAGCAAGGAATGGCTGGGTTTGTCCCACAAGTTGGCACGCTCTCCAGAAAAAGAGTGCCCCTTTGCTGTATGAATTAACCAATTAATCAAAGTGGATATCTATATCCCACTGCAGTGCTGGGTACAATGTAGAGGAATTCTGATGAGCCCGCTCCAGCTGAAGTACTGCCTGTTTCGTAAAGTTTTTCCTGACTGTCTCCCAACTCCCTACCTATAGAATTAATCCTTTTTTCTTCTGGGCAAAATATGTGGCTTGTTTATATGTCTGTTATTGTAGTTTTCAGCCAATATTAGTTTGTTTATATGCCTGTCTCCCTCCTAGATTGTGAGAATCTTGAAGGCAAGGACTGTGTGCAACAGCCAATCAATAGCCTACAGAGCAATGACTGATGAAACAGGTGCTCAATGTTTGCTGAAATAAATTACCTTTCACAATATAGTTGGTCATAGAAAGGTGGGTACAGATAGCTGTGCCTAAACATGCCAACCCATGTTAATAATACAATATTTATTTATTTTTAGGTTTCTATTACATTAATATCCCTAAATTAATATTATGGTGCTGTAATTTTTAAAAGCTACAGAGTTTCTTGGAATAGGTGCTCTGCTAGCCTGCTAAATGCTGTTTGCCTTGGTGCATGATGTAGTCATAGAAAGCACTTGGAATTTAGAATCAGAATTGGACTTGGATTCTTATATTATTTATTAGGAGCGTGACCTTGGGGAGTCACTTGACCTTATCAGTAAAAACAGTATCTAAATATCCATTCATTCACTATTCAAACATTTATTGAGTACTAGCTAGTAATACATGTAAGCCATTGTGCCATATCAGTGGCTTTCAATTACCTCTGCACATTGGAAATACCTGGAAAACTTTTAAAGTTACTGGTTCCTTAAAATAGAACTGTGTATAGGATTAGATGATGTATAATGCAATTTTACATATTATATAAATTTATATATTATACACACACACAAACACTCAGGCTCCTCAACCTTAGGGATTCTAATTTTACTGGCCAGTTTTAAAAGCACTGCAGATGATTCTAATGTGCAGCCAAGACTGAGAACCAGAGTAGGGATACAGAAACCAATAAAATGCAACATATCAGTCTGTATCCTCAAAAAACTGAGTTTAGCACTTCCCTGGTGGTCCAGTGGCTATGACTCTGTGCTCCCAAAGCAGGGTGCCCACTTTGATCCCTGGTCAGGGAACTAGATCCCATACGCCACAGCTAAAGATCCCGCATGCCACAACAAAAATCTGGCATAGCCAAATAAAATTAATTTTAAAAAGAGAGAAACTATGAATTTAAACTCTACTACTTACTAGGAGTGCATTAAACAAGACACGTGTGCATAAGCACACGTGTTAGGACCGGAAAGATGGTGAACTATGCCTGGGCAGGGTGAAGCCAGAGGAAACTCTGGTGGAGATCTGTAGCCGTCCTGACGTGCAAATTGGGTAGAGGGGCGAAAGACTAATTGAACCATCTAGTAGCTGGTTCCCTCTGAAGCTTCCCTCAGGATAGCTGGTGCTCTCGCACAAACCATGCAGTTTTATCCGGTAAAGCAAATGATTAGAAAGGTCTTGGGGCCAAAACAATCTCAACCTATTTTCAGACTTTAAATGGGTAAGAAGCCCGGCTCGATGGCATAGAGCTGGGCGTGGAATGCGAGTGCCTAGTGGGCCAGTTTTGGTAAACAGTGGCGCTGGTAAGCAGAGCTGGTGCTGTGGGATGAACCGAATGCCGGGTTCATGAACCTACGTGTTCAGTGGGATAAATGTGGCAATTGCTCAACAAATGTTAGCTAAATTTCAAAAGTTACTAATCCAGATTAGTGGGTCTTAAATCTTCAGTGTGCAATGGAATTATCTAGAGGGTCATGGCTTGCTGGGCCTCACTTGCAGAATTTCTAATTCAGTATGCCTTGGAGGGGCCCGAAATTTGTGTTTCTAACAGGTTCCAAGGTGAAACTGACACTGTGGACACCAGGATCACAATTTGAGAAACTCTGACCTCCACTATAAACTCCTGAGGACAGAAAAAAATCTTGCTGTTTTCTAAAATATGCTCAACGACTAACACAGCTTCCAGCAAACACTCAAAGTGCAATTTTTTAAATGAATGAGCCATTTTATGCCTCAAAATAACTAATATTTACTGTGCACAATATGAGAGCAAGAACTCCCCCCATATTGATCATAAGTCTTCATTTAATAATTTTTCCCCTTTAAATGAAAGATAATGAACAATATGATAGCAAGAACTTTCCCACCCCATTGGTCATAAAACTCTTAATTGAACATTTTTCCCCTTTTAAATGCTTCCATTCCACCAGTGATCTTTTCCCTCATTTCTTTCCTTCCTTACTAAAAATTTTTATTCTGAAATGAATTTTGTACATTATATGCACTATTTTAAAATAACAATAATGTAAATATCCATGTGAATGTTAAGAAATAGAACACTGTTACTATTACTGATGCTCCATTATGCTCCTCCAAATTATACTTTTTCCTTCCCCAGAGGTAACCAACAGACTGCTGGACTGCCAGAGAATTCTCGCTTTGTTTTTCTTTACAGCTTTATCATGTGTATATAATTACAAAACGATACAATTTAAATTGGCCAAAAGCTTTTGTTTGTTCACTACTGTATTCCCAGAACCAAGAACATGGCTTGGTACACAACAACGCTTAAAAAATAATTATGAAATGAAAAGATTATTGAAAGGATTAAATGTAGCTATGTATATTTTAAAAACTCACACAAATATTATCTACAATTATTGTTATTCATTAAATGGGGTAATAATCATTTCACGAACTGTAGCTCTTCCTATAGGCTGGGGGCATTCTTACAAATCATCAGCCTCTGGCAGAGCTCTGCATCTAAACCAAGGCACTATATAAAAATGGTTAACTAATAATGAAAAAAAAGGTTAACAGGGGCTGCCCTTTACTGAGCACTCACTATGGTGCCAGACAATCTGTGTGACTTAATTACATCTTCTCAACAAGTTATTACAATGGCATTCTCTTTCCTCCATTTTACAAATGAAAGAAACTGAGGCTGAGATTAAATTACCCAAGTTAGGGAACTGCAGGGACAGAACTTGAACACATGCTGCCTAAAAGCAAAACTACTGCCCTTTAAATCCTAAGTGCTGCAGCAATTCCCTAGTGGTTCAGTGATTAGAACTCTTTGAATTTTAACAGCCAAGGGCATGGGTTGGATGCCTGGTCAGGGAACTAACATCCCATCAGCCACATGGCCCGGCCAGAGTAAGTAAATGTTAAAAAAGTATACTATATCAGAATAACCATAATTTTTTAAAATCCCCAAACCAAAAAACATACTTTCCGTTCCGCCAAGTCTTATGACCTGCAAAGGTCATGGGTGAGAGAACCTCCAAGACGGAAATCAAAGGGGCCAGGGGTCAGCAGGAAGTCGCTACAAGACTTTGTCTAATATGTCATTGGAAGGAGAGTTACTAAAGATAGTTCAATCGCATCTCGGTTTGGGGTGGGACCATAAAGTTAACACGACATCTCAGAGGGGGTAAAAAAGGAAATACAAAAGAATCTGCTGAAACCCCGCAGACTGCCATCATAGAAAGAAAACTAGCGCGTGCGCGGAATCCGGGTTCTTCGGCGCGGGCCTACTGCAGACGTGGCAGAAGGCGTGGCCTTGGAGCGTGGGGGTGGAACTTCCGGGGGCGACGCGCCGGCCTCCTCGGAACCGGAAGTGGAGCCTGGGAGCCTTGACGTTAGGAACGAAGTCGAACCTGGATCTGGAGCCGGGTGAGGAGTGGCTTCGGGAGATTGGTGGGTAGGAAAGCAGAGGAGATGCCGGGGTATCACTGGCCAGGTCGGGGTCCTGTTTGCGAGGGAGGAGAGAGGTTCGGGGGCGGAGCCCGGGGAGAGACCCTCACCTCATGCATCCACAATCCAGAATCAGTCCTAGACCCTCCCTTCTTTCCTCCTGGCCCAGATTCCGGCTCCCGCTTCCTGTCCGGAGCCTGTTGAAGGGCACAAGACGCTCGATCTTCTACTTAGAGCAGCAGTCCTCTCATCGTGGCCCGAGAAGCTGGCTTGGCTTCTTGGTCTTGATCCCCGGCACTCCCAGCCTCCACAGCTCGACTACTTTCAGAGTTCTAGGGAAGCTTGCCCCGCCCCCTGGGTTGTCACCCTTGACTGTCCACCCAGAGTGGAGTCGAAACTTGAGCCTGACTCCAAACTCTTGTGTGTGTTTGAGGGAACTGTTTCCTCGAGAAAAAGCTCCTTTCCTCCCATCCCCACCCCCACACCGACTTTAGGAAAATAAAAGAGAGGGGGACATCCGTCAAGCTTAATGTTGTGACCTGTGCATGATTCAGGATTTGGGAGAATAGCTCCTGAGATGGCTTTGAATTTAAAAAGTTCTAGTGCAAGAGCAGCTCAGCTTTTCTGTAGTTAAGATGGCCCTCCCTAGCACAGGCGAGAGGCCCGTTTGTCCACTGCAGCAGCTATGAGCTCTTTTGCTCCCTGGGTTCCTTCTTTTGTAGGATAGTTGGAATGATTAGGTTGTGTAGAGCAGATGTGATCAGATAGTCCTGTTCTTGGAAGGATCCTGGAAAGACCCTCCAATTCGTTCCTCTGTTGTTGGGCAAGATTGTAATAATTTTGGATGTGGCCTAGATTCATGACAAGCCTATAAGGAGAGCAGAAACAGTTGGAGAAGTGCGTTGAGGTTTGGAATAATTACAGTCCCTCTGCTTGAAGGATAAGGTGAATGATCTTTTCCCATGAAATCTAACTTTGCTATTGATCTTTGAACTGTTTCCCTGGGTTATTGTGTGAGGTTTTGGTGCCAAACCTGCACTCTGTTCTAATCTGGTACCTTGTTAGAGTTTTCAGCTGTCCTTTACATTTAGTGATTTTAATGCTTCAGTACTAAGGGCCATACACTCTTTTGGTGGGAAGACTGAGGATGGAGTAAGCACTTGATTCACTGCAGTTTAGCCTAAGAATGTCATTTTTCTAAACGGTCACTCTAGAATTTGTCTTGAGGGGCGGATTTAGTTGATCTGTTTTAGACATGCAGTTTGAATGATTAAAAATGACTAGCACACTAGAGGGTATTCAGTTTTGTGGAATGAATGGATGCTAGAGTGAATGAACAGAAAGTGGGAGCATTGTTTCATTTACCTGTAATATCACAATAGTTCATCAGTGGCAGGACTCCTTGTATGACTAGACACTAGAAATCATACCACTAGGGAATGGAGGCTGCTGCTCCGTTCCACTGGGCCTATCTGAAGTTGAAATTTATACCCTCTTGGCAATGACAAAGCATAGGGTTCAGAGTAACAAAATCCTTACTTTGAGGAGGCAGTCTGTCTTCTGTCTGGGGAAGAAAATTACAAAGATCCTGTAATAGTGTGGGAATGATTAGGCTGATCACTGCCTGATAAGGTCAGTCCTTTTCTAGCTCTGCTTCCTACTGTAAATAGTGCTCTCACTTTAGAGAGTTGATTTTGACTAATTTCTTTTTTTTCTCTCATCTAACAGGTGAGACCAAGTTGGGGATGCTCTCATAATGAACGTTAACCAGTCAGCTCCACCTGTGCCGCCATTTGGGCAGCCCCAGCCTGTCTACCCAGGGTATCATCAATCCAGCTATGGTGGGCAACCAGGTTCCACAGCCGCCCCTACTCCCTATGGAGCCTACAATGGCCCAGTACCAGGCTATCAGCAAACCCCTCCCCCAGGTATGTTTCCAAGCTTCCTTTGAGCTAAGGAAGGGAATTAGTAATCTTCAGGTTGGGTGCTATTGCCCTATTTAACTTGCCTAAAGGGCTGTGATGACTGGGATTGAGGAACATGAATCTGGCTCTTGGTCACTGAGAGTCCTGTGGGCAGTCTGCCCTTTCCTGTTTTAATATAAGGTGACTGTGTCTTTAAAATGTCTAGTAGGGAGCCCATCTTCCAGGTTCATTGGCAGTTCACTTCATGTGGGTGTCACCCTGTGCAGCCTCACCTGGCTGAATTGTTCACAGCTGGATGGAAGGACTGTGGTCATGGCTCCTCCAGAGCCGGTGATAATTTCTCTCATCGGATTCGTGGTTCTATCTATACGTGACTGTGGGACATAGAGAATTGGTTCATGGATGAAAAGTGTGATGTTTGTATGCCTGGTTTTTGGTGCTTCTCATATCTTTTTGGTGATATCATTCCTTTTCCTTTGTTTGAGTTTCTTGGGCTTCTTAGATGTTGTCTAATGTAAAGGAAATTAAAGGAGACTGGTTATCCTTAGGATCAGTGTTTGGCTTTTATATTACATTTTTCATGAAGAGGAGCTCGTAACCTGTGGGTTATTCATAGGGGCAAAAGAAAATGGTTGACAATAGATCTTTGGTTAGGCTGAAAGTGAAAGTGTTAGTTGCTCAGCATGTTAGTTGCTTTTTGCCACCCCATGGACTGTAGCCCGCTAAGCCTGTCAGGCTCCTCCATCCATTGGATTTTCCAAGCAAGAATACTGGAATAGGTTGCCATTTCCTTCTCCAGGGAATCTTTCCTACCCAGGGATTGAACCCAATGCATTGCAGGCAGACTCTTTGCTATCTGAGCTACCAGAGAAGCCAGGGTTAGGGTTAGGCTCAGGGTTAGTTAGGGTCAGAGTTAGAGTTAGGGCCTTAGGGTATGTTAAATGCTTTATGCTTTTTAAGAGAATTAATTCCATAAAGAGATACATGAAAAAGAAGGCACTAAAGAGGCATAGGTAAAATTTGAGAAGTGAATGAAGTTATTACCTTTTTTCATTTTGCCATGTGGCATGAGATCTTGGTTCCTCAACCAGGAATCAAACCCTTGCTCCTTGCAGTGGAAGCTCAGAGTCTTAACCACTGGACCATGAGGGAAGTCCCAAAGTTATTACCATTTTAATTATGACTTTGAAAAAAAAAAATTCAGAGTGATGAGATTAGGTCTCAAGGCTTTGGAAAAGCCTTACTCTGGGTTGGGACTTTGGCAGGACAGAGTCCACCTCTGATTTGCCAAGTTATGGCTTATCAGGATGGAGCTGGCATTGCCCCAAGAGGAAGCTCTGTTACTTAGAGGAAAACATACCTGGCTCTGTGATGGCTAGTGAGCTGGCTAGTGAATTCAGATTAATCATATTCCTGCAGGCAGGTTCTGTAGTGTCTAATCTCTACTGAGGGCAGAGCAAAAGAAAAATAGTAGTTTGAACAGGGGTCAGCAGCATTTCCAAAGTGATATGCCAAGTAACTAAGTGCATTCTTCCTGCATTTCATGTGGGAAGGATGATTAGCAGTCATAGAAGTAGCTTTGATGGCAGCTCTGGTGAGCAGAACACGCATAGTGCAGCTTTTGTGAAGCCAGAAGCGACAGCAGTAACTGGAAGGCAGGAGACCTGTCCTGGGGGCTTCCCAGGTGTGCTAGCGGTAAAGAACCTGCCTGCCAATACAGGAAACATAAGAGACGTGGTTTCAATCCCTGGGTCAGGAAGATCCCCTGAAGAAGGGCATGGTAACCCATTCCAGTATTCGTGCCTGGAGAATCCTCACGCACAGAGGAGCCTGACGGGTTATAGTCCACAGGGTCGCACAGAGTTGGAGACAACTGAATCAACTTAGCACACATGTACAACGTGTCCTTACTGAATAACTGGGCAGAAAGAGTCTCCAACCCACGGGAACACTTTCCTGAGCCATGTGCCGGAAGTGTCAACACGGGAGTGTCAGCACTTAGAAGTGGATGAGAAGATGGTTAGGATCTGTAGAATGTATGAAGAAGAGGTTGGCAGAATAGTCTCTCTAAGGGGCACCCCCTTTTTTTTTAAAGAATTTAAAAAATTAATTGTTTACTTGGCTACATTGGGCTTTCATTGCATCATACAGGATCTTTCATTGTAGCACATGGATTTCTCTAGTTGTGATGCAGGGACTTAGTTGCTCTGTGGCATATGGGATCTTAATTCCTCCACCAGGGATTGAACCTCCATCCCCTGTATTGCAAGGTGGATTCTTAACCACTGGACTACCAGGGAAGTTCCAATGGGTATCTCTTTACAGCCTAGTTCAGCATGTTACTTGGTCATCATCTAAGCCACCTTTCTCGCATATGTTCTGAGTTTCTGAGTTCTAGGGTAGGATCTTTTCTGTAAAAGAGTTGATGTTTTGTCTAGGGTAAGAATATTAGACCGTCCTGGATTGAGGGAGAGTGTGTAGTGATCACAGGAAGGCCCTACATTTTTGTGGCTCTGGCTACAGCTTCGCTAGTAGTATACCAAGTATACCTGTTTAAGAGAGTGAAAACTCTCTGGCTGGGCATCCATGTTCAGAATCTCCTGTAACTGGAGTTGCATCCTGATGGTGTCCTTTTCATTGTCAAGCTACGATATTACACTTGTGATATTGCAATGAAGGTCTGAACTTATTGATCCTTGCTTTGCTTTCCTTGCTCAGGGTGGAGGAGAAATTTCCTAATTTCTTAGCTTCTTTTCATCACCCTCAGGTGTTTCAAGAGCCCCAGCTTCTTCAGGGGCACCTCCAGCCTCGACAGCACAGGGCCCTTGTGGCCAGACTGCATATGGCCAGTTTGGCCAAGGAGATGTGCAGAACGGACCAAGCTCCGGTGTTCAGATGCAGAGGTATGTACTTGGGTCAACCTAAAATTGGTCTGATGAGACTGGAAGGATTAAGAATGTATGAGGGCCTATTTTACTTTTCTTTTTTTTTTCCTTTTTCTCTTAGATTCCTTTTCCTCTTCCCTTCATCTTTTTGTAATTTGTTTTCATTTTTCCAGATTATAGGTGTTGCTGCTGTGCCTCTGTGGGTTATTGACTCATTTAAGTACCTGTGTTCTTTGACATATTCTTTCTATTTCTGTGAACTTGAGTTTTTTACTTGACTAGACATATATCTTAAATAATTGTTATGGTCCTTCAGAACCTACCCTAAGGAAGAAGGAACCTTAGGATTATTTATGTCTCTTTTGACTTCCCCTTTTCCTCTAGAACAGGCACTTAGTAGGACTTATTGGTTAAATTTGGGTGTGACCAGTCATGAAAGGAAAGCTCCTTAAAGGAAAACTACATAAATGATGAAAACTTTGGTGGTGTGTGACCCGATAAACCCCTGTCTCTGTGTGGAAGTCCATTAAAGGAGGGCAGTCATCTCTGTTGGAATGCTGTTTGTTTTTTGGTAAACAAAGAATAAAGTATAACTGTGGTAGGGTGTGTAGTAGTGGAAGAGTTGCTTTCTGACATTTTTATTAGGTGTCCAGAATATACATTTTTATCATCGAATGTAAGCCCAGAGGACTGAGCCTTGGAGCTTACCAACTTACAAAAGACATTCAGAGTAGGGGCCATCAGAACGCAATGAGAAAGACCAATAGTGAGGTAGGTTAGCCAGGGTGTCCTACCATCCTGAAATTAGGCAAAGAAAGCATTTAGGAAGATAAGAGAATAATCAGGTGTGTCACTTGCTGCTGAAAGGTGAGATGTAGACTAAGAATTGACCGTTGGGTTTGGCAAGGTTTGACATCATTGACAAATGTAGTTTCCGTAGAGATATGAAGGCAGCTGTCTAGTTGGAGCAGGTGAAAGAATTTCAGCTGGGAAGTGGATTAATGTAACCTAAAACCCGTCTGCTACAAACATCTAGAAAGGGGAGAGGAAATAGAAACAAAAAAATTTTTTTTTCAAATGCATAATCAAGCTTCAAGGAAAGTGAAATCCTCAAGTGCCAGATAACAAGTGGGAACTGAAAATCAGAGTCGTAAGTTGACACTGTGGCTGCCTGTGCAAAGGGTGGAAATTATCTTGAGAACCTGGGGGCTTAGGTTTAAGCAGGTACCTTGGGCATTTCTGAGCTGAGGTTTAGAACTGAAATCTTGTTTATGAAGTCTGGACTTAGGCTACACTTCAGGAAACAGGTAAACTAGAAAAAGAAATCTGTACACTGGCAGAGGGAGGTAATGAGTCCTGATTCTCCCAGGCTGGCTGAGGGTAAGTTGCAGGGGGGCGGGGTGTCAAGGGACTGCATGTGAACACACAGGGTCATTTGGGGTGGTGTACATCTTCTAAAATTGGATTCTGGTGATGGTTGCACAACTCTCTAAATTTACTAAAAATCATTGAATTGTACACTTAAAAAGAGTAAATTTAATGATGTGGAAATTATAACTTAAAAGAAAAACTTTGATACTGGGCAGCAGTATCATTGGAGCACCCTCCAGAAGCAAATCAAATGCTAAACAACCACTCTCCCTCAATTCAGGGATTTCTCAAAGGAAAAAAAATATTAGACTACGAGAGGAGAGCAGATAGTAGACTAGTACATTGATTAAGGGACTGTAAGTGTCAACGTAGGATTATGTACCTACCTAAGACCCGGGTTCAATCCCTGGGTCGGGAAGATCTCCTTGAGAAGGAAATGGCAACCCACTCCATATTCTTGCCTGGAAAATCCTATGGATGGTGGAACCTGGTAGGCTACAGTCCATGGGGTCACAAAGAGTCGGACACGACTGAGCAACTTTACGTTACTAAGAGAGGGCAAATAAAGACGTTTTCAGAGACTGAGAGTTTACTCTGTATGGGCCCTGGCTGAGAAAAGTACCAGGGAATAGACTAAGGGGAAAAAAGAAAGATGAACCTAAAAAGAAAGATTTTTTAAAAGAGATAGGAATAGTAATTAAAGAAGTAGAGACTTCGCTAGTGGTCCAGTGATTCGAACTCCTCATTTCCACTGCAAGGGATTCAGGTTTGATCCCTGAAGGGGGAACTAAGATTCCACAAGCTGCGTGGTGTGGCCAAAGGGAAAAAAAAAGTATAGACCATTTTTTCCCTAATGTTTGGCTAAAAGATAAATGCTTGAGGGGGATGTGAGGTTTTAGGGCAATTTTTTAAAATCCAGTCTAATTACATCTCAATTCATTGAGATGCAGCGACCTCATGGACTTCAGCCTACCAGGCTCCTCCGTCCATGGGGTTTTCCAGGCAAGAGTACTGGAGTGTAAGGGATGGAATCGGGAGGGAGGTGGGAGGGGTGTTCTAGAAGGGGAACACATGTATACCAATGGCGGATTCATGTCAATGTATGGCAAAACCAACACGATAATGTAAAGGAAAAAATAAATTAATGAATTAAAAAAAAAAAGAGTACTAGAGTGGGTTGTCATTGCCTTCTCCCCATATACCATGCAGTTCACCCATTTAAAGTGCACAAATTTAATGATTTTAAGTATATTCACAGATATGTGCAACCATCACTGTCATCTGTTTTAGTACATTTTCATCACCTCAAGAATTCACACAGTATCCTTTATCTGAGGAGCTATCCCTATTCAGCTTTTCCTTAAATCCCTCACTCCCCCAACCGTAAACAACCACTAATCAACTTTCTGTCCCTATAGATTTCCCTATTCCAGAGATTTCATATTAATAGAATCATATATTTTGTAACTGATTTCTTTCACTTAGCATAATGTTTCCAGTGTTCATTTATGTTGTAGCATGTATCAGTACTTCGTTCTTATTATTACAGTATTTCATTGTATGATTATACTACTACATGTTCTTTACCCACTTACCTGTTGATGGACATTTGGGTTGTTTTCACTAATAGTTGGTTATTTTTTGAGATATTTGTATGTTTTTGTGCTGATGGGAACGATCAAGGAGAAAGACATTGAATGGGAAGTACTTTGGAAAGAAAAGTTCCAGAATGGAAAAAGATTCTTACACATAAAGTAGATAAAAACATAAAATAATGTCCAGAATATGTAAAGAACTCCTACTAGTCAAGAAAAAGTCAGTTCAGTTGAAAAAATAATAAAATCCAGAATAGTATTTTATGAAAGAAGGGATACTAAATGGCCAAAGAACAAATTAAAAAGTGGTTCAACCTCATAAATGAAGAAAAAGTAAACGTTAAAAACCACAACAGAATTCTCCTATGTATCCATCAGATTGGCAAAATTAAAAAGCTGATAGTTAGTACTGAGTGTTGCTGAGCATATAGATTATCAGGAACTCTCATCCAGTGGTGGTCAGATGCAAATCAGTACAACTACCATGAGAAAATAACTTGGAATTATCTATTAAAATTAAAGATATCATATCATATAAACCAGTAATTAAACTCATAGCTGTATGCCTTAGAAAAAACTCAGGTATGTAAAAATAAGTTGAATATATGATTGAACATAGTAATGTTATTATTGATAATATCCAAAAATTAGAAAACCTTCAGTATCCATCTATATAGTAAAATGTTTAGGTAAATCATGGCATATTTATTTAATGGAATAACATTTAGTGATGAAAGAGAAGGCTAAATGCAGCAGCATAGATGAATTCATAAACATATGGTTGAACAAAAGAAGCAAAACTCAAAGTATGTATGATTTGATACTGTTTACAAAAGTTTGAAAACCTGACATAATGGGAATTATATTGTTTTAAAGACAAGGGAACAATTTTTAGAAATTTGGGAAAGTAGTTATCTTTGGGAGAAAGGAGGCTTCCCTAGTAGCTCAGCTGGTAAAGAATATGCCTGCAATGTGGGAGACCTGGGTTTGATCCCTGGGTTGGGAAGACCCCCTGGAGAAGGGAATGGCTACCCACTCCAGTACTCTGGCCTGGAGAATTCCGTGGACTGTACAGCCCATGGGGTCGCAAAGAGTCGGGGATGTGACTGAGTGACTTTACTTTCACTTTTGGGAGGAAGGAAAGGGTTGTGATGGCGCAGAGGCACCCAGGGCCTTTGGTGAGTTCTAGTTCTTGACTTGCCTTTTGGTTACGTGGGTGTTTGTGTTATTCAGCAGTACACATCTGTTTTATGTATTTTTTTCTATTTATGTTACTTTTCACAATTTTATTTTATTTTATTTGTATTTATTTATTTTTTTACTTTTTACAATTTTAAAGTAAAGTACATTGGACTGAGAATTGGGCCTGGACCTGGGTTCTAGTTCTAGTTTAGCCTGCTACTTTTACCCTATTTTAGTTTTCCATCTGCTCTCCTCCCCTCGTTAATTTGGTGTGAGAATTAAAGCATTTAGAGATGCTTTGTAACTTATAAAGCTATGTGCAGATAAGGCGTTGGTTTATATGATAGAATACCAGTAGGCAGTTGGGAGTATTATCCATGGTAATAGAGTACTACCATGGAATACAACTGTTCTGACAAGGATTTATAAGCACCTGCCATGGGCTAACAGTATGTCTGTTGCTATGGAAGACAAAAACTGCAAAACCTGGCAAAGAGCTTAGGGAGGTAAGTTTCACTAGCATAATGCCCTGAAAGTACTAATTGAATGAACAAATGAAAAGTGTGAAGCTGCAGGACCAGTAGAAGCTGACCAAACATAATAAAGGTCTAGTTATTTAGTAGGAATAAACGGGAAGGATAAATCAAGATTTCAGTGTAACAGGCTACTATGGTGAAGAATTTGATTCATTCTTGAAATCCCAGAAGGAGCTTGTTATGTACGATAATCTATGCTGTAGATTTCTGCAGTAATGTTACTATAAACCACTGGTGCAATGGTTAGTTGGTATGCAGTGATATTGCATTGGTTCTGTATTTGTATTTTAACGTGGCAGCTGGTACCATGGGAGTGCCCAGCGCAGCTATTCAAGTCACGAGACTTTGCTGGATAGACTCAGCTAGCAGGCTGCCTGGTTTATGTCCTCTGTGTCTAGTCCTTAACTCTGGTGAGCTGGCATCATCTTTCTCCTTAGTACAGAATGCCAAACTTAGCTCGCCAGCTCTTCTGATCTTAAGAGTTTTCTAATACCTTTCCCAGGATTGAGTGATCCTTTGGTGTAAAAGTTAAACAATCAAACTGCATTTGTTCAAGCCCATGTTTATTAAGCTTCTATTGTGTTAATGCTTCTGTGCACCTTTCATTTCTACTTCTTCAGTGCTTTTGAATACAGAACCGAAGTGGCTTGTCAACAAAGGATTAAGGCAGAGGAGGTGATAATCTAACTACCAGAGTAAATACTGTTTGATATGAGGGTGCTTGGCACATGTTTTTGTAGTGAACCTAATGGAAAACAAGGTTTGCCATGAATATCACAGTGTAGGTTATGAGGAATGTGATTTATTCACAAATATATAAAAATATGAAGCCATATAAGAGCCCAGATGAGAGTAAGAAGCTGTAAAACAGTATTGTTTCCCATATAATGTGGGACTCTTGTCAACTCTGAAGGGTTTCCTGGCCCACTAGAAGCTTCTGCCTTCCATCTCTTCACAGGCTCCCTGGGTCTCAGCCATTCGCGTCCGCCCCATTGGCCCCTGTGGTCAGTCAGCCGGCCGTGCTTCAGCCCTGTGGGCCTCCCCCGACGAGTGCACAGATGACTGCCCAGCTGGCCGCGATGCAGATCAGTGGTGCGGTGGCCCCAGCCCCTCCCCCTTCGGGGCTGGGCTATGGTGAGTACCTGTGACCACTGGAATACTGTCTCCTTGTTAGAGGCATGTGTGTCTGGGATATACCTGGATCCCTTTTATTTCTTTTATTTATTAGCAGATAGGACAAGTCATTCCTGCCCCTCGGGTGGAAAGGAAAGTTGTTTATTGAACAAGGAGGCAGAATAATGGGTGTTCTGACTCTGCTTCTTCTACTTCTCAGGCCCACCAACATCACTGGCCTCAGCCTCAGGAAGTTTCCCTAATTCTGGTCTGTATGGCTCCTATCCTCAGGGCCAAGCTCCTCCCCTTGGCCAGGGTCATCCGGGGGCCCAGCCTCCCCAGCGATCTGTCGTACCACAGGCCTCCAGCTTCACATCCCCCGCCTCAGGGGGTCCTCGGATGCCTTCAATGACTGGCCCACTCTTGCCTGGACAGAGTTTTGGGGGGCCCGCAGTGAGCCAGCCCAACCATGTGTCCTCACCTCCTCCGCAAGCTCTGCCCCCTGGTACCCAAATGACCGGGCCCCCAGGACCACCACCACCTATGCACTCCCCCCAGCAGCCAGGCTATCAGCTGCAACAAAATGGTGAGTTTTTCCCAAGGACTACCTAGGAGCCAAAAGCTTCAGCTATTCAGGTGTTTTCGTGGTTGTTATTTGCTTCTAGTATTGCTAAGTGGTGAACTAGATAGACAGCTTCAGGGTAGTATTACTAAGATGTGAGGTTTATACATTTTTTTTTTCTCATAGTGCAGATAACACAGGGTTTCCTTGAATGGTTATTACTATACCTCTCAATTCTGTGTTTATAGGAGTCTAGTCATTTCCGTGAGGCCTTAAGTGGTAGGGAAGGAATATTTTGTTCATCAACCCTGCCCTTGTCTCTCAGGTTCCTTTGGACCAGCCCGGGGCCCTCAGTCCAATTATGGAAGTCCCTACCCAGGAGCAGCCACTTTTGGCAGTCAGCCTGGGCCTCCTCAACCATTGCCTCCTAAGCGCCTGGACCCTGATGCCATCCCGAGCCCTGTAAGTAGATACTTATGTGGTCCTGGGGAAGGAGCTGGTGGCTACCAGATAAGTGAGTCAACCTATATGAGATGTTTGCCTAGCCTTTTCTGATTATTTTTTCCTTTTGTTCATCATCTTGCAGGTGTAGAGCCTACATGTAATTTTTGACTCTTTAAATAGAACTTGACATCCCAGAAGTGCTTTAGGGGTATCTTTACTTCACAGCTGGGCAGAAAAGGAAGGGAAACCAGGAGTGATCAACAGGGTCATAGAGCTCTGGGTTGAGTGCAGTGTTCTCTCACTACTGGACAGAGCCTGGTAGCCTCTGCTCTTCTGTGGAGTACTGGCTGTGTCCAGGTCTTGTCCTCTTAGATCTAGTAGGATAGGATAGCAGTCTTCTTAATGGTTAGAGCTGGTGGGGAATCTCTGGTGTTATTGGTAAGAAAAGGAAAGCCTCTCTGGACTCTTTCTGCCTCTACCTGGATAGTGTTTTAGGAGAAAGCCTTCAATACTTTTGTTTGCTAGTCTTCTGCTGTGTGGATGGAGAAAAGTGGTCTACAGTTTCAAGGGCAATGTGGGGAAGTTGCTTCTCCCAGGAAGAGGGTGAATCTCACCCTTAGAGCCATCAGAATCCTCAGACTTTCCTCATCATACTCAAGAGTAGGAGCTGATACTGTATTCCCAAGTGGAGGCCACTTTATAGTTCTGTCTGCAACATTTGCTATGTCAGTTGCCTCACCATGCTTAGCCATTGTCATATTCCATCCTGTTCTCTTCCCTCCTCCTCTGGGGAACCATCATGGTGAGGGACCCATGGCTAAGGGTGGACCCTAGAGGATGAAGCAGTGCCTCTTTCCTTTTTCCTCTTTTAGTAGAAGGAGAATCTGGTTGGATGTGAGGGGAGGCTTCTTTCAGTGTAAGAGTAGCTCTTACATGGGAGGCTTGGCCTTTGGAGGGTACATCCCTCTTCTTCCTTCTTAAAATTTCTCCCATTCATCCCCTCCATATAACCCCTCTTGCCTCCTGTTTGCCCCCTTCCTTATCTTTCTACATCATAGTCTAAGCCATTAAAGGCTCTTTTTTGGCCCAGAAAAATTTGGAATTTCTGATCGAGAGGTGGCCAGATTTCAGCAGTAGGAGCTGGGCTCCAGCTGTTCATGTCTAACTCATCAGGGCTGAGAGAAGTAACATCTGCTTCTTGTTCTTTTGTCTCCCTCCCTGTATTCCCCTGCTGCCTTTATTATTAAAACACTAAAAGCAACTCAATGAGCTGCCTCCTCAGCAGAAAACCAGGCACAGAATAGACCCTGATGCCATTCCTAGTCCAGTAAGTGCAGGGGGCGGGTGTGTGTGTGTCATCCCTGTGTTAAATCACCCGTGCATGCCTGTGACCTCATCTTCACCTCATCCACCATGTCCATCCCTCTCCATCCTCTTCCCTTAGTCCTTCTAGACCTTTGCTTTTACAAGCTAGAAGGATATGCATGCCTCAAGTCACCATGTAATACAGTAGCAAGCTGTTAGCAGTGCCTTTAAGTATGGGATGGTAGAAGGTCAGGCTCGAAGGGCGGGATCAAGTGGCTTGTTAAGCTTTGGTTTTAGCCCTGCCTGACATATGATGGAACAGGACAAAACTGAACAGTAAATCCTTCCCTTTTGGGTTTGATTTGTCTACAGCTTGTTGCAGAGAAACATGGGTAGGTGGCTACTAATGTACAAGTTTGGGAAATGCATTTCTTACAGGGAAAGGGACTGCTGGTTTGGGAAAGTGTGGGTCACTTTCTCATCTGAAGAGTCTGTTTGACTCTGATATATTTCTAAGCTTCAGTTCTTTATTCTATGGGACACAGAGTCTTATTCTCCCCTTACTTTTCTGGTTTTACCAAACCCATCTTGAAGTAACTGACAAAGGTTATCAGCCTGCACAAAGATCTGATCACCAGCTTTGCAATATCTCTTTTTTTTTCCCTTCGCTGGGTCTGTCAAAATGTGGGGGACTGAGGATTGGGCTATAAGATCCTCTTCTCCCATATTTACACACCGATGCTTACCTGAAAATAAGGCAGCATCTGCTTCTTCACCTTACCTGATCATTTCTGGCTGTGTAATCCTCTCCTCACCCTGTCCCTTCTACTCTCATTGAGTGTAGAGTCATTCCAGATAGATTTCATTTTTACATGGTTACTGTTGTCTGTTTTTCTGCTCTTGGGGAGAGAAGGGGAGGGGAAGCTTTGATGGGGGAGGGAAGTGGAATCTGACCATGTCTGAAGGCTTGTGATTAGAGCTGGAGCTTTCCTGGAGTAGGTATTGTAACAGGGTGATCGCTGTTTATTGGGGGTCAGGGCGATTCATAAAGAAGCCCTTTCTCAGCGTTGCCCATGCAGCATGTTGCTGCTGACTATAGAGCGGAAGATTGGCGTTACAGCATTTTGTATGATCTCCAGAAGGAGAGCAGGCCTGGTGCATGAGGTGTGTCCTTGGCAAATTCTTAGTTTCTGTGCTGCAGCTCCAGCCTTTCTTTCTCCTGCCTCTGGGACGTGGTACTCCCTTCTCCCTTTTCATCTGTCACTTCATTCATTTCACTTCTTCCCTACAGATTCAGGTTATTGAAGATGACAGGAACAACCGGGGTTCAGAGCCATTTGTCACTGGAGTACGGGGCCAGGTGCCACCCTTAGTCACCACCAACTTCCTGGTGAAAGACCAAGGTGAGAAGGGCATTAACTCCTCCCTGCAGGACTTTTTCTCCTGCATTATCAGCGTATGGATGGGGCTTTTGTCAGTCTTTGGTCAGAGACCAGTCCCTCATTGGTCTCCAGGGGGAAAAAGCCACCATCACCTCTAGCATCTGTTGGGGTGATGGGGTGGGTCAACAGTGGTGAGCTGGTGTCTGGAGTGATTCTGTGATCTGACTCAGCTTTTTCATCCCCTCTTTCAGGAAATGCAAGTCCCCGGTACATTCGATGCACATCCTATAACATCCCTTGCACCTCTGACATGGCCAAGCAGGCTCAGGTGCCCCTGGCAGCTGTCATCAAGCCGCTGGCAAGGCTGCCCCCAGAGGAGGTGAGTCAGGGACGGACTAGAGTATAAGAGGGAGGAAGCGAGGGGGAGTGAGGATAAGACTTCTTCCTAGATGTGATTCTGGCAGTCACAGCGGATGAAGGCTTGGTTAGTCAGGAGGGGAGCGTATCGTCAGTAGTTTTCTATCCCAGGGCCCATGCCTGAAGGGGGTGATAGGGAGGAAAGCAAAAGCCCAAGAAATTGCTGGATGGGAGCAGAGTTCAGATGTGAAACACATTTTGAAAAGAGTCAAGACCAACTTGTAGGGGAGAAGACAGCTGGAGGCAGGAGCCTCCCGTAGCATGGTCATCACCAGGTGATGAGAGGCACGTCCCTCTGGTTTTTCTTGTACTCTGTCCTGTCATCCCAGGTAGGTTAGAAACATTAGGACAGCATATTAAGAAACAGAATCCAGGGGTCCCTTCTTTTACCTGCTTTGGGCTATAATCTGTCACCCAATACCTAGTATCAGGATGAAAAGAGAGAGCGCTTGGAGCTGCTGCGCCATGCCGTGGTGTAGATACCCTTGTGTTCATGCCTTATGAACTTGGGTGGATTTCTCTATAACTGGACATTCAGGGCTCACCTTACATCCTGCTTCTTTGTCTTGTTCTCTTTTTCTCTTTCTCTTTTTCTGGGTCTCAGTGAGGATGGCTGGACACTTGCCAGCTGGTCTCTTATCTGTAGGGTAACATCTGCCTGGGGTATCAGTAGGTATCACAGAAATCCAGGGATTGGGGAGGATAAGTGTCACAGATACTTGGGTGGGAAAGGAAGCAGATATCAAGATTCTAGGGCAGGAAGGAAGGGGATTAAAGGTTGGGCCAGAAATGAGAATCCTGGGTAATCTTTGACTTTCTCCTCATGCGCTCATGTCAGCCCCTGGCTTGTCTGGGCCAGTTCCAGTGTTGCTCTTCTCTTTCAAGAAGTGAAATTCTGGACGAGGAGTAAGGAGAGGGACTATAGTATTTAGACCCTTAAGGACATTTGTCCTCATTCTCCTTCTCTCTGCTCCCTCCCCAGGCAGACTGTCTGAGCCATGTCCTTCTCCCTCTAGGTTGTTCCTCATCTGTTGCCACGTATCACTGTAGCTTCCTTCTTCTGTGCCTGAGCCCCTCCCCTTTGCTCCTTAGGCCTCACCGTATGTTGTCGACCATGGGGAGTCTGGCCCTTTGCGCTGCAATCGTTGCAAAGCATACATGTGCCCCTTTATGCAGTTCGTTGAGGGAGGGAGACGCTTCCAGTGCTGCTTCTGCAGCTGTATCAACGATGGTAGGTTCACAGAGGCTGGGGCTGGGGGATCGGGATTGCATCTTCATTTTCTCTTTCTAGTTAGACAGATGAGGGTCCATTGTTTAGGAGACGGGGACATGAAGTGCCTCTGGGCCTGTGGGGCATTAGAGTTAGCTCAGCCAGGACCAGACTAGGACTGAGGGCAGATCCATGAGTAACACTCTGCCCTACTCCCCACAGTTCCTCCCCAGTATTTTCAACACCTGGATCATACCGGCAAGCGAGTGGATGCTTATGACCGTCCTGAGCTGTCCCTGGGCTCTTACGAATTCTTGGCCACTGTAGATTACTGCAAGGTGAGGGAGGGTAGTGTGGGGAGGAGCAGTGGGTGAAGGACAATGAGACAGCTGAGACTTGCTGTGGTCATTTCCCTCACCCTGTCATTGTCCCCTTGGATGTTGACTTACCTCTAGTCAACTGACCTGCTCACCCATAGCCCTCTCCCCTCCAACATTTCCTTCTTTTGCAGAACAATAAGTTCCCCATCCCTCCTGCCTTCATCTTTATGATTGATGTCTCCTACAATGCCGTCAGGAGTGGTCTTGTCAGTCTCCTCTGTGAGGAGCTCAAGTCACTGTTAGACTTTTTGCCTAGGTGAGAGTTAGGAGCCAAGGTACTTCCTGTGGATGATGATGGCTGGGGAGGGGGTACAGGGTGGGTGGTTGGGATAACAGCACGTGAATCCTGATGTCATGAAGTGGGCTGGTGGAGAAGGTGGCAAGTCTGGGTAACACTGTCCCTTTCTGCAGAGAGGGCGGGGCAGAAGAGTCAGCAATCCGCGTTGGCTTTGTCACCTATAATAAGGTGCTCCACTTCTACAATGTGAAGAGCTCATTGGCCCAGCCACAGATGATGGTTGTATCTGATGTGGGTGACATGTTTGTGCCGCTGCTGGATGGCTTCCTGGTCAATGTCAGTGAGTCTCGGGCAGTCATCACCAGGTAAGAGTCATTGTGGGGGTAAAGTGAGGTGGAGGGCAGGGCACAACCACAGAAAGCCAGTGTTGAGCAGAGGGCTCAGCAGATAGACAGAGGCTATCCCTCAGGAGTTCTCAGAATCTGGGGGCCAGATGACTTTTTGGGGGAACTGAGGGATCTGAAATTTGGATAGCAGTTTTGATTGCCTCTCATCACCTATCTCTTCAGCTTATTGGATCAGATTCCAGAAATGTTTGCAGACACACGGGAGACGGAGACAGTATTTGCCCCAGTGATTCAGGCTGGGATGGAGGCTCTGAAGGTAAGGTGAGAGTCCTGGGCAGCCACCCCTGTGACACTTTCTTCTGAGCATCTTACAACCCCTGTTTCTTTAGTGACTGGTGACTGTCCAGTGAAGCAGCTTGTCTGACATAGTTGGCACTGAATAAATGACCGGGGAGGGGATGAATGAATAATGGATGAATGAAGGAAAGACTGGACCAGTAGATCTCTCTCCTCTTCTAGGCTGCTGAGTGTGCAGGGAAGCTCTTTCTGTTCCACACCTCCCTGCCCATTGCAGAGGCCCCAGGGAAACTGAAGAACAGAGACGACAGGAAGTTGATCAACACAGACAAGGAGAAGGTGTGGGACTGGGAGCTGGGGGGAGGACTTTCCATCACAGAGGAACGTGCTGTCTCTTTACAGTGCCATACTCTTAACTTTCTCGAGGGGGTGCTGGGACTAGGTCCTCTGCCCTGTCATATCTGTGACTGCCAACCTTCCCCACTCCCACGCCTCTATCCTGTCTCATCCCAAAGCCCGTGGTAGACTTTTTAAAGAGAATGTTCTACTGCTGTTGCAAACTGTAAGGTAGCGCTGAAGTCTTACATGTCCTTGAATGGTGAATAGCCCATATTACATACACAGTTCTCAAACAGCGTGGAACTCAGATCTCTGAACATCATCTTCTGTTCCTCCCTAGACTCTGTTCCAGCCTCAGTCAGGTGCCTATCAGACCCTGGCCAAAGAGTGTGTGGCCCAAGGCTGCTGCGTAGACCTCTTCCTCTTCCCTAACCAGTATGTGGATGTGGCCACCCTCTCTGTTGTACCCCAGCTCACTGGTGGCTCTGTCTATAAATACGCTTGCTTTCAGGTACGGCATGGGACTCAGGGTGGCAGATGGAGGCAGGACTGGAATGCCTGCCTACAAGTGGAGTGGCTCCTTAGCTGCTGATCATTGATAGGAATATCATTGAGAAGACCACGCAGTGTAAAGAAAAGAGTGTAGCAAACAGGAGCATGGGGCTTGAAATTAGCCCCAGGTTGATATTCTGGCTCTACCATGTATCTGCTATATGACCCAGGATAAATTACTTATTCTCTGCTTTGTTTCTTCATCTATAAAGTGGGATTTTAAATAGTTTTTAAGTAGGGTTTGTCATCAGGATTAAGTGAGCACATGTAAAGCACTTAATGTAGTAAGTGCTTGAAAGTTTGAATAATAACATTGTTATTATTACCTTCACCTCATTGTCATTACAGTTCTGCAGGCTTGTAGAGTGGCGAGGGTACAGGGATTGTGGGGGGATTGTATGTAGTAGAGGACGTGACTCTGGGCCTGGGGATGCAGGTGGAGAACGACCAGGATCGGTTCCTGAGTGACTTGCGTCGGGATGTCCAGAAGGTCGTTGGCTTTGATGCTGTGATGCGGGTCCGGACGAGCACTGGTCAGTTCTGGTTGGAGATGAGCAGCTGAGTGGGGACCCTCGGCACCTGTCCTACCATTAGCCATGTCCCTCTCCATGTGGCCTCAGGTATCCGTGCTGTAGATTTCTTTGGGGCTTTCTACATGAGCAACACCACAGATGTGGAGCTGGCTGGGCTAGATGGAGACAAGACGGTGACTGTGGAGTTCAAGCATGATGATCGGCTCAACGAAGAGAATGGAGCCCTCCTGCAGGTGATGGACAGGAGGCAAGGGTTGGGGAAGAAGTGTCAGTGGTCACTTCACTGGATTTAAGTGGGCTGTAGGGAAGGGGGTGAGGGGTGCGCAGAGAGGACTAGAAGAGGTGGGAGAAGGGATAGCTCCCATCTTTATTCTGGCTTCATAATATAGCTAAGAGGAGGTGTCAGGAAAGTCTTGGTGAGGGAGGGTGTGAACTTCCCCTCTCCCCTCCCCTAGTGTGCCCTGCTCTACACCAGCTGTGCAGGGCAGCGACGGCTCCGCATCCACAACCTGGCTCTCAACTGCTGCACTCAGCTGGCTGATCTGTACCGAAACTGTGAGACAGACACGCTCATCAACTACATGGCCAAGTTTGGTGAGGGCGGAGGCCGGGCAGAGTGAGATCGGGGCTAAGAGGAAGGACATGCAGTTCAGCATTCCTGGGTGGGTGTGATGGTGGGAAGGCACCTGTGATGGAGTAGCTGACCAGTGCCTACTGTCTCCTTTTCCATCCAGCATACCGGGGGGTCCTAAGCAGTCCTGTGAAGACTGTTCGTGACACTCTCATCACTCAGTGTGCCCAGATCTTGGCCTGTTACAGAAAGAACTGTGCCAGCCCCTCCTCTGCGGGACAGGTGGGGCAAGCTTGTTGGTGGAGAAGGTGTTGGGATGCATCTTTGCATTGGGAGGGATTTTTCATGATCATGATCACTGACTTTGTGTTGATAACTTCCTTAGTTGATCCTTCCTGAGTGCATGAAGCTCCTCCCTGTTTATCTGAACTGTGTATTGAAGAGTGAGGTCCTGCAGCCTGGAGCTGAAGTCACTACTGATGACCGTGCCTACGTCCGGCAGCTGGTTACCTCCATGGACGTGGCTGAGACCAATGTCTTCTTCTATCCTCGGCTCCTACCGTTGGTGCGACTGAATGTTGGAGTGTGAGACACTGTACTGAGAAAGGGGCATCATAGGAGGAGGAAGGGAAGGATTAATATTGCCTATATCTGACACTAATACATTTTTTACCTATATTATCTGATGTAATATTTTCATACTGAGAGTTACTCAGGTGCTTAGTTTTCAGAAATTTTGTGTATGGCGGTGCAGGATGGGAAGGTGCAGGTGGGCAAACGAGTCTTACAGTCATTGGTAACCTTTTGCCTTCTTCCTTTTGTCCAGACAAAGTCTCCCATTGAGAATACCACTGAACCACCAGCAGTCCGAGCATCTGAAGAGCGTCTAAGCAATGGGGATATATATTTGCTGGAGAACGGGCTCAACCTCTTCCTCTGGGTGGGAGCAAGTGTCCAGCAGGGTGTTGTCCAGAGCCTCTTCGGCGTATCCTCCTTCAGTCAGATCACCAGTGGCCTGGTGAGGGCAGGGCGTCACGGAGAATGTGGGTGTGGAAGTAGGCTTCATGATAAGAGTCGAAGCCAGTAAAGTTAGTGTGCTCATTCTCTTCAGTAGCAGGGGACACAGAGGGAGGGGGCTGGCCTTCTTCACAGGCTTCCGTATTTCAGATAATGCATCAGTCTGTGCTGCCCTGTCTTGTCTCCTGGATCCAGCTTACCATAAGGATAAATGAATTTTGTGTTTCAGAGTGTTCTGCCAGTTCTGGATAATCTGCTGTCTAAGAAGGTGCGAGGCCTCATTGATAGTATGAGGGCACAGAGATCACGATACATGAAGGTAACAGTGATCTGAACCTGGATTTCTTACCTTGTCAAGTCCTCACTCATAGTGGGGTGGGAGAGTGAGCGACTAGATAATGGGATTTCGGGGCATGTGGTTAATTATCTTCAGCCCAGCCTCATGACCCTGTATTCTGACTATAGCTTATTGTGGTGAAACAAGAGGACAAGCTGGAGATGTTGTTCAAACACTTCCTGGTGGAAGACAAGAGCCTGAGCGGGGGAGCATCCTATGTGGACTTTCTCTGTCACATGCACAAGGAGATTCGGCAGCTACTGAGCTAGAGCACATGGGTAAACAGCACAGGGTCCAGGCCAGCTTCCAGAAAGTACCTGGGACAGCAGAGAAACTGGGACAGTTCCATATCTTATAAGTCATGTAAGCTGACCTCAGTCTCTTTGGGGGGAGGGGGAGGTATAAGGAGACACCTTCTTTCTGGGCTCAAGTATCCTACCACTCTGTCATGTCCTGCTGTTGGAAGGTGCCCCTATCCCCTCACTTTATCCTCCTTTTCCTGCTAATCCTGTCGTAATGAATGTAGTTTCTCAGTTCACTGTATATGATTTGGTGTTGGGGGATTTGAAGCCACCCAGACCCTGGCAATATTATGTGTCCCTTTGGACCAGCCTCCAAGAAGAGAAGGGCAGGTGGGAAGGCACAGAGATCCCAAGGGGTTACTACAGGGGGGAGAGGCTGCTAATTCAGCTCATTGTCATCAACAACTTCCTATATTAGGGAAAACATACATACAGGTGCACAAGAGCTGGGCTGTAGGCGGTAGATGGTAGAAAAGTGGTCAGTCTTCTTGGGCCTGGAAGTCAACAGCCAACTCAAAGTGACTGAGGGTGGTTGATTAGCTTTCTTGCTCTGCTTCCACTGCTCTTTCTCCTGCAATGACTGCTGATCCCTTGGCGGACAGAGACACATTATCAGAAATGAATGAGCCTGGAAACAGTTGCAAAGTATATTGAGACCTAGGAGAGGTATCAGCCTCCTTTCCAGCCAGAGCGGCCCCAACACTGGATGGTTCTGTAGGGAGCCTGGTCGTCAACTTGCAATACCTCACAGAGCCAGCCTACATACCACTCTGAGCTTTCGCTGAAAACACTGCTCTCCAAGCTGTTAGGGAGAGAGGCAGAGGTGGCTAGTCTCTCCTGCTAGGACACCACTCAGGCTTTGGTATTGACAGAGTGGCTGACAGTTACCTTCCAACCCTACCTGTCTGGGGCAGGACAAGGGCTAGGCTTGATGGTGGCCAGGCTTGCCTGTTCCCAGCCTGTGATGCCCCTGCTCTGGATCTCTCATTTCTGTTCATTGGTTTATTTTTCAATGCATCTTTACTTTGTAAAGAAATAAAATAAAAATAAATTAAGATGTATCCAGTAGCCTCATTTTTATCTGCCACGTATCACTTTCCCTCCAGTCCTTCCTGCCAGGACTAGCGGCTCTGGGGAAGTGGCCGGCTGAGCTGGCCGCGAAGCCGCGCATGCGCCACATGCCCCTGTGGCGTAGGACCTCGCCCCTCCGCTCCTCAGAACCGGGCGGGGACCGGTGCTGCGGGCGTTGGCCGCCGGGGTGGACATGGGGGCCGGCCGCACGGGGTCTGTTTTTGCTGTCCTGGGAGTGCTTGGTGTCTGTGCGGCCGGTGGCCCGGAGCCCGCGGCGGAGGGGAAGACCGGCGGGGAGGCGGAGTGGGCGGAGCCGTGGGATGGCGCGGTTTTCCGGCCTCCCTCGGCGCTGGGCGCAGTGCGGGTGGCTCGCAGTCCGGGGGCCCCGCGGCCCGGGAGGGAGGAAGCGGCGGACGTGCCGGTGCTGCTGTGGTGGAGCCCGGGGCTGTTTCCTCACTTCCCCGGCGATTCGGAGCGCATCGAGTGCGCGCGCGGCGCGTGCGTGGCGTCCCGGGACCGACGGGTGCGGGGAGACTCGCGGACGCGCGCGCTGCTCTTCTACGGCACCGACTTCCGCGCGTCCGAGGCGCCGCTTCCGCGCCTGGCGCACCAGAGCTGGGCGCTTCTGCACGAGGAGTCGCCCCTCAACAACTTCCTGCTGAGCCACGGCCCGGGCATCCGCCTCTTCAATCTTACCGCCACCTTCAGCCGCTACTCGGACTACCCGCTGCCGCTGCAGTGGCTGCCGGGCATCGCCTACCTGCGCCGCGCCGCCCCTCCGCTCGAGGAGCGCGCCGAGTGGCGCCGCCGCGGCTACGCGCCGCTGCTCTATCTGCAGTCCCACTGCGACGTGCCTGCGGACCGGGACCGCTACGTGCGCGAGCTCATGCGCTACATCCCGGTGGGTGAGGGCCGGGCGGAGCGGGAAGGGGCGGGTGGCGCGTGGGGCTGAGGCCGGGCCCCCTGGTGTCCGGGCCGACGTGCCGTACCCTCTTGACGGCCGTGCTCTACCCCACTCAGGTGGACTCCTATGGGAAGTGCCTGCAGAATCGGGAGCTGCCCGCGCCGCGGTTACGGGACACAGCCACAGCCACCACCGAGGATCCAGAGCTCTTGGCCTTCTTGTCCCGCTATAAATTCCATTTGGCCCTCGAAAATGCCATCTGCGACGACTACATGACAGAAAAATTGTGGCGCCCCATGCACCTCGGTGCTGTACCGGTGTACCGCGGCTCTCCCTCTGTGAGGGACTGGATGCCGAACAATCACTCCATCATCCTCATTGACGACTTTGAGTCGCCGCAGAAGCTGGCAGAGTTTATTGATTTCCTGGACAAAAATGACGAAGAATATATGAAATACCTGGCATACAAGCAACCTGGGGGCGTCACGAACCAGTTCCTTCTGGATAGTTTGAAGCAGCGCCAATGGGGAGTGAATGACCCCTTGCTGCCTAACTACCTTAATGGCTTCGAGTGTTTTGTCTGTGACCACGAACTGGCACGGCTGGATGCCGAGAAGGCCCACGCAGCCTCTCCTGGGAACATCCCGGTCCCTGGGCCTCACATTGCCCAGCCCTCACACATGGACTGCCCAGTGCCCACACCTGGCTTTGGCAGTGTGGAAGAGATTCCTGAGAATGACAGGTAAGGGTAGCTGGGATCCCCTGGGGCTGTCAAATCACTCGATTTACAGACTTGCTTCCTGCAGGCAATAAACTAGACGTGGGTGCCCAGGAGATGTTGTATAAGGAAATTATAACATGAGGCCACTATGCCTTTAAGGTATCAAGAGTCTAAGAGAAGACAAATTGCCAAAGAGCAATAGAAAATGTGGGAGGTAATTGAGGGCAACAACATACGAAAATCGGCTTTTATAAACACTGTTTGTAGTAGTGATTCAAAAAAGGCTTCAACTAGAGCAGAGGGCCTGTTTAGGGAAATGATGAGGGTCAAAGTTGGGCCAGGTTATACATACTCTGAATACCAGACTTTGGAGCTGGACTGTCCTGAAAATCAATTCAGCTGTTTATCTTCAACATGATGGAGCTGTGGATGAGAAATACAGAAGTGTTTCGAGGGAGGTTTGTCTGCAGTAATCAGGGTTTATACTTGTTAACTTGGTATAACTATTAACAGCATCTCCTTTCCCTCTTAAAATTACCCTGATTTGGATGATACATTATGTTTGTCCTAGACAGAATAGAAGGGATGGTTTCAAAAGATGATTAACGATTGTGGCCAATGTGGATTGGAAGGGAAGAGGCTACTGAAGTAGGTAGCAGAAGGTGGTGGCATTGGGAAATAAGGTTAGCATAGGAGATAGGGTATGAGCCACTTGCAGCAAACCACACCTGTTAGGGGAGGAGTGATTAAAAGATTATATTTAAGAGAGACTGCTAGAATGACCTGCAGAGATCACCTTGGACAGTGGATGGCAGCAGAGGGCTGGCACAGTTTGGTCCTGGGAGTGGAGTGGATTTGTATCCAATAATTTACATCAGGTAATTTGTATCTAGTTTGTGCAAAACATATTATGATTTATCAGATGAAAAGTGTAACATTAAAAAAAGAGAAACATTCAGGTTATGTCACCTAGACACTGGATACTGTTGCACTTCTTGATTATTGAAACAGGTGTAACATAAAAAGTAACCATCTAGATACACTCCTTTGCTTTTCTTAGGAATATTACTGTTCCATAGTTTGGCCCCTGCTCTGCCTACCTTTTAATTCCCTCCACATTTGGAGACCAAGAGCAGGCAAGTCAGGAAATTTAACTCACTGGGATATGTGTGTATGTGTGTGGGGGGCTTGGATAATGAATTTGTTTTTGGCTCACTGCCTGTCACTTGGATTAGTACTGGATTTACTCCACATTTCCTTCCCTCAAAGCAGATCCTTGGTCCTAACCAGAAACCACTGTATCTGCTGAAGATTTCTTTGGCCATTGGGAGAAAGGTAGGACTCATGGTTGTACTGAGGCTCCATAATCCAACTCTCATTTTGATGTTTCAGCTGGAAGGAGATGTGGCTGCAAGATTATTGGCAAGGTCTGGACCAGGGGGAAGCTCTCACTGCCATGATTCACAACAATGAGACACTTCAGGGGAAATTTTGGGATTACCTAACTGAGATCTTCATGAAAAGGAACCAAAATCTCTAATGGCTCATACAAGTATTTAACTTGACAGAGCTAAGGAGATGGAAGCCCTTATTCAGCCATGGGACATGAAGGATATCCAATGCACAAGTCCTTAATGAACACTGTCTTACCATGAATCCAAGGAGTAAGTTATATCCACTGATATTTTATTTTAATCATGTGTAGTCAGGGTCTCAGCCTGTGGTAATAGAGCCTCTTCTCAAGGAGAGAGGGAGGCATCCAGTTTTTGATTCAATGGGAACCAGAAGCCTTGAAACACCCCATTTGATTCAAAGTGCTGATCAACAGAATTTTTAAAGAACTCCTTATTTTTCTAGCTCTTTTATCTTATCAATTGTGATTGGGACATGTTAGTACTTGGCTGTGAATGAGGTAAGATGGGCCAGGTTTAGAGTATGAAAACCTCTCCTGTATTCTTTAAACCACTCATTATTCAGTACCTTTTCCTAATTTATTTTCCTATCTCTTGCTTTATAAACTGTTTTTGTTGGTGGTGAAGCAAAACTCCTGGGGGGTTGTATTCTGGCTCTCTGGAGTTGTATTTTTTAATACCACTTACTTTGCCTTTCATGTCAGCCTTTTTATTTTGAATGGGTTTTCTTGCATGGTTTTCCACAATTTCTGTTGGAGATGGAGTAACCTTGCCACCATTCCCACACTCATTTCCACCTGCATTAAACTGGCTATAGATCAGACCTTTTCTTACTGCTCATTTTCTTCATATCTAGGGCATATCTGGAATTCCTTCTCACCTCAAGAATATCAGGATTCAGAGGCTAATAAATATCATGTAAACTTAAGGAATCATCCTGTTCTATTTTAGAGATGGAGACTCAGGCTAGAAATGGGAGCAGAAAAAGTTATCATTCGAAAGGTTAAAATAGGTCAGTGTGAATCAAAGCGCAAATCTTTATAGGTCTTTGGTCTTTTTCTGTCTGCCTATTATCTTTATATGCTACAAAAGTCCATTTCCCCCCAAAACTCATGAAAATTATGGTGGAAGAAACAGCCCAGAAATATAGCTCTAGTAATTATCTCATATTTTCTCATATTCTGTGGCACTTTTAAGTGGGATAAACATGCCAACTTCATTCATTCTATTACTGTTACAGTGCATTCTGTTATAGTACTTACTGAGACCACATTTTGATGAAGTCCACGCAAGGCCCTAGACCCAAGGGGATGAGAGGTGAAGCAAGACATTTAAGCCATCATGAGTGGCTGGCTAAATAAAAACGGTTAGATTTGGGGATGTAGCCAAACACTTCTATTACTGTGGTTTAAACATACAGCTTAATATAGAGGGAGATCATCTGCTTTTTCTGAGGCAGTGGAACAAGAAAGAACACTTTGGATCTTAGAACTACACTGGTTGTAATGTATTAATGAATTATCACTAGAGAAAGCCCATAGCTTATCAATATATCTGGTTTAAATTAGTGTGTATGCATGTGTATATACACACACATTATTTACAGACATATATATGTGGTTGTGAAGACTGAAGAGGAAGATGATGCTTATGACTTCAGTATAGACTATGTATAATAGAACTTTGGGTTTCTATAAGGTTTTGTTTTTAATATTTTGATCGGCCTGCTAAGCTGTTCTATGTGTGATATACCAGTTTGTTTTTAAATTTAAAAAATCTAGCTCTTTATTTACATCAAAGCTAACATCAAGTGTTTATCTTAAAATATAATGGCACTTACTTTGAATGGGGTGAAGATCAGAGACTTCACAATTTTTGGCTGACATGAAACTATATAATATCCCACAAAATGGAAATGCTGCAACAGACCTCACAATAAACATTTATACATGAGGTGGTTATATATATGTTGGCTTCCCTGTGGCTCAACTGGTAAAAGATCCGCCTGCAATGTGGGAGACCTGGGTTCTATCCCTGGGTTGGGAAAATCCCCTGGAGAAGGGAAAGGCTACCCACTCCAGTATTCTGGCCTAGAGAATTCCATGGACTGTGTACAGTTCACAGGGTTGCAGTTGGATTTTCACTTTCTTATATGCATATATAATGCTTCCACTAGGGCCCCACACTTATTGTGACCTTTGAAGATGTAGCCAATCAAAGTTAGAATTTAGGCTGGATTACTGCCAGGATGATTCTGTTTTTCTTTTTATGACTGTGCCACATAGCTTGTGGGACCTCAGTTCCCTGACCTGGGACTGAATCTGGGCCCATGGCAGTGAAAGAGCAGAGTCCCAACCACTGGACCACCAGGGAACTCCCTTTTTTCATTTTAATAAAAAATGCCTTTCAGGACTTCCTTAGCAGTCCAGTGTTTAAGATTCTGCCTTCCAATGCAGCAGGGTAAGTTTGATCCTTAGTTCCCTCGTCCCAAACTAAGATCCCACATGCCCCAAGGAGCAGCCAAGAAAAAAAAAGGGCCCTTCATAACAGCATGGAAAGTTTTCTGTTTGGACTTTTGTAGAAAAGAACAAGACAGACAGACCTTTGAAAATACTTATATTTAAATTTGATATAGTACAGACTCTTACAAAAGCCAAATTCAGGACTCTGATTTCTAAGCATGCAAGCTATTTAAATGCAGACACTGGTTTACACTGTATACAAAATACAGTATTACCCAAGTGCAAATTAAGGTTAGGACTCAGATTTCACTATGTGCAATAAAACGTGTAGGCAATGGTTATGCAAGGTGTAGAATCATTCTTACTTCTCCTGTTTAATTACACCAGCTCAACTGGCATTACCTTAGCACTTTTATGTACAAAGTAGGCCAGTTGTTTATGAATGATTGTGAATGGAGACTCATCCCTGGTTTGCGGTCAGTGCTTCTGAGACTTTATTCCTCTTACCACAAAAGTATTCACAGAAGAGCAGGGTAAACCAGGTGCTACCTTTCCACAAGGGAAAGCAGAACCAGAAGTAGCTACATAGCTATCCAACTAAAGGCTTCACTTTCTCTGTGGAGAAAGTAAGCAATGTGAATTTTCTGTGGTTTGGGGTCCAGCCTGCTCTCTATACCTCAGCAGGCTTGAGGTTATTAGTGGTAGAAGTGTCCAATAGGAATCAACTTTGTGTTGTTGCAGTGGGGGTGGAGTATGGGGCTGAGGCCTTTATAATTCCCAAGAGTTGCTATTTTCCATTATCTCAGGTTTAATTTTGTATAATAAATGGCTTCTTTTTAAACAGTGTCTTCTGCTTGATTTTATTTCTGGGGTGAACACGGTAAAGTTGGAGACTTGCAAAAATATTTCAAACATTTGTTCATTTAACAAGTATGTATCGGCACTACTCTAGGCCCTGGGATATAGACCGAACAAGATAGACAAGGTCCCTTCTCTCATTATGTGTACATTTTAAATGGGTGTTGGGGTTAAGGCCGTAAACAATAAATGAACAAGATAATCCAAACTATGATAGGTACTATGAAGAAAATAAAACATGTTGATGGTGGTTTGTATGGAAGTCAGGGAACTCGTCTTTGGCATGAAGTGAGACTCAACAGAACAAAAAGAACCAGGCATGCAGAGATAAATGGGACGATTCTAAATATCTGTGACAAATGATTAGTGCACACTCAATTTACATAACCAAATAAATACTGCGCCTCCAAAGTAATCATCTTATAAACTATAAGGCTGTCCAAGTTATGCTTCCATTACCAGAAACATTTCTTGGAGAGCATGTGTAATGCCTTGAGCATCAGTGGTACATCTTTGTACTGAGTTTTGTAAACAGCTAAGTCACTTCAGAGGGGCATGGGGAAAGAAAAGGTCACTTAGAACCAAGTCTAGTTAAAGCTAGGCATTACAATCCAAGGGCCAGGTGTATAAATAGAAATGATAATGCAAAGTATCTTCGCAGGATTGGTGAGAAGATTAAATAAAATGATGAATGTGAGAAAGTGCTTAAACCTCGCCCTACCCAATGAGATCACTACAAATGAGAAAACTGTAGAGTCAAGCTCGACAGCACAGGTTCCCCAAAGCGCTGCACAGCGAAAGAAAGAGAAACACTCAAAGTTACAGCGGAGATCAGAGGACCAACACCCCACAAGGTGAAGGTGCCCAAACTGATCTCAAGGCTGCTTTATTATTCTTGAGACTTGCTTGCACGTGTCTACATGAGCATAGCAGGCTAGGTGGCCTTCAGTGATAATCCTGTGCAGTTAACATTTAATATTTTTGTATCCCTGTTTTTCTGCCTCAAGGACAGAGACCCGTGTAGTCTTTATGTGCCTCCCAGGCACCAAGGATAGGAACAGTCTGTTGATGGCTTTCCATCCCCAGGTGTACATCCTGCTTTCAAGATGTTTTCTGTTCCTTCTTGGATTCCTTCAGGAGTCACATACTGAGTCAAGTCCTCTCAGAAAGATTGTTTAATTCTTTTGTCAGGCCTTTAGTAGGCCTGTCTCCTACATCTCCCCCTTTTTGTTCTTGTAGATAACTGAATATAGTCAAGAAGGCTAACTGTTGCTGCTGCTTTCTTGTTCTTCTCCAGACTATACAGAGACAAAACAGAATGATTAATAAAACACTGCAACTAATTTTAAGTCCATAACCATACGATTTGATTTGTTTGAGGGGATTTAAGGAAGACAGTCCATCAGCTATTGGAGAAGGCGATGTCACCCCACTCCAGTACTCTTGCCTGGAAAATCCCATGGATGGAGAAGCCTGGTAGGCTGCAGTCCATGGGGTCGTGAAGAGTCAAACATGACTGAGCGACTTCACTTTCACTTTTAACTTTCATGCACTGGAGAAGGAAATGGCAACCCACTCCAGTGTTCTTGCCTGGAGAATCCCAGGGACCGGGGGAGCCTGGTGGGCTGCCGTCTATGGGGTCGCACAGAGTCGGACACGACTAAAGCAACTTAGTGGTCCATCAGCCATTAAGCAAAGAAGAGCCAGTAATCACATCAAGTTTTTTATTAAACGTGTCTAGAATGTCACATTGTAACTCTTGTATATCTAATGTAATATTTCCTTGATTTAGTAAATGTCATTTAACTTTATCCCAGTTAAGTCTATTGATTATATTTATGTGCAATCACACAGAATGATGTGTAATTCCAGTCACTTGAGTCTTGTTTTTGTAGACTTACCAATTGATATCCTAATAAAATAACAGATTGTTGTAAGTCAGCCACTTGTGAAGCCAATTTTTCATCTATTTTTTGTTGAGTGGACCAAAGAGCATCTGCATCCTTATGCCATTCTTCTACAAAATGAACAGTTTGAACAGATGGATGCAATGCTATTCTGGCCACTGCTGTAGTGGTGGTTATTGCTATAATTCCCAGGATAGCTGCTATTAACATACCAATAAATCTTTTTGTTCTTTTTAAAGTTGTTTTTATAATTTCGTCTATGGCATAAAAGTAGGGCTTTCTTGCCAGCCTCTTTGTAAATCCACTGGTATCCAAATACCTGTCTGAGTTTTTAAAACATACTTTGCCAAGATTCATCGAAAGGAATGGTATTGTTTAAACAAGTATAAAAAGAACAATTTATACAATTTATAAGACCAGTAGAGATGTTATATATCACTGGCCCTAACATAAACACAAAAGGTAATCTTACACAGGCCTAAATAGTATGAGTAGAATTTTTAATAAAATTAAAAGTTGCCTTAGGATCATTTAAGATATGTTCAGTATAATGACCATTCCAAGCCTTAAGGGTTATCAAACCCATAGGTATCTTCCAAATCTCATGTATTGTGTGATAGACAAGTTGAAGAATGGGGGGAGCAAATCCCTCTCCATGCCATATCAAAGATGCATTTCCATATGTACTAAGTGTGTCATTAGGATATATCCATGGACTAGAAATATTTGTTCCTTTAATCTTAGGTGTTCCTCTAGGGCCCCAATCTATAATCTGTCCCTCAGGAGTATTTAATAACAGATAACCTTCAGACCCTCTGCAATTTTTCCATTGGATCCAGTCCTCAATACCATGTCCTATTCTTAAAGCATAGCCTGTAAGATTAGGGGGACTATAATGCATGGTAGAATTTTCTCTTTAACAGTTAAGTGCTGTTAATAAGAAAAAAAGTGTTCTTATTCTCTCCAGGCTTTTCTAAAATAGAAAGCCATCCCTGGAATCCTGTCTTTAAACAAAATTCTCCAAATCCTATACAAATGGGTGTGCTGTCTGTTCTTAGTGTATGATTTTTTGGAGATCGCCCTCCTTCCTTTTTTAAAGGAAAGCTTTGATCATAAGGACCAGGTAGCCAGGATGAATCATTGACAAATACGGGAATACTGAATCTTCCTATGTAATGGGTCTTAATAAAGAAGGATTGGGAATATATATCCAGTAATGATGACTGAAATCAGCTTGAACACTTATCGACATTGTGATAAGGATTACCATAACCAGTAGTAGATTGGCAGACGTTTTTGGAAAGCCACGATGATAAACTAGGCTCTCAGCTTCCTGTGATAACTTCTTTATCTGCCCCAAGTGGTTATTGTAGCAGTTCATGTTCGCTTGGTCTTGGCAGGCCCAGGGTCTAATGTAACGTGTGACATAGCATGCATCGGAGGTCTGGAGGGTAGGTCTATACCAAATCATGTTTTTTTCCTTCCAGTACCAAATTCTCCTCCTCGGGATCCATCGGTGTTCATTTTCCTCTATTAAGATAAGAGCAGGGCTTCCCTGATAGTCCAGTGGTTGAGAGTCGGCCTGCCAGTGCAGGGGACGTGGGTTCGATCCCTGGTCAGGGAAGATTCCACATGCCACAGAGCAACCAAGCCAGTGTGCCGCAGCTACTGAAGCCTTCTTGCCTAGAGCCTGTGCTCTGCAACAGGAGAAACCACCACGATGAGAAGCCCACGCACCGCAACGAAGACTGGCCTGCACTCACTGAACTAGAGAAAGTCTTAAAAAAGAAAAAAAGATAAGGGCATTCCCTCTTCCTTGTTTAAGCATGATACTCTGCTTCCATTCCCTGTCCTCTTTCCACAATATTTCTTGCCAAACCTCCTGTAAGAGGAGAAACTTTAAGGAAAGTATCTTTAGTCTGTTGTGAAAAATTCCAATGAACCTCTGCTGATGGTTTCTCATATGGCCCTCTTATGTCCAAAAAATTTAGAGTAAAAAGAGCTAGAGTTGGGACTTCCCTGGTGGTCTAGTGGTTAAGACTTCACCTTCCAACGCAGGGGTTTTGAGTTCGATCCCTGGTAGGGGAATTAAGATCCCACATGCCTAGTAGCCAAAAACAAGGAAAAAAAAAAAAAACATGAAATGGAAGTGATATTGTAACACATGCAATAAAAACTTAAAAAAAAAAAAAAGCTAGAGCTATTTTATCCTTAGGGGAAATAGGTCCCAAACTATACTATTTTCCCCCTTTTTGTTTTTGTAGTAAAAGTTTTAGAGTTTGGTGGGCACATTTGATGATGGCTTGTCCTTGGGGATATAAGGAATGCCTGTAACATGTTTAATAGACCAGTCAGCTAAAAAGTTTTGAAAGATATGACTTTTATAGGAAGGCGCATTGTCAGTTTTTATAGTTTTTGGTAGGTCCATATAGGCAAAAGCTTGTTGTAAATGAGAGATATATTGAGCAGTTGATTCTCCATTATGAACTGAAGGAAAACTCATTCCAGAATATGTGTCAATGGAAACACATATTAAACCTAAATTACCAAAACAGGGCATATGAGTAACATCAGTTTGCCATAAGTCATTAGGATATAATTCACTAGGATTTACACCTTCCTGACTTATGGGCACTATTGTGGAAGTTTGATAGGTAGGGCATTGAAAAACAATATTTTTAGCTTGTTGTCGGGATAATTGAAATCGATGTTGTAATCCTCTGACCTTAATGTAAGTTAAATCATGAAACTGAGTGGGAGTAAGGAATGTAGTTAACATCAATCTGGTCATTACCTTCTGATAAAGGTCCTGGTAATTGAGAATGAGAGTGGATAAGAGTAATATGAAATGGAAATTGTCGATTCCTAACTATATCTTGTAATTTCAAAAATAACTGATCAATGGGCAGGTCCGAGACAGGAATATGAATAGTCTCTATCTGGAAAGTTACCCTAACAGCATGTTGACAATCTGAGATAATATTAATGGGTGTTATAATGTTTGATAGGACAGTAATTATGGCATCTAATTCAGTTTGTTGTATTAATGAATATGATGATTGCTAAATTTTGGTGGCTGGACCATAGTATCTAGCTTTATATTCTTTATTTGCATCTGTAAAAAAGACAGGATCACACTCGATAGGTTCTGTTTTAGTTATTTTTGGCAATGTAAAAACATGTTTTTTAAGAAAATTAATTAATTTAGAAGATGGATAGTGACAATCAACTGTACCAATAAAATCAGATAATGCTATCTGCCATTCCACATTTTGTCCAAAAACTCATTCTATCTGATCTTTAGTTAAAGGAACTATTATATATTTAGGATCATATCCTGAAATTTGTTGAATAGGAGGCCTCAATTTAAAAATCAATTTACTAATAAGGTCTACATAGGTAGTCAATAATTTTGTTTGTTTATGGAGTAAAAATACCCATTCTAATTATAAATTAATTTTGCCATATTATTCCTGTAGGAGAATGAGGTGTAGGCATAATTAAAGCAGTTAAAGGTTGCTGAATATCAATTTGAGATAATTGTTTTTCTTGCATGCCTTGATTAATTTCTTGTAATTCTTGATTAGCTTCAGCTGTAAGTGTTCGTGGACTGTTGAGATCTCTATCTCCTTTTAGAGTATTAAATAAATTTGTCAAAGCATAATCAGGGATACCCAGTGTAGGTCGTGACCAATTAATATCTCCTAATAATTTTTGGGAGTCATTCAGAGTATTAAGGCGATCAGTTCTAATTTGTATCTTTTGAGGGGATACTGTATAAAGATTAAGAATATATCCCAAATAATTATTTTCTGTATTTTATCTGGGGCAATTATTAAACCAAATTCTTTTAATATATTTTGACTGTCTAAAAATATATGGTGCAGTAACTGATTATCTGGATGAGCCAATAAAATATCATCCATATAATGTATAACATAAGCTTGGGGATATTTTTATCTAATGATAGATAAGGGCTGATTAATAAAAAATTTGACATAAAGTAGGACTGTTCATCATTCCTTGAGGTAAGACAGTCCATTGATATCTCTGATTGGTATTAACACTAGGGACAGTAAGAGCAAACTTAGGAGTGTCAGAAGGATCTAAAGGAATAGTTAAAAAAAAAAAAAAAGACAGTCTTTTAAATCTACTATTTTAAGATGTCATTTTTTAGGAATCATAGATGGTAAGGGAATACCTGGCTGTAAGGCTCCCATGGGCTCCATTACAGCATTAATTTTTCTTAGGTCTGTTAACATTCTCCATTTACCTGGTTTATTTTTTATAACAAAAACTGGGGAGTTCCAGGGGCTAGTAGATTCAATTATATGTCCTTGTTCTTTATGTTCTATTATTAACTTATATAATGCTTCCAATTTTTCTCTGGTTAAGGGCCATTGCTCCACCTATATGGGTTTTTCTGAAAGCCAAGTCAGTTTTAAGGCAGTCTTTTTTTTGAAGCAGTGGCCCCCTAGGATAAATTTGGATTTTGGAAAGGGTTATATCCCATATTGGCCATGATTTGTTTAGCTTGTTGGGGATATAGTGGGTATGGTTACACATGCTCCCCAGTGCATTAATAAATCTCATCCCCCAAAATTGATGGGACTATCTGCAACCAGAGGTGGCAAAGTGGCAGTTTGCTGTTCTGGGCCTTTACAGAGCATAGGTTGAGAGCTCTGAGAGATATTATTCATAGTCACTATTCCTGTTATAACAGTAGGAACTGATTTTAATGGCCAGGAATGAAGCCAATGTTTTGTAGCTATTATTGAAACATCAGCTCCTGTATCCATGAGCCCAGAAAATCTCTTTCCCATTATTTCTATATCTAGTTTTGGTCTCTCATTAGTAATATAGGTCTGCCAATATACTTGTTTTTTTGTACTTCCAAATCCTCCTCCTCTTTTTCTAGGGGAATTATTAATCTTTATGTAAGGCAAGAGAAAGAGTTGTGTAATTTGGTCTTCCTTATTTATTTGATATGGAATATTAGTGCTCATCATAACATGAATTTCCCCTTCAAAATCTTCAGGGATTCCAATTTGTACTTGAATGCCCTTTATAGTTAGACTACTTCTACCGATCATAAGTCCAACAGTATTTTTTGGAAGAGGACCCCATATTCCTGTAGGAATTTTACATATTCCCATAGATGGCATCAATAATTGATTATCTAGGGCAGGAATATCTATTGGTGTGCTACCGAAGGTTGCTGGGAGTAAATCATAGATTGTTTTCTAATATTTGAATGGATATGTGAATGGGACTGCATTCCACGAGCTCAGATTGTTTTGGGAGCCCCAAGGTTGGCCCTGAAAGGCATTTCCTAACAGAGGAGGCCTGTCTTTATGAAATTTGGAATGGCATTGATTAGCCCAGTGATTTCCTTTTGTTGTGCCCAAATTCCGGGTCCCAAGCCCCTGAAGAGACCAAGTCCACACAGCAATGCAAAAGCATAAAGGGGTTTATTGCTAGCTCGAGATAGGGCTCAAGTCTCATCCAACGCAGTGGAGTCTGACAAGAGCCCTGAGCTCTTGATCACAGTTGCTTTTATATAGGCAGTTCCTTGTAACAGCATCAGGTATAGCTGGCGGTCAATGATTGGTCTGTTTAAACTTCGTGTCTGCCCCGGATTGGTCTATTTCTTGGCGCAGGAGGGCCCCGTGGGGTGGGGGGGGAAGGACTTTCCTGGCTCGTTCTGATTGGTTGGTGGCGATGGGGTGAGGGTGCAGGAGTGGCCAAAACTAGGGCCTGCCCTAGCTCCCAGCAGCCTATCATGGATGCTGTCTTGCTTCTATACCACACTTTTTGACATTTAGAACATAATCCAGGGGCTTTAGCTTCCCCTTTTTGATCATTATTATTTTTTATTTTACAATCTTTTTTCGTATGTCCCAGTTTTCCACGTCCATGACATTTAATCTTATTGTCCTTTTTTCCTTTTGAAAGGGCCTGTGCCAATAATTGCATCTTATAGGGTTCTGATCCAATAGCATGACACGCCTTTATATAATCTTCCAAGTTGCCTCCCTGAGCTTTTAAAGGCTGGAGAGCCTTTGGCATTCAGTCAGCATTGTCATAAGCCAATAGCTGCAAAAGCATGTCCCTCAGATTAGGTTGAAATACCGTCCTCATTAAATTTTGTTGAAGTCTAGCTATAAAGTCAACATAAGAATTTCCATTAGACTGTCTAACTTGTGTAAATGATGGAGTAGTATGTCCAGGAGGATTAACTTTTTCCCAAGCTCTTAAACATACAAATCATACTTGGGAGAGGACCTGATCATCAAATTGTAATTTAGCCTGTATTCCAAAATATCCTCCTGACCCCATCAGCTATTCCAAGTAAATGTTAATAGGTGGATTTGAAGCAGCGTTTTTATGAGTTTGTTGATTTGTTTCATCTTGCCACCAGGTTTTAAATCGTAAAAATTCAGAGGATGATAAACAAGTTCTTGCAACCATATCCAAGTCTCAGAGGATGATAAACAAGGTCTTGCAACCATATCCCAGTCAAAAGGGATCAGCCTTTCAGCTTATGAAAGTCCTTGAATTAAACCCATAGTATATGGAGAGTTAGTACAATATTGTGTACATGCTTGTTTTATCTCTTTGACTGTCTTAAAAGGAAGAGGATGATAATCATAACAGCACCCTGTGGATATTGTGGACCGGGGAAACCTGAGTGACTACCACAGGGAGGGCTAGGGCATCTTCATCCCATTGTAGTTGTGCCTAATTCCCCTTTAAAAGGGAGAAATATGGTTGGGCACTGTCAGACGACGTTTCAAAATGCCGTCATCCCATGGTGTCTCCGAATCTAAAGGGGGTGGCTCAGTTAAGGGTGCTGAAGGATGAGTCATATTAACCGTGGGAAAATGATCATTACTCCCATATGATTTTATTTTCTTTTGTTCTTTTCCTTCGGGGCGCAGAGGTGCTTTTTCCCCTTTAGAATCACTATTCTCATATAAACAAGATTCATTCCCTGACTATTCACGTATTGTCTCTACAGAATCTTCAGAATCAGAGGCTTCCGAATGTAAAGGTCCTAGTGCAGTGCTAATAAGGTTCCCCAGTGACCAGACAGACAGAGGAATACGTTCCCCACCAAGATACCACACTATGATAAGCTCTGCTAGGCAACACATAACTTCTTGCTAGTCTTTACACTTTAAAGTCCCTCTATCTGGATCAAGTCAATAGCAACGTTTTTCAATAGCAGAAAGTAAGTCTTTTAAAGCAGAATTAGAAACTTGCACTCCGGAGCTTTTCAACAGTTTTTAAGACTTGCATATACTCAATATGCTTAGAGTTTCCCTTGTGGCTCAGACGGTAATGCATCTGCCTACAATGAGGGAGACCAGGGTTCGATCCCTAGGTCAGGAAGATCCTCTAGAGAAGGAAATAGCAACCCACGCCCCATTGTTACCCTGATAGAATCATCCACGAGGGTGTACTCACCAGGTACTTTCCACGTCCACCTCTTCAGCCAGAATTCCCCGCGTTCCTTGCTGCGTAAGGTGAAGCTTCAAAGCTGGTTTTGCTTTCAGGTCCCTGTTGGGGTGCCACTTGTTGAGTCCAGCTCGACAGCACAGGTTCCCCAAAGCGCGGTGAACGAATGAGAAACACTCAAGAAAGTTACAGCAGGGATCAGGGGACCAACACCCCCACGAAGTGAAGCTGCCCAAACTGATCTCAAGTCTGCTTTACTATACTTTTTAGACTTGCATGTACGTGGCCTTCAATGATAATTCTGTGCAGTTAACATTTAATATTTTTGTATCCCTGTTTTTCTGCCTCAAGGACAGAGACCCATGTAACCTTTATGTCCCTCCCAGGCACCAAGGATAGGAAAAGTCTGTTGATGTTTTCATCCTGCTTTCAAGATGTTTTCTGTTCCTTATTGGATTCCTTCAGGAGTCACATACTGAGTCATGTCCTCTCAGAAAGATTGTTAAATTTTTTGGTCAGACCTTTTAGTAGGCCTGTCTCCTACAAAAACAATTCTTTAAGCCGCAGCAGCTGTTCAAATAAATAAAACTGCTTTTCTTCCCGGCTTCGAAGTGGCTCTAAAGGTATTCAAAACCAACAGCTCTTTAAGGTTTATTAAAATAAAATCATTCTCAATTTAGCATCTTAAAGTCTCCATTTTGATCCGCTCCCATCCTCTCTGTCCTAGCCTATGTCAATCACTCTCTAAAGCAGAGTTTACCATCCGAAACTTGCCCTCTTTCCTGGGTGTTCCCGGCCCAATACTACCCAAGACTTCAGAGCCCAGAGCTCACAAAAGAGTCAGCGTGGACCCACAAAACAGCCCCAGAGAGTCTCCTCTTAACCTGCACAAGTGTCTACACCAGCCAGAGTCCGAAACCGGAATCAAGGCGGCCCCGCCAAGAAAAGAAAGAAGAGCATCCTAGGGCGGGAGTGGGGGTGGGTTGCAACCGAGCCTCATCGAGCTCGTAGGGGTCACGCAGGGTCACGCACGGCGCCGCAGAGCCTGCCGGGAGCTCGGTGCGCAATGGCGGCGCCAAGCCTCCGGGGTCGGCTAGCACGGCTTGGGAACCCACGGAAGCCTATACTGAAGCCCAATAAGCCCCTCATCCTAGCTGACCATGTCGGGCAACGGCGCCGGGAGAAGGGCGGTGAGCCGTCGGAACCTCGGAGGCCCCAGAGGGGAAGCCGGAGTAGTGCCGAAGGCTACTGGGTGGGAGGGTCGGAAAGTAAGGGTTTCTTTGTGACTGAGGATCCTCTCGTTCTGCCCCTCCAGAGGCGACCTGTATCACGGAGATGTCCATAATGATGGCTTGCTGGAAGCAGAATGAATTCCGCGACGAATCGTGCAAAAAAGAGATCCGGGACTTCTTCGATTGTGCTTCGAGGGCTGAGGTGACCGGAGGCTTCTGGGGTGCCCTTTTGGGAGGAAAATAGGGAGCATACAGTAATGGTTCCTCGTGCTTCTTGCTTGGTGATAAGAAAGTTCCTCTCATTCTGAAAGGGAGAGGACATTTTTGGAAGCTACTTGAGTCACGCCAGAGTGGGAAATGTTACTATTTTGAAATCGCTGTGATGCTGAGCGATTTGTTTCATTGCTTTCACCTTTACAGGGTGCAAAATGAGGTTAATAATTCGTTTTACAGAATTTTTTTTTTATCAAGCGAAGACTTGCATGGGAAAGCCACTTTGTAAAGTTTAAATTGCTGTTCAAATAGACATTATCGTTTAAAGTAAACTAAATACAGTAAAGGACAGGTGGTTTGGTTTCCAGACTAAATTGCCGGCTGGCAACTGTATACTAAATTGTATAATTCAGATGTTACAACCATTCGTGGATCCCAAGTCCTATGAATGAAAGGGAACTGAGAGGATCACATAGATCTCCAGGCTGGTTAATACCTTAGCGTAATCTGGGTGGTGTGAGAACTATTAGCTTAGGTCCGAGCCAGCTTCAGAGCTGTCATTTTAATTTTGTTCTGTGTTTTCAGGCAGCCCGAAAAATGAGATCAATCCAGGAGGATCTGGGAGAGTTGGGGAGTTTACCCCCCAAGAAATTGAATAAGCTGTTACAGAGGTTTCCTAACAAACCTCACGTCAGCTGAAAATGGAGAAGCATTTTCAATGACCGGACTTAGCCTCTGAGAACATATACAGAGGCATTTTAGAGATATTTGCACCGCCATGCTCTCTGAAGAGTAGAAGGAGGCAAAACACTGTCTTTTTTTTTTTTTTTTTTTAACCTTTTGGAAACATTAAGTGGGTGGAAATTTTGCTTTATTTTGAAATAAAATCTTCTGAAGAGAATTTGGCCTTTTGTCGTGGATTAGGTACTCCCACCATAGCTGAACTTTGTCTCCTCTACATTCTGAAAGTCTTTGCTTTCTGATTTGCACCAGGAGCAGGACAAAAACCTTTGTGTTGTCCTGCAGTTGAGGTCCTTTATACCATTTAGTGCCCTTGCCTTTGGATGCATTAAGGTTGTTATCCGTATTTGCAGTTTTTTGCCATCATCTGTAAGTATATTTACAGGCGACCTATTTTTGTGCATAGTCCCTGTAAGGTGCTGTTGGAATAATCAGAGGTTCACAAATTAATAACCCATAGTTAACTGAAGATGAATTTTATTTGGCTCACACAGTTAAAATTTAAATTAGCTGACCACAATAGAAAAAAAGTCATAAAAGTTTCACTTTTTAGCTTTTCTTAAAAAAAAATCAAAAGATCTGACAACCCTAGTTTCTTATTCCCACATGGAAATAAAGATTAATCAAATAGAGTTGATTATCTTCTTTCTCCAGAGATCTGGCCATGGGTCTCCCCCAAGTGGTGAAACTGAGACTTAATTGGCAATTATCATCTTTATATATCACCTGTTCAGTAGTGTCATTAAGTTATCTGCCTAGTTGCTGAAGGCATTTACTTTTTGACCTCTTGATATTCTATAGCCTGCCCTTTCAGACATAACTGAGTTAACCTTTTCTATGTACTTTACAGCACATATATCCCCGTTAAATGTACAAAGGGATCAGTGGGGGTTTTAAAGCTCCAGTGGGATAATTATTAAGATAAAAGGGCCATGCCTTCTTGAACTGCCCCCCCCCACCACATACCCCATTGGTGGAGCACTGGACAACTGCCTATTCTGCCAGCTGAGACTGTTAAGAAGTTCAGTGCTTAGGTACTGTGAACTAGCCTTGAAGTTCTTAACCTTTGGTCAATAGACTCCCAGTAAGAGGTCTGTGAATATAGATGAGAAGAGAAAGAAATTGAGTATTTCAGTTAGCGCTGGGAAACAACAGTATCATTAGCAATACCTATATGAAACCACAATATTTTATACGTTGCAGTTTGTTACAGATGTCTCAATATTTATACTCATCACAGGGAAGACTGGCGTGCTGCAGTCCATGGAGTGGCAAAGAGACACGACTGAGCCACCGAACTGAACTGAACTTCAAACTTATGGTAGTTATATTTGCAGCTAGATTTTATTTAATGTACAAAGAATTACTGTTACAAATTTTTATTAATATTTTGATAATTGTATTTCAACATAAAAAATTTTCTTTATAATTCTTTGATTTAGTCTGTTTATAAACAATCTGAGGGACCTCCCAGGTGGTCCAGTGATTAATACTCTGCTTCCAGTGCAGGGGGCGCAGGTTCAATCCCTGTTCAGGAAGCTAAGATTCCACATGGGGCCAAAAAAATATAAATAAATAACTTTTAAAATAATATTGCGTGGGGGGGGGTGCCCCGGGGCTTCAACAAGTTGCCATGGCGCACACATAAAAAAGATTAGGAACATCTAGACTCAAAGGCCCCACTGACAACAGTACTACCACCTCCCGAAATCAAACGCTTTCTTTTCCTGGTGCTTCGCCAGTTAGACCCCATAAAAAGTCTTCTGGAATGCAAGCTTCTGAACTACAATTCCCAGAAGGTGGTGCGGCCCTGGGCCTATCCAGAGTTAGGACAATAACCCCACCCAATGGTTCCTGTGTTTGTCTCTTGACAGCCTACAATTCCCGACATGCGTGGCGGCTGTTTATTCCTTGGGAGTGTTACGGGCGCCGACTGGCCGGGATCTATAGTCATTTCGTATACTTTTGGGGGTTGGCTTTCTCTTAACGGTACTGGGGGTGAGCGCCAGAAAGAAAAAAAAAAGTAGCATTTAAACCGCTCCTTTCTGTCCGCGCACCCCGGGACGCGTTCCTGGGCTCGCGAGGGCGGAAGTGGTGGTGGCCGGCGCGGCCGGAAGTTCAGATCAGCTGATGGGGGAGGCGGCGCCGCAGCCTCCAGGAGGCCCCCGCTGCCGAGCGCTTCGTCCGGGCCCTGAGTCTCGGAGTCTGGCCGCGATCCCGGTTCACACCTAACAGTTGGGCAAGGCCCCGTCCCATATCTCTTCTCGGCCTGAGATCCTCGCCCGGCACGGCCGCCCTGAGCGCCCCGGCCACCCCCAGCCCCGGCTCGCCCCTCAGGCCCCGGGCCTCCCCACAGTCCCCGGCCGGCGGCCCAGGCCCCGGATCCGCGGGGGGGGACCCGGCTCCGGGGGGTGCGGGCCCCATGGAGCTGATGTTCGCCGAGTGGGAGGACGGCGAGCGCTTCTCTTTCGAGGATTCGGACCGCTTTGAGGAGGATTCGCTCTGTTCCTTCATCTCCGAGGCTGAGAGCCTCTGCCAGAACTGGCGGGGATGGCGCAAACAGTCGGCGGGGCCCAATTCCCCCACTGGCGGCGGTGGCGGAGGTGGCAGTGGCGGGACCAGAATGCGAGGTGAGAGAGTGGGCTGGCCGTGCTCCTGCCTTTCTCTAGAGCTGTCCCTGCTCCGAGCTGTCCCGGACCGGGAGCTGTCCCAAGCTTAGAACGGACTTCAGGACTCGCTTTTCCGGTCCTCCTGGGGCTGCCTTCTCCACACCTGCGTGTGTATGTGTGTGCGTGCGCGCTTTTCCCGTCTTCCTGAGGCTGCCTTCTCCACAGCTGCGTGTGTGTGTGTGTTGGAGTGATGACTGGGGAATCCTGAGTTGAATAGGATTAACAACAGAAAGTAGATCTTTTGTCATTCATTGGCCTTAGAGGTAGGGTAAAGGGGAATTCCCACTTTGACTTTGGAGTACTTATCCAGTTCGGCCTGAGGCAGGGCAGAAAGTAGAAATGAATATGAGTAGGGGGCGGGTTGTGAAGAAGTGACCACTTGAGGTGTTACCCCATTGCAAAGTGCACTTGGAGCTGCTTCTTTAAGGTGATGATCTCTCACCCAGCTGCACCAAGAAGGGATTCCATCCAGAGCAAAGTGGAGGTGAACTGGCTGGTGAGAGCAGATGTCTCATAGGATTAGATCAGAGGCTTGGTTCCTGGCTGTGTTGAATACCAGTTGGAAACCATGGCTGGGACCAGTGTATTAAAACCTTAGATTTCCATCTTCTGGAGCCTGGGGAGGAGTGTGGAAACTTGCCTCCGGAGTCTCATGAAACGTTATTGTTTTCACTTGAGTTTCTTCCATTCTTGGGTCTTTCAGTGAGTTAACTGATTAATGTCATGAAGGATTTTGTTTTTATTAAAGAGGATGAAGAGGAGAGTCATGATAACAAAAGCCCTGCAGGCTCAGGACTCAGCATATTCTTTCTTTGCCTTCGTCAAGGCACAGTTTTGTCCAGGGCTTCATTGGAAGTGGACTTTTTTCACCGGTTGAGGGCTTTAATTTGTGATTCTACTCTGGACATTCTAAGGTCCTGTTTTTCAAACTGCCCTGCAGAGATTTCCAGCACTACTTAGGGAAAGAGAGAAACTTACATGTGTCACTACTTAGAAGTGGTAATATTTATCTTCACTTAGAGAGATACCATATGCCCTGTACACACACACACACACACACACCCACGGCACGCACATGCACGTGTGGCAGTTTTGCTGTGGGTCTTCTGTGGCCGCTCTGCTTCTTTCATATTTGCATGTGTGGGTAGTCTCAGGGCTTAGAGCTCCCTCATTTTGAGGGAAATAACTGAAGATGGTGAAGATTTTCAACATAAATCAAGTACACTCCAGTTTAAAAAAAAAAGTTTTCAACATGTTGGTATCTTCTTGAACAGGTTAAAATCTAGGAAAACACGTCATTTCCACCCCTCCCCAACCCGACCCTTTTTTGGTCACTGACTGAAAGGACCAAAGAAAACTGACCTTTTTAGAAAAGTTCCTTTCAGCTCCATCATTTTCTAATATGTGTTTTAATCTATCAGTTTGGTGAAATATGCAGTTTTTTTGTATCTTTTTTATTAAAACAGTGTGTCATACTTTGAGTGGTAACTCTGTTTGACTCCAGGTGATTCCAGGAGCAGCAGTCAGGTTATCTTAGGATAATCTAACCCCCTTCCCAATCCCCCACCCCATGGCATTTGTTGTGGAAAGCCAGGGTTCAAGTGTACCAAAGAAAGGGCAGACTCTCTTGCTTCCGGAGGCCCCTCTCTTGAACTGGGTTCTGGACTGCCTTTCCTCCTTAGGGGGAGGCATGGAGTCATTTAGAGAAAAAGGATAGTAAAAAAAAAAAACAAAGCAATAAGACAAGGGAATGGCAGGGGAGATATATTAACAGTGTAGTATGAATCTAAAGTGCTAGGTATACCAGAAACTAGATGTCAAGCCAGGTGAGACTCACTACTTTCTGGGACCATGGAACACACCTATTTAGCCAGGAGTTTCTGGGACATCCCAGGCATCTTCCAGCCCAGAGATTGTTTAACTCCCTTTCCCCAGTTAGAGTCTTAAGGGTTAATGTATCCTGACAGGGGTGTCCCTTGGTCTTTCATCCAGATGTCCTCCTATCATAGTGAAAGTGGGGGACCCCAAGATGTGGCACTGGCGTTGGTGCTGAATAATCAGAGCCCTTTTCATTTCCCTTCCTCTTTCTCCTCACCGTGATCTTTGTTTCCATAGATGGACTGGTGATCCCACTGGTGGAGCTGTCAGCAAAGCAGGTGGCGTTTCATATCCCATTTGAAGTGGTGGAGAAAGTTTACCCCCCAGTGCCTGAGCAGCTACAACTCCGAATTGCTTTTTGGAGCTTCCCCGAGAATGAAGAGGATATTCGGTGAGGCTAAAGGACTGACGGTGGAGGGGTGGGGCCCTGAAGTGAAAGGGTGAAGGGGTGGGAAGCCCTGTGTGCCGGGCTTCCTGAGGAACAAAGGAGATGCTGTGCTTGGGGCTGTGTTAAGAAGCCAGCAGGGGCAGGGAGTACCTGGGATTTTCCCCAAAAGGGTGTGATGTTGGGGAGAGTACCCAGGGCAGGGCAGTCTCTGGCAGGGTCTGTGGAAGGGTATTTGATACTCATGGTCGTGTCCTCTTCTTCACTCCCAGACTCTACTCCTGCCTGGCCAACGGCAGTGCAGATGAGTTCCAGCGAGGGGATCAGCTGTTCCGCATGAGGGCTGTGAAGGACCCTCTGCAGATAGGTATGGGTCCTGTCCTGCCCTGTGGTACTTCCCACTCCTCCCTTTCCCTGTGTTAAGAATTCAGGAACTACTGCAAGGAGCTGGAGCGGGTTGTCTAAATAACCAGAAGGTCAAATGCAGAGGCCTGTGTCTTGGTGGCTCTCCCTGACCATACCCATGTTTCTTCCCAGGGTTCCACCTGAGTGCTACAGTGGTGCCGCCTCAGATGGTCCCCCCCAAAGGAGCCTACAACGTGGCTGTGATGTTTGACCGCTGCCGGGTCACTTCCTGCAGCTGCACCTGTGGTGCTGGGGCCAAATGGTGCACCCATGTCGTGGCCCTCTGCCTCTTCCGCATCCACAACGTGAGGCCCTCCCCATTTATCCTGGCCCTATCCTCCACTTCATCCCCTCCTTCTCTGCTGCATCCCTGGCCACAATGTGAACCCCTTCGCCTCCTGGACTCTGCCTCTCTGTCCCCAGCTCCGGTGTCGGCAAGTCTTTCCTCAGATTGTTTCACTTCTCTCGGTGCTCCCTTCAGGCTTCTGCAGTCTGCCTGCGGGCCCCCGTGTCAGAGTCCCTGTCTCGGCTGCAGAGGGACCAGCTGCAGAAATTTGCTCAGTACCTCATCAGTGAGCTCCCACAGCAGGTGAGGGAGGTTGGCACACCTTTCTCCAACCAGCCTTCCTGGGAGGCCCTGACCTCCTCGATCACTTCTGCCTTTCTGTCCCTTTCTCTGGTCAGATCCTCCCCACAGCCCAACGTCTTCTGGATGAACTCCTCTCCTCCCAGTCAACAGCCATCAATACAGTCTGTGGAGCCCCGGGTGAGTGTGGTGAGGAAGAAGGGTAGCAGGAAGAAAGCAAGCTGAGGGTGCAGAGCACCACCTACTAAAAAGGCAGATCCAACCCCCTGCCTGCAGGTGATGACTGCTTGTTACCCCCAGACCCCACAGCAGGGCCCTCCGCCTCCGATCAGAGTACGTGGTATTTGGATGAATCGACACTCACCGACAACATCAAGAAGACACTGCACAAGTTCTGCGGCCCCTCCCCTGTGGTGTTCAGGTAAACTGGATCTCTTCGTGCCATGTCAGTGGTAGAAGGGGCGCTTCCTTCAGGCTGTGGACAGATCCTTTGTTTTGTCAGCACCCGACTGCCCCATGCTATTCCCTGCATTGGTTCCCTGCTGGGTGCAGAGGAGACGTCACTAGTGAAATCAGTCTGTCATGAGAATTTTATGTAGTTGCAAAGTGGTCTGTCCTCAGGTAGAGCGTGCGTTATTTTTTTTCCTTTCAGCAGCTGGGAAATTGAGGCAGAGAGCAATTAAGAATTTTTGGCAGGGTCATACTTTTCCCTGTACTTTGTGCTTTGACCCCTTTTGTGTCAAAGTCCTGTTGCTCTTTCACCTGCTTTATTCAGCCCCATCTTAGGGTCATCATTTTCCACTCTGCGACTTTCACAGTGATGTGAACTCCATGTATCTGTCTTCCACGGAGCCTCCGGCTGCCGCCGAATGGGCATGTCTGTTGCGCCCTCTGAGGGGCCGCGAGCCAGAGGGCGTCTGGAACTTGCTTAGCATCGTGCGGGAGATGTTCAAGCGAAGGGACAGTAATGCTGCTCCCTTGTTGGAGATCCTCACTGACCAGTGCCTCACCTATGAGCAGGTAATTCTCCCAGAGCCAGGTAACCCCATGCTGGTTCATCCTCTCCCTTTCTCAACCGCACCCCCTTCTTGCTGACAGGGACAATGGAGTGGGCTACTCTGTCTTTTTCCAACTTAGTAGGTTCATCTCAGAGCCCTATTTGTTTCCAGATAACAGGCTGGTGGTACAGCGTGCGCACCTCAGCCTCTCACAGCAGTGCCAGTGGGCACACAGGCCGGAGCAATGGACAGTCTGAGGTGGCGGCCCATGCCTGCGCCAGCATGTGTGATGAGATGGTCACCTTGTGGAGATTGGCCGTGCTGGACCCCGCGCTCAGCCCCCAGCGGTGAGTCTCCCCCAAGGCCCACCACGGTCTGGAGGCAGCCCAGCCCTGGATGACCCAGCCTTCGTTTCCTCATGCACACACACATACCACTCTGCTAGTCCTGGGGAGATGGGAGGTGCCGAGCATTAGGTTTCCAGTGATTTATGAGTCCTTTTCCTGAGAGGCTTTCTTCCTTCCCTTCCGTAAGTAGCCCACTCTCCCAAATCCCTGAGTGTTCAAGTGATGTCTGTGGGGCTGGCTCAAGAAGTGCTTCCCGGGGTCTTTCCCTGTAACCTGCTTTGGGGGTACGTCATCTCCCGCTGTGTACCCCTCCCTCCTTGGTACAGAGTATAGTGCCCCCCCCATCTCCCAGCAACCTGCCCCTCTTTGTTCCCACAGCCGCCGGGAACTGTGTGTGCAGCTGCGTCAGTGGCAGCTGAAGGTGATTGAGAACGTGAAGCGGGGACAGCACAAGAAGACCCTGGAGCGGCTCTTCCCTGGCTTCCGGCCGGCGGTGGAGGCCTGCTACTTCAACTGGGAAGAGGCCTACCCTCTGCCCGGTGTCACCTACAGCGCCACTGACCGGAAGCTGGCCCTGTGCTGGGCCCGAGCTCTGCCCCCTCGGCCAGGCACCTCGCGCACTGGGGGCCTGGAAGAATCCCGGGAGCGGCCCCGGCCTCTTCCTGCCGAGCCAGCTGTGCGGCCCAAGGAGCCGGGGGCCAAACGCAAGGGATTGGGTGAGGGGGTCCCCGCGTCACAGCGGGGTCCCCGCCGCCTCTCAGCTGAGGGGGGAGATAAGGCACTGCATAAGATGGGTCCAGGTGGGGGCAAAGCCAAAACACTGGGTGGGGCTGGCTGTGGGGGCAAGGGCTCAGTGGGCAGTGGGAGCAAGCGACGGCTGAGCAGTGAGGACAGCTCCCTGGAGCCGGATCTGGCTGAGATGAGCCTGGATGACAGCAGTCTGGCCCTGGGTGCAGAGGCCAGCACCTTCGGTGGATTCCCTGAGAGCCCGCCACCCTGCCCTCACCCTGGTGGCTCGCGAGGCCCTTCTACCTTCCTTCCTGAACCTCCAGATACTTATGAAGAAGATGGTGGCGTGTACTTCTCAGAAGGGCCTGAGCCTCCCACAGCCTCTGCTGGTCCCCCTGGCCTGTTGCCCAGGGAGCTCTGTACCCGGGACGACCTCCCTTCCACAGACGAGAGTGGCAATGGACTTCCTAAAACCAAAGAGGCAGCCCCTGTGGTTGGCGAGGAGGATGACGACTACCAGGCATACTATCTGAATGCCCAGGATGGGGCTGGGGGCGAGGAAGAGAAGGCTGAGGGTGGGGCTGGGGAGGAGCACGACCTGTTTGCTGGACTGAAGCCGCTGGAGCAGGAGAGCCGCATGGAGGTGAGGGGACTTGGACAGGATTCTGAGGGTGCCCCGTGGCCGTAGTTGGGAGAGGGACCATCAGCCTCTACTTGGGAGTTACAGGGCTATGTGTGATGGTTAGAATCCTGTAGCAGGCTCCTCACTGGTCTTGCTGCCTACAGTCCATTCTCTTCTCTATATACTGATTTTCCTGGAATATGTGACTGTGTCATTCTGCTGCTTTAACTCTTCAGTGGTTTCCCATTGCCCTTAGGGTGAAAATGAAGGTCCTTGGCATGGCCTACAAGGCTTCACTTGTTCTGATCTTTGCCTGCTTCTCCAGCTTCAGCTAGCTACTATTGTACTGTACTCAGTTGAGCCATTCCCATAGCTTGCCATGCTTTTATATCTGTACTTGTGCACGGATTGGTCTGTCTGTCTGGAGTGTTTTCCCTCGTCTGGTTTCCTTCTTCGTGCCTCAGAGATCTTAGAGATCATGTCCTCTGGAAGGGCTTCTCTGAGACCGCCCCGGGTCCCGGTGAGGTATCCTCCCCGTCTCCTCCCCTCTGGACCTTTCCCAATGGTAGCTGGCTGCACACCTGTCTGTGTTTGTGTGTCTGTCTCTCTAACTGGCCGTGAGTTTCTGGTAGGACCGGCACAGGGCCCAGTGGGTAGTCACTACTCATGGGAGATTTGCTGCCTGAGTGAGTGTGGTGTCCTGCCCCTCGGGAGCATTAGAGCTTCAACACGTCTGGTGCCCATGTCCTTTTTCCAGATACTGTTTGCCTGTGCTGAGGCCTTGCATGCGCATGGCTACAGCAGTGAGGCTTCCCGCCTCACTGTGGAACTTGCCCAGGACCTGCTAGCCAACCCACCTGACCTCAAGGTAGAGCCGCCCCCTGCCAAGGTGAGAGAGACCCCTCCCCGTTCCCTCCACAGTCACCCCAACCCTCTCCTACACCCCCAGGCGAGAGTCTCCTCCTCCCTCCACCAAGGTGCATCAGACTCATCCGCCTGCCTCCTTGTGCTTCCCTCATTAGGGCAAGAAGAATAAGGTATCCACAAGCCGTCAGACCTGGGTGGCTACGAACACACTGACCAAGGCAGCTTTCCTGTTGACAGTGCTAAGTGAGCGTCCAGAGCACCACAACCTGGCCTTCCGAGTGGGCATGTTTGCCTTGGAGCTCCAGCGGCCCCCAGCTTCTACCAAGGCCTTGGAGGTCAGAGGTTCTGTCTGGACCTTGTACTGCCATCTCCTTAGAGCCTTGCACCTTGGTATCCATCGAGGTATTAGTGGTCTGAGCTCCTCCCTTTGCCCTCAGGTGAAGCTGGCGTATCAGGAGTCTGAAGTGGCCACTCTGCTCAAGAAGATCCCTCTGGGTCCAAGTGAGATGAGTACCGTGCGCTGCCGGGCAGAGGAACTTCGTGAGGGGACACTCTGTGATTATCGGCCAGTTTTGCCTCTCATGTTGGCCAGTTTCATCTTTGATGTTCTCTGTACTCCAGGTATGATGCCTGACTATACAGAAAGTGGGGAACTGGGGCAGGGTAGTTTTCTCTAAGGAGAAACCAAGAGCCCCAAGGCTTTGAGTTCCCTTTAAGACACATCGGGCAGCTTCTAGATCCTTGGAAGGATCTAGAATGATGAACATCTTGGGTTTCTTCCCTTTTATTCTGTCCCATGTTACTTCTGTCTACATAACTTACCCCAACTTTTATTCAGTGGTTTCTCCCACGGGTTCCCGACCCCCAAGTCGCAACTGGAACAATGAGATGCCCGGGGATGAGGAGCTGGGATTTGAAGCAGCGGTTGCTGCCTTGGGTGAGTCTGTCAGTGTCTTGAGCTCATGTGTGAGCTAAGCCTGGCCCAGGCCTTGAAGGGCATTGAGACATGGGCCCTCTGAGGTAAGGGGAAAGCTAGCATAAGATGGAGGGCCTACAAGACTGTCAAGAATTTAGGGCAAAAACGTGTGCTATGAACATTGGGTGTTATAAGGACAGCAAAATCGAACTCTAGGGTAAAGCTCTAGGAAGGAGATAAGAGTATGGGATGTGGGTTAAAGGATCGGTTAAGTTCCAGGTAGGTGGACAAAACACTGAATAAAGACACAGGGCAATCAAGTCTTCATGAGACTGAGAAGCCCAGCTTCCCTGAAGTGATGGATATATCAGGACAGTAGAGAGGCCAAACTCTGAAAGCCTCAGAAAGCAGACCAGAGTTTGGGCAATGGGCACCTTCCACAGGGAATATGGGTTGAACCGGAACTCCTCACTTCACAGCTGGTGGCTGGGAGCCCTGTCTTGGGAGTTATGGCCACTCACAATCCCCCGGGCGCCTCTTTTCTCACAGGTATGAAGACAACAGTGAGTGAGGCAGAGCACCCCCTGCTATGTGAAGGCACACGTCGGGAGAAGGGTGACCTGGCACTGGCACTAATGATCACTTACAAAGACGACCAGGCCAAACTCAAAAAGGTAAGGGACTGAGGTACTGGGTTTTTAACAGTCAGAGAGTAAATTTCACTACCTTTCTCAGCCGTTTCCAGTATGATGAGAAAAGGGCTATTCTTTAAGGAGATAACTGGGGAATCTTGGAACACCTCGTCAGGAACATGAGAGACCATTGGTTCTTATAGGAATGCTTGGGCTTGAGGTGGAAGAAGAGAAGAGGGCATAAAGTCGTTCATTCATTCATTCAGTATTTATTGAATATGAATATACTCAGTCCTGTGGTCAGTGTTACAGGGCATACCAAGACATGTAAGCCAGCCCCTCTCTTCTAGAAGGTTCTCCTGTGAAGGAAAGCCTTCCTGAGGAGGAAGTTTTAAGCTGCTACAAGGAGAAAGACAAGTAATAGAAGACAGGAGATAAAGGTCCTCCTGTCACCGCTTCTCTTTCAGATCTTAGACAAACTCTTGGACCGAGAGAGCCAGACGCATAAACCACAGACACTGAGTTCGTTCTATTCATCCAGCCGCCCGGCCACGGCCAGCCAGAGGTCTCCCTCAAAGCATGGGGGCCCATCTGCCCCAGGGGCCCTGCAGCCTCTGACCTCAGGCTCTGCAGGGCCTGCTCAGCCAGGGAGTGTGGCAGGGGCTGGGCCAGGCCCCACTGAGGGCTTCACAGAGAAGAATGTGCCTGGTGAGGTGGGGGCACTGGGCAGGGGGGATGAATGGTCTGGAGCCATTTTGGGTTCCCCTTTCCTAGGCTCATCCCAGTGTTCTATTTTCCCAATGTAGAGAGTTCCCCACACTCCCCCTGTGAGGGTCTTCCACCTGAAGCAGCTCTTACCCCAAGGCCAGAGGGGAAGGTTCCCAGTCGCCTGGTACTTGGCAGCCGTGGAGGCTACAACGGACGGGGCTGGGGCTCACCAGGGCGGCCTAAGAAGAAGCACACAGGTATGACAACCCATGGGATGACGTGGAGGGAGGGACATTCCTGAAGGTTGGAGACTGACTTGTCTTATGGGTTAGGCATGGCCAGCATTGACAGCAGTGCCCCTGAAACAACGTCGGATAGCTCTCCAACCTTAAGCAGGAGGCCGCTGCGAGGGGGCTGGGCCCCTACTTCCTGGGGTCGAGGACAGGACAGTGACAGCATTAGCAGCTCTTCCTCAGACTCCCTTGGCTCCTCATCCTCCAGTGGAAGTCGCCGGGCCAGTGCCAGTGGAGGGGCCCGGGCGAAGACTGTTGAAGTTGGCAGGTCAGTGGGAAGAAATAAATACCCTTCTCTTCTGCCCTGGCCCACCCCGAGAGCCACTTCCCTAGGGTAATGCAACCAGTCCCCCTCAGTGTCCTCACATACCCTGGTTTTTTCCAGCTTCCCTGGACACCCATTTCAGAGAAACCCCAATCCCGGTCCCTACCCCATTGCCCCTTCAGGTACAAGGGCCGCCGTCCCGAGAGTCATGCCCCCCATGTACCCAATCAGCCGTCAGAGGCAGCGGCACACTTCTACTTCGAGCTGGCGAAGACAGTGCTGATCAAGGCAGGGGGCAACAGCAGCACTTCCATTTTCACACATCCATCTTCCTCAGGGGGCCACCAGGGTCCTCACCGTAACCTGCACCTTTGCGCCTTTGAGATTGGGCTTTATGCCCTTGGCCTGCACAACTTTGTTTCTCCCAACTGGCTCTCACGTACTTACTCTTCCCACGTTTCCTGGATTACAGGTAAATCCACTATCTTTTGATTTGGGTATGGGAAGGGAATTAATGCATGGTGATTAAGAGCCTTATCCTTGTAGTTACTGACCTGACAGGAGAGATGCCATTTGCATCCCCCACTGCCTGGGTTAACCACATTCTGCTCTTCTCTCCTCTTCCTGAAGGCCAGGCAATGGAGATTGGCAGCGCAGCCCTGACTATACTGGTCGAATGCTGGGATGGGCACCTGACGCCCCCTGAGGTTGCGTCCCTGGCTGACAGGGCATCACGGGCACGAGACTCCAACATGGTGAGGGCAGCGGCGGAACTCGCCCTAAGCTGCCTGCCTCATGCCCATGCGTTGAACCCCAATGAGATCCAGCGGGCCCTGGTGCAGTGCAAGGAGCAGGTATTTCTATAGGCCATTGGGACCTGCTTTGGGACATCTGGGCAGGAAGGTTGGGCATGGGAAAAACTGATGGCCCAGGTCTTGATTTCACTATCCGATTGGTCCTTTCATGGTGACCGTTGACATAGTAATGTGCTTTAACATCCATTATGTCCTTTACAACTCTTAAGGATAGGACTGTTCCTATACTAGAGAGAGTATCACCTGGGGTGGAGTCCTTGGGGAAGGCCTGAGGGAGATGATGGGACTTGGCTGGGAGTAGCTAAATTAGGTTGGAACTGGGAGTGCAACTTGGGTCTTGACTTCCACTGGTCAACAGAGATTTGTCCATTGTCTTTGTGAAGCATTCACTGCCCTGACACTGACTCTGAACATTGGCTCTGACCTTGGCTGCCTCCCCAGAACCAGCCAACTCTGAAGAAGACATCAGAACTTGTCATCTAAAGCTGTCTCTAAGCCCTTCATCCTTAACCCTCTTTGCCCCTCCCTTTCAGGATAACCTGATGTTGGAGAAGGCCTGCATGGCAGTGGAAGAGGCGGCTAAGGGTGGGGGCGTATACCCCGAAGTGTTGTTTGAGGTTGCTCACCAGTGGTTCTGGCTATATGAGCAAACAGCAGGTGGCTCATCCACAGCCCGTGAAGGGGCTACAAGCTGTAGTGCCAGTGGGATCAGGGCAGCTGGGGAGGCTGGGCGGGGGCTGCCTGAGGGCAGGGGGGGCCCAGGGACTGAGCCGGTTACAGTGGCGGCGGCAGCAGTGACAGCAGCCACGGTGGTGCCGGTCATCTCGGTGGGGTCCAGTTTATATCCAGGTCCAGGACTGGGGCATGGTCATTCCCCTGGCCTGCACCCCTACACTGCTCTACAGCCCCACCTGCCCTGCAGCCCTCAATACCTCACCCACCCAGCTCACCCCGCCCACCCCATGCCTCATATGCCCCGGCCTGCCGTCTTCCCTGTGGCCAGCTCTGCATACCCACAGGTGAGACCAGTGTTCTGCTGGGAGGCTGGGCAAGTGGGGGAGCCCACTGGGGGTTCACAGGGTTGGAGGAGGGTACTCTGGGAGGATGATAGGGCTGTCCCAGAGTCCTGGTGAGGGGGTCGGAGTCGGGACCAGCCCCACTACACTGGAAATGCAGGGATGCCCAGGTCTGGGGTGAACGGGAAAGAGCTCCATCCTAACAATTTGGTTATCTCCTTTTCTTCTCCCCACCTCTAGGGTGTGCATCCTGCATTCCTAGGGGCTCAGTACCCTTACTCGGTGACTCCCCCCTCACTTGCTGCCACTGCTGTGTCTTTCCCCGTCCCTTCCATGGCACCCATCACAGTACATCCCTACCACACAGAGCCAGGGCTCCCACTGCCCACCAGTGTGGCCTGTGAGTTGTGGGGACAGGGAACAGGTGAATGGAGGGGTGGCACGCTGGGCAGGGGAGGTGGGAAGGGAATCCTCTTTGTCTGTCTTTGGGCTCTGAGTTCCTCACATGGCTTTCATCCTACCCTCAGTGAGCAGCGTCCATCCAGCCTCCACATTTCCAGCCATCCAGGGTGCCTCACTGCCTGCCCTGACCACACAGCCCAGCCCTCTGGTGAGCGGGGGTTTTCCACCACCCGAGGAGGAGACCCACAGCCAGCCTGTCAACCCACACAGCCTACACCACCTGCACGCTGCCTACCGCGTCGGTGAGAGGAGGTCCCTTTCTGCACCACCCCCCGGCAGTACCAGAGGCTCTTTAGTGGCCCTTCCCCACCCTACCTCTTAGTTTGTTTACTGGGGGGGTTGGGTGATAGGGTGAGGTAAGGGGTAGGGGATGGACCCTCACCACAGCCCCACCCTTTCCTCAGGAATGCTGGCACTGGAGATGCTGGGTCGCCGGGCACACAACGATCACCCCAACAACTTCTCTCGCTCCCCTCCCTACACTGATGATGTCAAATGGTTGCTGGGGCTGGCGGCAAAGCTGGGTAACACCTCCCCTCCCCAGGACCATTGTCCGCCCTCACCTGCCTCCCCAACCTTCCTATCCCAGACCTCCTTCCTAGCTCTTGCTCAGAGTTGAGGCCTTGGTCGGGTATGTGTGCGTGCGCGGGGGGCGGGGGGTGACCTCAGCTCCTGGGGTGGAGGGAGGCTCTCTGCCAGGCCAGAGCTGAGAGAGTAAAGCTGGGTCCCTAGGGCAGAGGTGGCCATCCCCGTCTCATGCCCCTCCCCCTGCCCCCCAGGAGTGAACTACGTGCACCAGTTCTGTGTGGGGGCAGCCAAGGGGGTGCTGAGCCCGTTTGTGCTGCAGGAGATCGTCATGGAGACGCTGCAGCGGCTGAGCCCTGCTCACGCCCACAACCACCTGCGTGCCCCGGCCTTCCACCAACTGGTGCAGCGCTGCCAGCAGGCATACATGCAGGTGACCACCTGGGCGGTATGGGACAGGGCCAGACAGCTGGGCAGGCAGGGGGAGGGGCCTGAGCCTGTGCTCCGTGGCTCACCCTCCTCGCCCCGTCCAGTACATCCACCACCGCCTGATTCACCTGACCCCTGCCGACTACGACGACTTTGTGAATGCCATCCGCAGCGCTCGCAGCGCCTTCTGCCTGACACCCATGGGTATGATGCAGTTCAACGACATCCTGCAGAATCTCAAGCGCAGCAAACAGACCAAGGAGCTGTGGCAGCGGGTCTCCCTCGAGATGACCACCTTCTCCCCCTGAGTCTGACCCCCCTAGGGCCCTATACAGGGACACAGGCCTGTGGCTTTGGGGGCCCCTCACCAAGGGGGAATGAGTCTTGGCTGGACAGATCATCCCCACTCAGTTCCCCAGTAGCCCAGACTGGCAGCTGCTCTTGGGCTGTAGGTTGGGGCCAAGATGCCTCAGACCCTAGAAGCCTAGGGTTGGGGGAGACAGCCCTGTCTGGGAGCGGGCATTGGGTGGCCTCTGGTATTTATTTGGCATTTATAAATATATAAACCTTTTTTTACTCTTGTCTGCCTGGGCCTTTCCCTCCTTTCCCTCCATGCGTGGATGAACCTTGAACTAGGGCGGAGGAAAAGTTGGATACTTCCTTTATTCTAGGTTTCTCCCACTCCAGCGAGGCAGACAAAACAGAAAAATAAGGACGTTTATTAAAGTCATTTCTAGCCCACAGCTAGGGCTCATACTCAGCTCTATGAGCCATCGTCCGACCTCATCCCCATTCAATGTGAATGACATTAGGGAGGCCGGGCCACAGGTAGATCCCATTGATCCCACGGTAAGGGGTCCCTCCCATAGCCAGTATAGATAGATACACTGCTGGGGATGAAGAGGGAAAGCACTGGATTAATACGTTCCTCTACCCTCTGCCTGGACCTTCTCATTTCCTCCACCTTCCAAGACCAGGGGCCAAAGGTGCCTAGTACCATCTTGCAGGGTATCAAGGGAACCCCTTTATTACACCCCAAAACTATGGGAAAGGGATGCCCTACCCTTCTCAGCCATCCCAGGCCTGAAGGCCACTGAGGTAGAAGCGGGAGGGACCAGGCCACTCTAATCCCCCTGTGGGCCGCCCTGCTCTGGGCTTGCCCCTTAGGGAAGCGGGGGGCTTTTGCTGGTACAAGAGGCTGATAGATCAGCCAGAACTGGAATGCTGCAGTTCTTCTTGAAGCCATGAGGGCGCTGGCTGTCCAAGCCGGCTCAGCAGCTTCGACAGCTCCAAATTGTGGTTCCGGAAAAAATCCGTAAGGAAAAGACGGGACTAACAGGAGAAAAAATGAAGTCAGAATGGTAAAGAGTGGACAGGATCAGATCTTAGATGTGGAGAGGGAAACCCTGTCCCTGGTTTTCCTTACCTCAGTGTCCATATCTGGGTACTTCCGGCCTTTGCTCTTGCCTAGACAACGAGTCTTGCCACCTTCAAGTCCCTGGCACCAGAATCCCTTATCTTCATCAAACCTGCTCAACAGAAAAAGGCCATGAAGTAACAGAAAAGAAGTCCAGGCCCCATAAATGAACGCTACTACCTCTCCCAGCCCACAAGGACACATGCCTCTCCTTGCAAGATAGGGTAAATTCATTTCTCTTCCAAACAGACATGGTCAACCTGCTTCCCCATTTCCCCCAGAGTCATCCTCCCCTGGGTCATGCTCTCCCACCTGAGGGTCCGTGTGTAGTTCAGAAAGGGTGTGATACCCAGGAACTTCTGGATGCTCTCCATTGAGGCAGCTGGGTTGGTACGCAGCTCTTGCCCATCCACAATCAGCAACTAAAGGGACAGGGATGTGGTTCCCTCAATATTCCTTAGAAGCCACTGGGCTGACAGGAAAAGGAAGGGGACCCCCATGAGGGCTACTGGGGAGCTGTACCTGTCCAGAGGGGTAGTAAGTCAACCAGCGTTGTAGATGAGTGGAATAGTAGCCAGGGACAAGACAGCGGTTTTGTAGGGAGCGGAGTGCTGGAGGGACCTGGGAGGAGGCTGAAATCACCTGGTAGAAGGTATAGTTCAGAGCAGCTGGGTCTCCATGTGCTCGCTGATGCTGAAAGACAAGGAACAGGAAAGGAAAGAATTGGTGACCTGACAATATTTCTGCCTTTCCTCTTGGTCTGGTGAACAGACCCCTCCCTAAGGCACTAGCTTACTTTCCTTACCCTCATTTCTTTCTGTCTCTCCAGCAGTCACCACCTCTCATGTTCTAATGTGTCCCTAGCTTCAGACTCACCTGGTACCAGGAGTAGGCCCTGTCAGCAGGGTTGGTGAGCACAGTGATGATCTTGGCTCGTGGTAGGAGGGCAGCTCCCCGCCGTGGTACAACCTCTGAGTCAAAGTACGTGGCACTTTTTTCAAATAGGAAATCAGTGCTGGCATTGGAAGGGACAGGGAAGAAATCCATGTACCTAGGAAGTAGTAGAGAGGAGAGGGAGACAATTTGCAGAGAGAAGGGGCCAGATGCCTGTGCTGGTGGAAGTGGGAATGGGGGAGTTAAGAGGAAAGGAACCTCCTGAGAAGCATCCCAGGTCTCACCAGTCAATGCCCTTGTGGTAATTAGGGCCATTGAAGAACTGAATCTCCTCAAAGGTGCTGGGGCTAGGGAAACTGCTGGTCACAGCTGGGTGCAGGCTCAGGAAGAAGTGAATAGCTGTGGTCCCTAAATGGGAGAGAAAGTCCGGGCCATGGTGGGAGAGAATCCAGCTCAACAACATCAGCTTGAAAGAGGTCAGAAAATAATCACTCTGGGTAGTAAAACACCCTTTGGCCAAACTAGAGCGAGAAAAGAAAAGACAGAGAGAGGTCCAGGGAAGGGTTAAAATGGTTCTTAGCCTTGACTCCATCAGAATCACTTATGGATCTTTAAAAAGATAATGATGACAAAAAAAAGACATAATTCTGATATACAACCAGGTTAAGAATCACTCAAGGGGACTTCTCTGGTGGTCCAGTGGTTTAGAATATGCCTGACAATGTAGGGGACACCGGTTTGATTCTTGGCTGGGGAAGATCACGTATGCTGTGGGACAACTAAACCTGCTTGCCACGCATTCTAGAGACTGTGCTCCATAACAAGCCACAATGAGAAGACCACACATCACACTAGACAGCAGCCCCCTGCTCACTTGCTGCATCTAGAGAAAGCCTGCACAGCAATGAAGGCCCAGCACAGCCAAAAATGAAAGTCACTCAAGAGACTGGATTAATGAGGGGTGGGTATGAGAAGGGAATTCCTTGGCCACAGAATTCCCTGGATTTAAGGCAAGGCAACAGAAATTGGCTAAGGATGATTCACCTGTCTTCTGGGGTCCCACAATGAGGAACTTGGGGAGCCGATCACAGGTTTTCTCCTTGGACCAGATATCTTTGTGCCTCTTGTCGTCACAGGGATTCTAAAGGTGAGGCCAATAATCAGATAATCTTTTCCTCAACAGCCACCCCCATCATGTCTCTAGGTCAGCCTAAACTCCACCTCTACCTGCCAAAGGGGGCTTCGCTCTTGAGGGAAGAGGTCAAAGTACTTTCGTGCGAGAGGGACAGGAGGAAGGGTCTGCAGGCGCAGCCTTGTCCAGCACTGGAGAAAGCGCACCAGGCTCTCAAAGGTGTACAGGCCCAGTCGATCATTTCCATAATTAGACAGATGGGTCATAAAGATGCTGATCTGAAAGGGGGTGCCTGCACGTTAGATTTGGAGAGCCTACCCCACTTCAAAAGCGGGCTTGGTGAGCAAAAGTCTCAGCCTGTAAACACACTGGCTGTCCTATCCTCTCAGCACCTTACCGGATTAAGCAGCACTGTCAGAAAGAGTTCTCCACCTCGGATGCTCCGGTCAAGTTCACGAGAGCCTCCAGGATACTCATTATAGAAGATTGTGTGAGTAAAGAGGCCACATGTCTGCCGCGGCAGCACCTGAAGGAAAAAAAAACAGGGAGAAATGAGATTGGAAGGTAGAATGAGAACTAGATGAAGGACAGACTTGAGGCATTTTAGCATGAAGTTACAGCAATAAAGCTCTTGCTCTATGCATTAAGACTTATAACCCCTACCCCCTATTATTACGGACAAGCTTGGACAATGCAGGTTGGAGGCTGGCCGACTGTGGGAGTTTGATTCAGGTTTGTACTGGGAGTCCCTCACCATAATGCCATTGTGAATGAAGCCACGGCGGTAGCGGGCAGGGCGGAGATGGGGATACTCCTCAGTGCTGGTCACCTGGATGCCCCACACAGATTTCCAGGCTTCATAGAGCTGTGTGTGGATGGGGTACACGCCGGAGTGGTGGGGGGCCACAGCATACCCCAGATCCGTGGGAATCCCATGCTCCTGGGAATGGGGCATAGACGCTCACCAGGACCTGGCGAGGTTTGGGGAGTAGAGGGTAAAGCGGGTGGGGATGCCTCCATAGAAAGAAAATAGGAAAGGACAAGGAAAGGGTACTCCACTAGGGAAAGGTTGAAAAGGAAGCATTATCTTTGGGAAAAAGTATGGGGAAGAGATCCAAGGGTCTCACCAGAGCAAACTGCTTGTTGAGCCTCATCTGGTCAGCCAGCACGGAGCGATTGTGGAACAGATGTGGCTGCATGTGGCTCCACATGTGGGGGAACCACCAGAACTCTTGGCGGTGCTTCAGCAGCATGTCATCCCCAGCATCCTCCTCCTCTGTCCCTATGACCACACACTGACCACTGACCACAGCCAGTTAGGCCCTGGTCCCTCTTTGTTCTGTACCAACACGGACCACTTTCCATCCTTGGGACAACATGGCTGACCTCTGCTCACTTAGGACTATTTTGCCCATTGCCAACCTGATCTCCAGCTACCCATGCTAACTGAAATTCCCACCCATGGCTAGCTCCTCACAGCATTCTGACCCCAAACCTTGACCTTTCTCCAACCTGTCTGCCCAGAAGGATGGACAGTGAAGGGACAAATCAAACTAAGACTGATATGCTGAAGGAATAAGCGAACGAGCTCACCAGTATGATAGAACTTGCCCGAGAAGCCCAAGTTGAAGGTGAAGTTGGGGACTAACGTCCTGAGTTTGTTCTGGGTGGTCAACAGGGCCTGGGAAGAGTAGCGAGGACATGAGAAATCAGGAGAGAGCACTCTAAAGAGAAACTTGAGCAGCTTCATTCTTCTTGCCTTGAAAGGACAAGAAGTGTGTCTATGACAAGCTCAGAATCAAGGAAGGAGTCTGAAAGGACAGAGCCTGAAACAGCTTCTAAGGAAAGAAATCTGAGTCAGGAAAAAGAAAGACTGACCTCAACATCAGCCACCTTCATGCGGGTACCTTCCTTGCCCACAAAGATGTCATCAATGTCTACCAAGATGTAACGGTCGAGGTCCAAGCAGAGGCGCTTGCCAGTGAGGTATGCAACGGCGTCGACGAAAACTAGTTTGTGGAGCCAGAAGGAGAGGCCGTGACCAAAGAGCACCCGCTGGATGCCGTCGTGAAGCCCCAAGTCCTGCACCACAGTGGGAAGCCGGGCCCGGCGAGGCACTGGTCCTGGAACAGGGGGCTCAGCCAGCCGAAGGCTGGCGAGAAGCACTGGTTCATAGGTGCTATGGTTGGACTGGAAGATGGTCCAGTCATCCCCGGGTAGTGGCCCAGGCTCCAGGCGGCTGGGACGTGTGAGATGCAGGAGTGGGGCAGTAGGATTCACCTGGTAGTCCCGAAGCCCCAAGTTTGAATGTAGAAAAAGGGGAAAGCCCTTGAGCTGGGCACTCAGTAGGCTATGCTCATGGGCTCGGAAAAAGCCAATGATGCCCACACCATACTCCACACAGTACCGGTCTAGCAGTTCCCGACTCCAGGCATCCAGGTTGACATATTTGAGCAGGTTCTCATAAATGACCAAGACATACCGGCCACGGGTATGATCAGTCAGTGTGGGCATATCCCCTCGGCCAGGTGCCAGCTCAGTGCTGTAACGAAAACGGCTAGACTCTAAGATGGCCACAATCTCCTGCCCCAGCTGCGAGTAAGCACTCTCCACAAACACGAGGACCACGGGTTCAGTTCGTGCTGTCTCTGGAGGCCTGGGGGGCCGGGGTGGGACTGGAGGCCGTGCAGGGCCAGGACCACCTGCTGCGCCACTGCTGCAGTCTCCCAAGGGGAGGGGCAATGGTTCCTTGGCCTTGGGGCTGGTGGATACGTAGTAAGCCAAGAAGCCCATGGAGCCCAGACTGAAAGCAATCAGCAGCAGTATGAGGCGGTGCAGTTCCAGCTGCCGAGCTGGGCGTACCACTTTCCACAGCTTGAGCATGGCGGGGAAGTGAGGCAGGGATGGGGACCACCTCAGGGGATGGGAGGTAGGAGTTCTATGGGTTAAGGCTCTCCGGGAGGGTAGAAGGACATGAAAAGAGGGGACAGGGATTCCCGCAGGGTCAGCTCCCTGCAAAGGTGGAAACAAGTCCCCTTAGTATAGGGTAGAGGAGGTAGAAAGGGCAACAGGGGGCAACTGGACAGAGTTCATTTGTCTCAGGTCACCATGGCCCACTGGCCCATGCCTTCAGGATGCAAATCTAGTTAGCCTCCACCTTTGGTCCTGGCTGAGCTCCTCACATCAGATGTCAGACAGTTCCTCACAACCTATAAGAGAAATTGGTGCATTACTTCTCTCCTTGAAACTGTCATTAATCCATATCCCCCATTCACCCCATCTCTCTTACCTCTTGCTCACAGGATAGTTTGTTCTCCAAGAACAAGCTCCTGTAGAAGAACAACACAATCTGAATCTCATACCTTAGCTTCACAGCCTGTTCCTTTCTTAGGATGCTGTCTAAATTCTCCTCCCTGAACTAAGTTCAGAACTGAAGCAGTATATCCAAGGTCTGGAAGAGAACAAATCTCCCATCAGTAAGAGGCCAAATAGCCCAGGAGGCTGAAAAGGAATCTGCTCTGAAAGGAGTTCCCAGCCTGTGACTGAGCAATTGGTCAGCCAGTAGGGGCTCTGGTCTTTCTGTGAAGAAGGGAAGGAAAGCCCCAGAAGTCCTATGTTCCAACGAAATATCAGATAAGAGGAAACCTCGTGATTCCGTTTATCTCCCTCATCTATCAAACCCAACATCTCAGGCTAACAGCACTAACGAACTTGCAGTCAGGTGGACAATATGGTAGGGGAATTCAAGAGGAAAGACAAATGGTACTAGCCAATCGTTCTATTACTTTCCAAGCCCAGAACCTGAGGATTCTCTTCCCCACTCCTTGTGAAAAATTACCCACCCCTGCTCTCTACCTCACCTGTGCCAATGTCAGGAGGGGTGATAAAAATGTAGCCCCAGAGCAGGCCACATCACTGGCACCTACGAAAAGCTAGAGAGGTGAGACCAGAGTCTGTCTCCCTATCCACTCTACTTCTCCTTCCTAACTTAGCCTGGATGGTACCACATCCTCATCCCTAAATGGCTCAGAAGGGTCCTGAGCCAGCCTAGAGAGACACAAGGGAGTGAGTTGGATTACAGAAATAGAGCAAGCTTGAGTAGGGCTGGGGGGCAGAGAGCACCAGAAGCTTAAGTAGTATCTAGTCAATAACAGAGAAAGGAGAAAGTACCATCAGAAAATAGTTTTAAAAAGATCTACATTTCAGAGACTTTTTTCCTTAAGTAGACCAACTAGAAGCTTTACTGTCACTCTCCCCATCTTAATCATTTCTAGTAAGGCCAGTGGCTTACTAGAATACCCATCTTGGGGTGATTAAGCAGAGATGGGGGTCCTTCAGAATTGAGAAAGACAGCTTAAGACCAGTTCAGCTTTGGTTTGAGTAAAACTAACTGGCATGAAGAGAGAGCTGGGAAAGGATCAAAATGGTGATGGGAAGGGGTCAATCCTAAGACCTAGAGGAAACTTTCTGGGGTAAACACAGTAGTGAGAAGAAATCATTGTAGAATGGGGGAAGTAGATACTGAGAGGTGATCACTCATAATGTTAAGGATAATAATTAACATTTACTGGGGGCTTACTCTTTGCCAGACATTTTTCTAAGAGCTTTCTCTATATTTAATGCTCACACCAGTCCTAAGAGATAATATCCTCGTTTTACATATGAGTAATTTGAGGTCCAGAGAAGCTTAATAACTTGCCCAGGATCACAGAGTTCAGTCAGTGGAGGAACTGGGATTCAAAGTCAGGCCTGTCAAGCTCCAGTCCTGCTCTTAACCACTGCATTTTAGCTTCGGACCTAGAAGAAGCAGCAATATTCAGAGAAGGGGTGATGAGAAAGTCCTGGGGGAGGGCGTGGGATGGGATGATAAATACCGAAGCTGGACCACGGCCGGGGAGGGGTTGCCGAATGTGTGCGCAACAGCGGGAGAAGAGCAATTGAGGTGGGGGTTGAGGAAAGCGGGGGTGTGGGCCCCGCCCTGGGAGACCAGCAGTGCAGATGCAGCGGGAGGAGGGGACCCAGCAGCGAAAGGGGCGTGGGGCGCTGGCACATGGGGGTCACGGACGGAAGGCCCAGCTGGGGGGTACGTGGGTTCACAGGTGGGTATGGAGAGAGCAGGGCGTGAAGCATTAAAGGGGAAAGGAGAAGGGGCTAAGGGGGCGCGGAAGTCTGCGGTGACAGCGGGGCAGGAGTCGGGCTGGAAGAGCCCCGAGGGGAGGAGGAGCCCGGGACGGAGGGGACCAGCCCAGAGGAACGAGGCCACGACCGGGGCGGCCTGCGGAAGGGGCAGGGGGAGGGGAGCGCGGGCCGCCCCGAGGGGCCGCCGGGGACGCCCCTGCGGGTGGCCACAGAGGGAAGTCTGCGCGGGGAGAGCGGCGGGGGCCGTGGCTGGGGCCACACTCAGCGGGGGTCTCCTCAAGGGCGGCTCACCCGGCGGACTGGGCGGCGTCCCCGCGGTCCCCGGGCTCCGCCACGTCCCGGGGCTGCCCGGCTTCCCTGCTCTCGGGGCCTCGGGCCGCGTCGCGGCGGCTCCGCCATCTCCGAGCGAACGTTCTGCCGCAGCCGGGCCCAACCACCGCTCCCCCCGGGGGGAGGCGGCGCGCTGCCGCTCGCGGCCCCGCTCGGGGCCCGCCGCCTCCGGGCCCGCCGGCCGCGGGGCCGAGGCGCCGCGCTGCCGAACGGCGTCCCCCAGCGCTCGGCCGACCCGCGACCGCGGAGACAGCCGGCCCCGCGCGCCGCCGGCAGAGGCGCCCCCCTCCTCCCCGCGCGGTGGCACAGCCTGGCGAGCGTCGGCCGCGCGGTTCCCGAGGCCGGGGCGGGCCGAGGGTGCGGGATCTTCCACTCGGCCCGGCGGAGGGGGAGCCGGGCCGGCACACCGAGGGGCGGCGGGGGAGGGGGCGGTGCTCCGCGCTCGCCTCCGGAGAGCTCGAGCTCTCCCCAACTCCAATCCCAAACTCGCCTCAGCAATCCGTGGGGTGATTGGAGGCTGATGAGTTTAAGAGGAAGTTTTATTCTAAAATGGGTCCAAAAGGAGTGGGAGAAGGTCCAGCTCTCCACCAGAAGCCTTGTAACCCAGGCTGTTAAATCTAAACCTCTGGCCAGAAGCCTCCGACAGCCGTAACACAATGGACTGTTTAAAGGTTATTTTATTAAATATCTTCAGTTCAAGGTTTCATTGTAACAAAGCTATGAAGGGTCTACCAACATTCAGAACAAACACTATTTTTAAATTATTTCTATGTCATCATGCAAAAATTCTGCATCAAATGCCTTCCATTTCCTGTTTAAAAGGTGTTGTTGTTGTTTTTAATAGTCTATTGTCTATAGATGCTGACATTAGCCCCAGAAGAGGAGTAAGAATGCTAAGAAGTGGGGCTGGAGCAGCCATATGAAGCTATGGGTCTTAATGAACTCTAAGACCATTTGTCTTCAAGCCAGCAAAACCAAACCCTGTGGTGAAGGTGTCTGCGTGGTGGTACTGCAGGCTGCAGGGCGGGAGACGGCTGGGACCCAGGGGCTGGGGCATGCAGGAGGTGCTCAGAGGAGCCTGGCTAAATCCAAGCACCAGCACCTGTAAGTCTGCTCTCTTCTCAGCTGGCTCCAAGGTAAACCTGTAGCTTTGCCTCTTCTCCCAGCTCCTGTGCCTCCTTAAGGCAGCCCAGGGAGCTGGGGTCTACCCATCTCTCCCCCAATAGTGCAGACATTTGTGCAGACAGACCTGCACAGTTGTTTGGGGGGAAACCAAGGCCATGACCAATTGCTCCTCCATTATCGTCTCTGCTATCTGCTTAGAGTATACATTCTTCCCTCCTGGAATGGAACTCCTTGAGCACAGAGAGGGTCAATGAAGGTAGGAGCCTTGGCTCTGGACATCTCTTTTGGGTACATGCAGGTGAGACGGGGTGATGCCCATGCAGATTGTCCAGCAGTAAGTCTATACTTCAGTTGGTCAGTAAAGAAGTCTCTTTATAGAGGATACCTCTTCTTGCCAGAGTAGTCAAGTCAGTCTCAAAGACAGAAAGAGATTGGCGTGCAGCAAGGGAAGAGTAAGAAGGGAGGCAGCCCTGAGGGCAGCCTGAATGCATAGAAACAACCATCAACTCAATCCCGCTGCCTCACTCCTCCCATCCCACAGGGGCACTTGGCAGAGGGCCCAGGCCCAGATGAGGGTCAGCACAGGGACCACCACCATGAGAAGGCAAGACAAAGATGGTCCAAGTCAGCATGGAAACAGAACTGCCAAAGGCAGCAGGAGGAGCCCAGACCAAAGTCTGGCTCTCTCCTTGCTAAGTTGTAAGGAAACAAACACAAAGCAAAGCGGCAACCCCTCCCACTTCCCAGCTGCTAGGATTGGGCCTCAAGATCAGAGCCCACGTGCATTGTGCATCCTATAGAAATGGATGAGTGAGTGCATGTCAGACTAACACGAGGTTTCTCATCAGCTTCGGAGCAGACATGCTTCTGCAGCACCAATTCTTTTCCCTTCTACGCTAAATGGTAGAGTACAGCAATGTCCGGGCCCTGCTTCTCAGTCCTGAGGCCACTGCTTCTCAGCTGCCTCCACGGCAGGCTGGGAGCTCCACATTCTCTCCCAAGTAGGTCTGTTGGCCACGGGGTTCTCATGAGCCTCATTCTAGGCGCGTATACAAATTCTGAAGAAGTCCATTCTGAGACCTGAGGCAGGCAGGTCATCTCAGAGGCTGCAGTCACATCACACAGCCCCCAGAGCTCTGTCAGAGTTCTTGCCTGGTCCCGAGTTCATGGAGGCCAGAGGCCAAGCTCACCTCTTCAGGGTTGGTGGGTGAGCCCACTGCTTGTGCCAGGATGGGCATCACACAGACTCCTGCCTTCTTGCCAGCCCAAGGGCTGTCGGTGGTTTTAAAACACATCATGGTATGGATTCCACTTTTTTTTAACAATCTTTTTTTTTTTCTTTTTTTTTCCCCCTTAAATGTAAAAAACACCTCGGTACAGCAGAGACAGACACGAAGGGCGGGCGGGAGGGCTGCATGCAGGGGCGTGCATTGGCTGCTGCCGCTTTGTAATTTAATTGTTTTAAACCTCAAACGAACAGGACTGCCGCTGTCACTCAGGCCCTCCAGAGCCACTGGCTGCGAAGGTTTGACCTCCGGCTGGGATCTCCTCATGCCCCTGTCAAACAGGACAGACGTGGTAACAGGACAGAGGGCAGTACACACACAGGAGTTCCAGAGACTTAAACACACTACACACGTGGCCAACTCTGCCTGAGAAGATGGAGGATGGGGGAGAAGCTAGTATTTAAATATAACATCGCCTCCCATTTGCTGAGCACTTACTAAGTGCTTTACTTACAAGTACGTTATTTAATCCTCACAACAAAGGAGGCAGGCACCGCTCCTTCCCTCTTTTTAACAGCTGAGGAAAATGAGGCTTAGGGAGGGCAAGTAACCTGTTCAAGGTCACCCAATGTAGTGTCATGGAGCCAGACCCAAGTCTGTCTGACGTAAGAGCATAACTTATTACAACCTCCACACTGTCCAGCCTTCACTGTTCTTCAGGGATGGCCCGTATGTCCTCCCCCAAGGCCACCTCTCAACCCCTTCTTCCTCCTCTGACCCCACTCGTCCCAGCCCCCCACCCCCCACCAGGTGCACCTGTGGCTGAGCTCACTGCAGCGGTGCGGCAGGGGCCCCTGAGCAGTGATAGTGGACATTGAGCCACTTGCCATCCCGGCGATGCCAGACCCGGGTCTCCTCCGACTGGCTGGTACGAGGCCGACCCTGCCCATCGATGTACTGGGTGAGGCGGATGTAGGCAATGCAAGCTGCGTCCTCTCCGATCACGTGGACGTGTGGATTCAGGATGGTGGTGTGGATGGGCTTGCTGTTCTTGGACAGGACTGTAGTGGGCAGGGCAGGGTGAGGTAGGTAGGAGGGCGTCAGGCCTGGGGAACGGGCATTTTCCTCCCAGCCTGCACTTCCCAAGTCTCACCCTCTCTCCAGTAACCATTCTGGGAGCCACCAAGTTCCCCCATACACTCTCCAGAGGTTGGGAAACCCCAGTAGATTAGTTTCAATTATTTAAAAGGAAGAGAAAGGTGGGGAGCAGTGTTAACAGCAGCCAGTATTTTAATCAGACAATGTCACTGCGGGTTCTACATGCATGAGCCATATTCATTGGTCAATATCATTTCTTCATTACAAGATAAGGAAATAGGCTCAAGGAGGTTAAGTAATTTGCCCACACAACATTTGAACTCAAGATTATCTTAACAAAAGACTATGATGATCTTTCTACCGCGACAGGTGGGTTTAGATTTCGTTAAGAGTTGTGTGTGCTCAGTTGCATCTGACTCTTTTGCAACCCTATGGACTGTAGCCAGCCAGGAATCCCATGGACTTCTCAGGTAAGAATACTGGAGTGGGTTACCATTTCCTTCTCCAGGGGATCTTCCCGATCCAGGGATCAGATCCTTGTCTCCTGTCTTGGCAGGTGGATTCTTTACCATTCTGAGTCATCTGGGAAGCCATCATAAGGGTTGGCTTGTCCCTACTTAGGGCTGTAGAGCAAAACCAAGAACTTAAAATATTCAAAATTGATTTTTGATTTTTAGAAAGGTCCAAAGTTAAAAAAAAAAAAAAAGTCAGCAAAGCACCAAGCTGAGGATACTCCCAGAGTTCTCAGGATCTTCTGGGGGGAAGCCAAAAGAAGATGGGTTGCCATTATCAGCAACCACCATGAACTGTGTTGCTTTTATTGAGATTCACATTTTAGCCCAATTCAAACGTTAGGGGCTACACGAGACCTTTCAGAGAGTTTCTATGAGCTCTGGAATTGCTTCTGGCTAATAGGATTACTTAGATAACCTAGGGTTTATAACTGCAGCTGAGACATGGAGAGGATGGTAGTTAGCAGAGAAAATAGTGAGAAAATAAAATTCAGAGCAGGATGGGGAAGGCCCAGTATGAAGTGGGAAAGATGAGGGAAAAAAAAATAAGGAGGGGGATGGTCTTAGTGGAAAGATAGGAGGAGGTGATGAATTAGCTTCTTATTCTCTGGAACTTCCAGGAACTGTCTGGAGCACACACCCTGGCCACCCATCCCTAGCCAGGACTCCTGTCTCCTTCAGTGACTGGAAGGAGGACCCTAGCCACAACTTCTGACCTCACAGTCGCCAAAGGTGCCCTGTTACTTGCTTGCACATTCTTATCCTGGTTTTAATTTCCTCTGTTGTGAAACCTGCAGACACAGAGCTTCATTATTACTCATTGATATCATCTCAACCTAATCTCTCATGGTTTCCAAGTGTCTTGGAAAGAGGTAAGGCTTAAAGAAATACAGTGGCCTTGATTATTATACAATGGCACTGCTGCAGAACAGAGGGGCACACGGGGCTCTGGGAGGAGCGCCTTTGGAGATGCCAGCTGAAGACCATCCTCAGGCCCCCAGAGGCAAGCACACAGACCAGGGTGTGGCAGGCAGGCCCAGTAAGGGAAAAGCGGGTGGCTGGAAAGAGGAAAAGGTGAGCGGGGACAGAGGCAAGGGAGTGAGGGGCAGGCAGGAGTATCTCGGCAGCACGAACCCACTCACGATTCTCAAAGTAAAACTTATGGAAATCCATCCCTTCCACGAGGTTACCCAGGGCCTCAGGCTCAAAGGAAGTGAGGCCTGGATCACAAATCTTCCTACAGGGGAGGAAAAGAAAGAAAAGCAGCCCGTCAGTCTTATATGAGAATTATTGTCTATCTTTCTCCTCAGCGGCATCAGGTGAGCTATAGGCTGGGCTTGACAAGATGGCTGAGATCTCAGGGCCCTGCCAGCTGAGTAGCTTAGCTCCACCTTTTCAACCCACCAGCCCGGGCACCATGGGTGGGCTCAATCACTGATGTCTACCTGGAAGGGTTCCCAGGGGCCTGATGTTTAATTCAGATGCTGTGCCCAAGGCCCAGCCTTCTTTTTTCCCCAGGTCCCAGCTGCATTTTGAAAGGAGGGAAAGGCTCAAGAGGTGACTTGGGTCTCAAGGAAATGGGTCTCTACTCACGTGTAGGCCTCAAAGTCACCGTTGTTGATGGCCTCAATCAGTTGTTCTGTGATCTTAATGATCTCCTGTTTCCGCACTGTAGGGGGAAAATCCAGCAATTTATCCATGTGAGACTAGGATTCTCCCAAGTGATGCAAAGTCCTCCCCAATCCATCAGAGAATCCCCTGTAATCTCTTTGACAAAGACATCCCTCTTCTCTCTTTAAGGCCCTTCTCTGGAAAAGTGAGCCCACCGTTCTCCCCCTTCTCCCTCTGTTGTCCACAGAGCTAATGACCCTGTTGTCCTAAAGCCCGCCTTATGATCCTCTGGCCTTTGCCTCCCTCTCCATCAATAACCAGGATGCAGAAAACACTCTTATCTTTAAAGCCGAGGAGCCTGACTCCCTGTGAATACCCTCAGTCTTTGCGTCCATCCCCACAGGTTCAGGCTCTCAAAGAAGCATCTCCTGGATATGGCTGTTTCCACCACTCATTTCTCTCACCTGAAGGGGCTCAGTCAGGTCTCAATTACCAGCCCACCCCCCAGCCCCCCAGCCCTCACTCAGTGGTCGAAAACTTAGTCCTGGGCACCAGCCAGCCTGAAAGCAGACTCTAGGCAGGGTTGAGGAGGGCTCCAAAGGATGAATAGACCCCTAGGATGGATGCTTAATTCTCTTTGCCTTATTCATCTCCTCCACAGGGCTTTTTGGGGTAAGGGGTCTTGGAACTATAAACACTCTTTTTAAATGGAGCCTCTTACCAGCTCCGTTTACCCTTGGAAAAACTCTTCATCTCACACCAGCTCTCAAGCCAGGATGTGTCCCTCAGGAAAACCAAGGACAAGGCTCAGACTGACAGGCAGGCAGAGTTGGTGCCCTCAGCGCGCCCCCCACCCCAATTCCAAGCCAAGGGACTGCTGGTGACACCCTGCTCTTGTGGGCAGCTCACTTACAGGGAGCACCACTATTAGCAGAGGGCACTGCCAGGTAAGGGAGGCCTCAGGCTAACCCTGACCAGAGCCCCAGGCTGGCCCAGGCCATGAGCAAGAGGCTGCAAGACAAATGTGAGCATTAGAACAGCACAGCCAAGGGGCACAACTGGGAGAGGACAGTGCAGCCAAAGGTACAGCCAGCACAGGGCCCCACAGGCATTAGCACCATCAGGAGGGCGGCTCGAGGTGAATAAGCAGGAGGTTAGGGGAACCACAGAGCTTCATCCACTTTCTAAAGGCAAGCAAGTATGTGCGCACACACACACACAAACACACACGCATAAACCCTCTCCAACCCCCTCAAGCCCATCAGCAAGACCTGACTGGGGCCCTGTGGGTGAAGAGGGTCGTGTTTAGAAACTCTAGAAGGATCGATGGTAGGGGGGAAAAGAAGCAGACGAAGGCATCCTCTACAAAAACACAACTGAAGATGTAAATACAAGCTACCACTAACCAGTTAAGCATCATACCAAAGACATTCCACTAACCCATTTATATTTCTGAGGTGAGTGTCATTTTATTACCACTTTACAGATAAATAAACTGTAGTTCTAGGAGGTTAAGCTACTCCACGCATTTTTGAAGGTAGTGGAGCTAGATTTAAACTCAGGTCAGTCTCACCCCGAGCTCTTAGTATGATATTATGCTGAGCGTCAAGAAGCAACGAGGGGAACACGGTTCCTTGACTATGAATTTCTCCACCACCTCACACCCACTACTATGTACCTGACTTCTGACTCTACTTTTCTTCCCATTCAGCGCTGAGACAAGGCCCTCTGCGTATCCCACTGGCTTTCTATTCCTTCCCTCCTGCCACATTCTTCCACCCACTTTTCTTCATGTCTTTGGGCCCTGGTCTCAAGGACCCCTGTCTGGTCTTAACAGCACCTCCAATCAGCTCCCACCCCCAGCGGAGGCTGAGCTCCCGAAGCGGACTCGATGGATAGCTGGGCTGGGCTGACAGCTCTGGGCGGTGGGATCCCTGAGGGGCTTCAGGACGAGCCAGGGAGACGGAAGCCAGAATGTGCCTCCCTCACACTTACTGGCTGAGGAGCAGAGAGAAGGCTGGGGCTGCATGCCTGCAGAGGGGGCTGTCCTGTCCCGGGAGCTCCGTCCTTCAGGCATCGAGTTGCCATTCCCAGTGCGGAGCGGGGCAGCTAGCCAGCCAGGGCAGGGCAGGGCAAGGCAGAGCAGCCAAAACAAACAGAACAAGGCAGGTGAGCGAGCAAGCCGGACAGGACCCGAGCCCGTGGCACTGAAGAACCGAGGCAAGGCGATGCCTCGGGCTGCTGTGGACCTGGGACCACGTCCACACTGCCAGAGAGGCCTCCCGGCTGAAAGCCCCAGGAAGGGGCACAGACCTGGGTTTGCGGCTTCCAGAGGAGCCTTCCAACAGCCTGTACAAGGAGCCCTGCTCCCAGGGAAGATGTTCTAGGGACCAGGGCTACAGGGTTGAGAGCCCAGCAGTGAAGGAGCTGCTTACTCTGCCAGTATCACCAGAACGGAAATGACCAGATCTCAATCCTGGCAGCCCTGAAGGCACTGTTCTTCGCTGCCTTATATGTTTATGCTTTCTCTTCTTTTCTTGATTACCAAAGGTCTGTTTGCTCCCTTATTGCCCCGGGTGTGCTCTCTCAGCTGTGAGCTGCAACATTCCTCCGACTTCTGAGAACCTGGCCTAATGTCACTTCCTGAAGGCAAAGGGAGCAAATCCCACGAGGCCAAGCCAAGGAGCTGGACAGAGATTCACAGTGGTCTGGCCTGCCATGCCTTCCCACATCCCCTGGCACTCTGGTCCTCACGGGACCACCGGGGCAGGGCCAAATGTTGCTCTGACTCTGTCACTCAGGCCAAGGCTTTGCGACAAGAGTGACCCACCCACCCCAATGTGCCCAGGACTGTTCTAGTTTTAAAGCCCAGAGTTCTACATCCTGGGGAATTACCCCAGTGCCTGGGAAACTGGGATCACTGGTGACCTTATTAATGGCTCGTGACATCTGTAAGCCACCTCTGCAGGGACTCAAGATATCCCTGATCTGGGATATTACCCTGTAGCAGCGACAGGAGCAGCTCTCTGAGCCGTGGGCCTGGACAGGCTCAGGAAAAGCCTTTGTTTAACTATCCTAGACATGGGGTCAAAGAAAAGAAGCCACTTGCCCAGCCCAGCAACACGAGACAAGGGCCTCATCCCTGGGCCCATGGAAAGTAGCTTTTAGGCCAAACCCTCTCCTGGGGTACAAGGAGCCACCAATCTCAGTTCTGGGGGGAGATGAGGCTGGGGCCCCTTCCCCACTATGGGCCAACACCTACCTTTGAGGTCCTCATCTTCTGTGGTGGTGTTGCAGCTCTCTGTGGAGCCCTGCGGGCCAAAAAGAACAAGCTTCTATAAACTCAGGCCCTTGGAAACCAGAGGAACCAAGCAGAACAAAAGCAGAGTACATGTTCCTATGGGAGCTGCAAGGAGGAATCAGACCCTTGCTACGTGACTCTTACAAAACTTTGATTCCCAAACACCCTCCTGAGTCTTCCCTAACCCAGTAAACGTATCACTTATCCAGTTGTTCAGGCTAAAATCTGGAGGTCTGATTTTATAATATGCTGATGTCTTTCTTTCTTCCCCTCATGTCCCAATTAGCCAATCTAAAACCAAATCGGTCAGTCCTACCTCCAAAATAAATCATGTTTTACCTCTTCTCTTCCGATGCACAGCTACAACCTGAGCTCAAGAGACTAACATCTGGCGCCTGAATTCCTACCATAGCTGCCTGGCCTCCCTGTTTCCACACCTGCCTCTTCCCTAAAGTTCTTGCCTATAACACGGCCAGTTTTTCGATGTGTAAATTAGACTCCATTACCACCCCCCCCCACCCCACCCCTGCTAAGAGCCTCTAACAGCTTTTTGTTGCTGCTGGTAAAAAATACAAACTCCTGTCAAGCCTTACCAAGCAGGTCCTGCCTCCTTCTCCTTGCTCACCACGCTCTGAGCTCTGATTTCCTCTGTGCCAGGCCCCGACCCCTGCATCCTCACTGTCTAGGGCACTCTGCCTCAGGGTCTACCCGGCTGCCACCTTCCAGTTGTTTAGTGTTCAGCTCAAATATCACCTCCTAAAGGAGGCCCTTCCTGACCACTTAATTAGAGGCCTTGTTCATTCTCTATTTACTTTGTGACATTTTCTTCGTAGCACTTATCGCTATTGGATTTTATCTTATTTGTATAGTTTTTGGTTTATCATCTGCTTCCCTTACACCTGTGGAGAGAGATTTCCTCTTGTCACCTCTGTAAACCAGAGCTGTGGATCATTTGGGGCTCAATAAATATTTACTAATGGTAGTGAAAATAAGGAGACAAGGATATTGAGGGCATCAAGGAGTGAGGCAATGGAGAATTAATGCTCTAGGATTTGATTATGTTTTTGCCTCTGTTTCACTAGCTCATGTTTACTCTAATTTAAGCTTCACCAGTCATGGAGGGAGATTCTATTATTATTAGTACCCCCAATTTTCAGATAAGGAAACTGAGGTGCAGAGGGGGAGGATGACTTGTCCAGTGGCCCAGGGCCAGGATGCAAATGCAGACCTGTTTGCCTCTAGAGCCTGAGCTCAGAATCACAGAGGTATGATGTCCTTCCCAGGAACACAGTGAGGACAGGCTATATGCTGCCCCCAGGCTAGGCTCTGCAAACACCCTGGCCCCTTGGTGCAGCCTGTAGGCTGCCATCTCCAGGACCCTGAGACCCTGTGACCCAGCCCACCTGTTTCCCGCTGACCTGGCTCAGGAGCCACTCACCTTGATCCCATCGGTAGCGTTGTGTACCACGGTGGTTTGTGGCTCCTGTGAGAGAAGATGAAAGTTACCCTCCTGACCTGGGAACGGACCTACGGCTCTTCCCTGAGGGACCCCAGCCCTCAAATATTGACCCTATCATGACCACTGAGGCCGGCTCACCAGTCATTTTTACAAGACAAAATACCCTGGTTCAGCTGGGTCCCAGGCAGCTGGAAGCCCCAGATTTAGGGGACAGCACTGGCTGGTTAGGAGGAGAGACCTGGTACTTAATGGAAGCAAGTACTGGGGAAGCTGAGGACAAGGGCCCCTGCTCTCAAACCCAGCCAGACCTGAGTGTCCTTTCTCTCATGGGACAAGTACGCTGAGGGTACAGGCTAGGCCTGGCCAACAGTGTTCATCAGGGGGTGTGTGGGAGACAGGGGTACTGGGAGAGTGGACTGAGGTCTCCCAGAAAGAGTCACAGGTGGCCCTCAGCAAGTTGAGCCCAGACTGCTGCCTGTTCCATCCACCCCTGCCTCTCCCCAAGTTCCTGTCCTTAGTAGGCAGCTCTGGGGGACAGGGTGCAGGGAAGAGGAGGACGGGGAGCATCATCGGTCCCCCTCCCTCTCTCCCAGTCACCCCCCTGCCATCTCCACTTAGCCAGCAGCAGAGGGGGCCCTGAGAGCACACAGGGCCCTTGACTGAGTCAGGACAGAACTCAGACAGCATGGGGGCTCCCCAGAGACCTCAGCACCATCCAGAGATGGGGGACTCCAGCCCCCCTTCCTATTCATTGCTTTGTAAAGGGGGGGGGCTGAGGCAGATTTTACAAGGAGGCCTCTGAGAACTGTGTTACAGAGCCCAGGGAAGCTCCTACCCTCTCCCTTTAAAAGCAGCTCACCTTCCCAGCCCCCCAGCAGACCCATTTGGGGCTGGGAGGCTTAGCTGAGAGCCCTGATCACTCTTCCCCCCCCGCCCCCCGCCAAGAGCACAGGGAGCAGGAGCAGAGTTATACCATGCAGGAGGGAGCATGGCCAAGCTGGACCATGAGGGGGCAGTACACAGAGGAACCTGCTCTACAGGGATAAGAAGGGAAGTGGCCAAGGAGGGCGAGAGAAGGAAGCGGGCAGAAGCGGGAGGCAGCCAGGGGCAGGGGCGGAGAAGCCGTAGTCAGGAGGTACCATGGCCGTCTGCAAGGGCGCGGGCTCTTGGGCTGGGCTTACGAGACTGTTTTTGTTGTTGCTCTGTGGCTGAGACAAGAAAACAGATGGTTTAGTTCCTCTAGAGTCACCAAAATCGCTCGGATTTGACTCCCAGACCTCCCTTGTCCCCCGGCCTGGTCCGGAGGAGCTAGACCTGAGGTGGGCTAATACTCCCGTAACACTCTGGGATAGGAGCAGTGGCTGGATAGATGATCAGAGGTGGTTATTTGGAGGGACCCAGGGACCTAGCCCTGGAGGCATCCTCAAGGTGGAAGGAGCCCAAAGACTTGTTTTAAAGCATCTCTCCAGAAATCTTTGCTGATGCTAGGTGCCCTGTCATTGTACAATCATACTTCACCCAGAGAAATTCAGGATCTTCTTACTTTATAGGGGGAAAGAAATGTAATTTATAAGAAAGCAGAATAAAGTTCAGAAATCCTGGGTCCCCTAACTGTGGGCAGTCCCCTGCTGCCCTTTCAATCGGCCACCTGCATTTCCTTCCCCTTACAACACTAGATTGAAGGCTGATCTGAAGAGGAACAAGAAGAGAAAGAAAACCCTGTCAAGGAGATGGTATCCACAGAGGAAAGGGGTGGAATTTGACTCTGGACACAAAATGCAACCACTGACCCAGGGGAGCAGATACAGGGCTATGCTGTTGGCCTTTTTGCCTGATTGATCTTAGACGTGATCAGCTGGGAATATGGGCAGAACTCCAAAGAGCAGCAGATGAGTCCAGGTGGGAGTTGTATCAGCAGTCCTAGTCCTTAGGAAACAGTAGGCTGCCTAGCAGGCCAGCAGCAGCAGACCACTAGGCTGTCTCCTTGCCTTTCAGAATACTACACTGAGTGGCACAGCAAGGGAGGTGGGAAGAGGATGGTGAGGAAGGAAGGAAGCCGATTTCCAGGGCAAGGAATCATATTGATGCTCCCTGCCTCTTACAATCCCCTAACCAATAAATACATAGTCTCACTGGGAGTCTCTGTGGAATCGGGGGCCACTAAGGAGCAGCCTGATGCCTGTGAGTTCTTTAACATGCAGACACACAATGTCCAGCAACCATCAATGTGCAGGGTGCCAATGAGGGCACACTGGCAGCTAGCACGTGCTTTTTCTCCCCCAGAAAGCTATCCAGACTGTCCTACTTCTTCTTGCCTGGAAGCCTGTTTTGTGGCCCCTTGGACCACACCCAAAGCTGTAACTTGCTTTGAGTGGTTGAGATGTTCCCAAATCTGGGGCTCAGCATGGAACCTCAAGCCAGGTACCAAGAGCTTTAAGACTCTGCTCAACTCTGCAGACTGGAGGAGGCCCTAGGAATAGACAGAATGTGGGCCTAATCTCACAAAAGCTCTGCTGTCTTTCATATCCCCCCAAAAGTGCAGAGCTCTCCTCGCTCAGCTGCTGACATGGACCTGTTCAGGGATGATTGAACAAAGCTATTCTGTTTGCAAAGTTGAGACAAAGACCCTGGCATGGGGTAAGGACTGTATTGTGTCTGTAAAACCTGCCATATCTGCAGAGGGCTGGGATGTCACCCAGATAGCCCCACCTCTGGCTTCAGTATTGAGTTGGCCAAAAAGTTCATTTGGGTTTTTCATGACACTTTATGGGAAAATCCAAATGAACTTTTTGGCCAACCCAATAGATGTTTCATAAGGATTCAGGCTGCTGCATTCCCCTGGGTGCTCTGTGTCCCTTGAGAAAGAAGATGAGCTCTGCAGCCTTTCAGCTGGTGCCCCTGTGGGTGGGGTGGGAAGGACAAAACACTGGGCACAGCCGGCTAATGGGCAACAGGACAGGGGAAAGCCGCGAGAGTGAGAGTGAGGCTCAGAGCCTCCACCCAGCTCCTCCACACCCCACACGGAGGCCCCCTGGCTGCCGATCGGTAGGAAATAGTGCTTGTGCCCAGTGAGCAGGGCTTCTCCTCCTGAGCGACCATAAGTGAGGGTCTCCCCCTGTGCTTGCCACCTGGCCCCGAGTCCCTACCAGCTTTACATCCTGCCCCAGGGCTGCTGGGGACAGTCCAAGTGCTGCAGCAGGGAGCGCCACACTACACCTTCCAATGCCTGCTTCTGAGGCCACCGGGTGACCTCGGGCACTGGACCCCGCCTGGCAGGACAGGCCATACCTGCCCGCACGGCACAGGCATGCAGTGAGGATGAGGGAAGCACACGCACATGGCAGAATGGGTTTGCGTGGCTGGCAGGCGGGCGCAGGCAGCATGGAGCGGGCGGATGGGTGGGCAGGCAAGGCTCACCATTAGGTGCACGCTGGAACTCGACTTCCTTTTCTGGACACACCACAGCAAAAGGGAAAGAGAAGGGGAAAGAGGAGGTAAGAAGAGAAGCACAGAGACGCTGCAGGTTAGTGCGCCAGCATGGGCTCTGCCTCAGGAGAAAAGAGGAGGGGGAGACCTGGAGTCCAGCACCAGAAGGGTTAAAACAGCGTCTAGACAGACAGGCACACACATCCCTCCAGACCCGGAGAGAAGGAGAAAGAACTTTGCTGTCAGGTTCACAAACACTGAGTATATTCTGAGGTGTCTCAGCTTTGCTCAGAGAAACTTCTTTAATGGAGATTAAATCACAGGTCTATGAGAGTAAGTAAGTAACATTTTGCTGCAAATTTATAGGTTTCAGCTTATCGAGCTCACCTATAGGATTATTTCTCTCACTACTAGGTCTGCCTGAGATTTGAGTTAACAGTTATCAGGTAAAGAGCCAAAGGTGCTTTAACAATGCTTCACTTCTGAACCTAAACTTTTTCACTGCACATCTATAACTTTTCAGATAAAGATGTTGGGCTTTCGAAAATCATTTGACAAACATCATATTTTGGCACCCATTTCTCTGTTGGTATGGCCATGCTCATTTATAAGATTTCAATATTTTACTGCATTTTGCAACTAGGGGGCAATGGAACAACAGGAGTGCAGGTGGTTAAAAGTGCAGGGATCACACGGACACAAAGACGCCAACCACGGGGAATGCTGAAAGTGTGGATGCCTTAGTCTTAGCTAGATGCTCAAAAATTTTATGTTCAGATATGAAACAAGCACAGAAAAATAAAGACTGTTTGGAACACTGAAAATACATCTCAGAAGACTACGTCTAAAAGTGGAAAGGTAATTAAGAATTTTATCATTAGCTTGTTCGGAGACAGGAGTCCTCTTTGAACATGTCTGTCTGTCTTTTGAGTTGCATATTCATTAACAATACCCAACAAATGCTTGTTGAGGACTATTGTAGGCATGGTGAACACAGACAGATGTTTTTGCCCCTGAGAAGTTGCTATTCTACTTGAGAAGACATTTTTGAGAACACGTTTTTTTTCCAAAAGAAGGGGACTACAAGTATTTAAAAGAATGGCTCACAATTTAGAAATAGATCTAAGGAAAAAGAAAGTCTAAATATAATGAGGCCTCTTGCTTTTCGCCTTTCATATATACTCACATAGGAGATTTTACTTCCAAGTTATCCAAAAAAGAGGGATTTGCTTTACATTCATATATATTCATCACTTTATCCAACTAGCAGGGTAACACTTTGAAGGAAGGTCTGTATCTTATTTGTCTTGGCAATTTAGCAAAATGTCTTAGAGTTAACATTTGATCAACAAATGTTTGCAGAGTTAAACTGGGTTTGTTGATTGTTGACTGTGGTTTTCCCCTGGGTTAAAGCAGAGCACAGGCTTCTAACTCGCCTGGAATCCCAGCACTGAACACTCTGCCAGGGCACAGCCCAGGGCTGGTCTTGTCAAAGGCCATGTAGGTTGCTTTCACTCACATCTTGCCTTCACTTTCTGCCATCTGCTTCAACTAATGAGGAATAAGTTCCCAATTTGCTCCCAACTGGCTCTTTTTCCTAAAATGCTCTGCAGGAAAAGCCAAGATAATCCTTTCTACTCATGGGTTAGTTTCTACCAGGTGAGCAGACTTCTTTCCATTTCTTTCTCCATTCCTTCAGGGCTTTGCCCGGAGCTGTGCATAGGTGGCCTCCTCCCCTGCAGCCAGCAGCACTATTTAATTTCCAGATCATTTTTTTAAAGAACCACACCTCACTTATGTTTAGCAATTAAACATTTAAAATTTTAAACCACAAGAAGGTTCAAGCGTCCTTCCCACACTGAAACATTCAAACAGTACTTAAGGAAAATAACAGGACCTCTCTCCTTTTCTTTCTCCTCCCTCCCTCTCTCCCTTCTTTCCTCCCTCTCTTCCTTCTTTCCTTATTTCTCCCTCCTTTTCTTCCTTCTCTCTCCTTAAAGACTGTATGGCCATTCTGGCCTGGAACTAGTGGAATGCACAAGTTATTCTCAATGAGAAGTCTGTCCTCTTTAGTGGCTCTACTCCTCCACAGACCCTGGGTCACTGGCATCTACTTTTGAAGAAACCTAAGCAGAACCTGAAGTCCCCAAATTCAAGTGAACAAGGAAGACTTGCTGCTCAAACCAATGCTAATATCTGAGAGCATCTGTGAAAGCTTCTGGATAGCAAGAAAGAAATCTCCCTATGGACTCCCAGCAGGAACTGGGGAGTGGGGTGGGGCTGGGAAAGGAGGATGGGGTCTAAAAGAAAGGTGTGGGATGCTGACAGCTCAGGATCTTCTGAGCAGCTTCACAGGTCTCCCTCACAACACAGATCATCACCTTGACATTCAAGAAGGCCCAGAAAAGCAAAAACACCGCATACCTTGCCGTGTCTTTTCCTTCTGCTTTTGCGGTACTTTTATCCAACCACGCTGTTCATTATTATATACTTATTCCTGATTATATAAAAGGACTGCAACCACATTACAAACAGCTTGGAAAAGAGGGGAAAAAACACACAGAGTCCTATCACTCTTGCCAGTCTTTTGTGTATCCAATTTAAAAATATCATTGTAAGCTGTATATGAGTTTATCCTTCCCTTCTTTTAATACCTTACTTTAAAAGTAAATAGCATCTTAATTTTTCTTCTGATTATCAAAGTAATACACAGTCTAGGTGAAAAATGTAGAAAATACAGAAAAATATATGAAATAAGTTTCCAAATTCCCATCACCAAGTGAAGCTACTATTAATACTTCAGTAGGCTTTCTGCTGGTTCTTTTTCTATTCACATACTATATATTGAATATAATCTAAAAAACTTCGTTTTTTTAAACAAAATTTAGACAGCAGTGTATGTACTGCTTTGTACCTCATTTTTCCACTTAAAACATTTCTGTCATTATACAGTCATAAAAATTAATAACTTTGTAATGGTCAATTAGATTTCCCATAATTTAGTCATTATCTTATTGGCTTTTGATGTTCCCCATGTCATTATCTTGTTAGCTTTTGATGTTTCTCATCTTCTCATGGTTATAAATAATGTCATGTTGAACATCTTTCTGCTTTCAGTTTTTCCATATTTTGAATGATTCCTTTAGGAAAAATTCCCAAAATTAGAACTAAAGGGCAAAACAGGAACAGGCTTTTGACACACAGGGTCATTCTGATTTACACCACTACCACAAACTTGAGAGTCAAAAAATGGGGACTTCCCTGGCGGCCCACTGGTTAAGATTCTGCCCTCCCAGTGCACAGGTTAGATCCCTGGTCGGGGAATTAAGATCCCCCATATGCAACATGGGGCCAAAAAAAAAAAAGTGAAAAATGGTACCGCATTCCAACCCGCCTCTGACACCAGTGAGGCTAAATACCCACATTTGTTAACCCATGCTACTTCCTCTTTTCATATTGTCAGTTCATCTTCACTGACCATTTATCTGCCAGGTTTTAGGGGGTATTCTTATTTATTACAGAAAGCTCTTTTGCATAAAAATAATATTAACTCATCCCATCATTGGGCTTCCCTGGTAGAGAAGATGGTAAAGAATCTGCCTGCAATGTAGAAGACCTGGGTTCAATCCCTGGGTTGGGAAGATCCCCTGGAGGAGGGCATGGCAACCCATTCCAGTATTCTTGCCTGGAGAATCCCCATGGGAAGAGGAGCCTGGTGGGCTACAGTCCATGGGGTCACAAAGAGTAGGACATGACTGAAGCAATGAAGCACAGCACATCCCATCACACCTGCTGAGAATATTTTCCCCAATCTCTTATTGGCCTTTGAATTTTGGTTGGTCATGCCCTTCTTAAAAACTTGCACCTTAGTTTCTAGTCCCACCTCTATATTTAAAGTCTTTTCCCAAGCATAAAACTCATTTATGGAGCACTTGATCAGGGTTACACCCTGGGCTAGGTTCCCCAAAGCAATTTAACTGCTGATTCTGCTTGCCTAGGCTGCGTTTCTCTGTTCCTGTAAGGACTGGCTTTGTTGTACACTTCTGTTCTTCGTCCACCTCTTTTTCCATTTGCTTTGCTGATTCTTCTTCCAGCCTCTTAAAAACAGATAACCCTGAAATTTTTGCCTTTCCTGGACTCTTAAACCTTTGTGTGCTTTGGATTCATATGGAGGAATGGAATTAGTCAGATTCCGCCTTCCACCCAAGGCTTCCTGAATCTGAAATCCAGGCTGGACCCTGGTATCTGTGTATTTTACCTAGCTCCTTAGGCTGGTCTTACACGGCTGTGCCTGAGGCCAGGATCTACAAAGTTCTGCTAGAAACCTACTCCTTAATGACACCTTTAACCATCCTCTCACCATCTCAGCTGCCACTGCTTTATTTCAGGTCCTATTTTGTGCAACCACTCTTTGCTTCTGCCATACAAAAGCTAACAGAGTTCCCAGAATCATCATGCTGTTTCAAACTTGTGTATCTTCACATGTGCTATTCCCAATGGCTGGAATGTCATTCTCTTGCCTCCCCTAACTTGGCAACTAAAATCCAACTAGTCCTTCAAATTCAGTTTCCTGTTCTGGCTCAGATGCTGGTCTCTCTGCTCCCCAGTGGCCACCCTGCATGCACCTCCCTCCTTGACCTTAACCAACCACACCAGAACTCGTGGTTTCCCTGTCTCTCTCCAGCAGTGAACACTTTAAAGGATGGACCACGTTGCTGCCTTCCCCGCTCCTCAGACCCAGAACTGGCTGAGTAAGTGGACTCACGAGATTCACTCACGTGAGTTCCCCTTTGCACATCCAGTGTTGACCTCCCTGGGCTATAACAGCAGCTATAACGACCTCTCCACCCATGCCCTGGTGGTCTGTCTACTCATTGAGAATCTGCCTGCCAATGCAAGGGTCATGGGTTCAATCCCTGGTCCTGGAAGTTCCCACAAGCCAGGGAGCAACTAAGCCTCATGTGCCACAACTACTGAGCTAGTGTTCTAGAGTCCATGGGCCACAATTACTGAGTCCCTGTGCTGAAGCCAGTGCACCTACAGCCTGTGTTCTGCAACAAGAGAAACACTGCAATAAGCCTGTGTACCGCAACGAAGAGTAGCTCCTGGTAGCCACAACTAAAGAAAGCCTGTACACAGCAGTGAAGACCCAGCAGAACCAAAAATAAATAAATAAATCTTAAAAAAAAAAAAAGACCTCTCCACCCAGATCTCTCCCTGTCTCTCAGTCTCAATGTGGTTCAAAAGAAAACGTCTCTTCCCTCTAAAACATTCCTTCATCACTCCCCATTCCAGCAGAGATACCACCATTTCTTTTAACAGTCCTGAAACTTTGACATTACCTCTGATGGATCCTCTTTTAATCCCTGAATCCAATGGGAACATCCTTTGCCACACCTTTTATCAGGGCTAATGTCTATCCGAGCCTAGCACTCATGGGTAGAGCTGGCAGCACCTATTCCAGCTGGTTGGTCTGTGCTCCTCTGGTTAGTTTGCATACTAACTCTTTGTATTTGTCATCATCTTTATTTCACCCTATACCCAGACTATAATAAGTCCTAGTTGATACTTCTGTGTCTAGCTCCTACTGACAACTTAAAAAATGCACAATGTAAGAGTCAATTAAGTTTTATTTAGGGCAAAAATGAGGACTATAGCCCAGGAGACAGCACCTCAGATAACTCTGAGAAACTGCTCCAAAGAAGTAGAGGGGCAGGTCAGTATAGGTGTGATTTTGGTAAAGGGGAAGTACCTGCAATCAAACACACATTTTTTTTTTTTTTTTTTGCAGAATGTTTCTGCTAGTCATGAGGAACACTTGTCACCATGAAGGATTTTAGTGGTTTTCTAGATACGGGAAGTTATACGAATGAATTGGGCTCATAAAACTGGCTCCTGATTATATCTAACTATTCTGAAGACCTGTTCTGCCAGTTTTTACCAGAGCACAGAATGCCTCATTTCAGCTCTCCACCCTGAACTTCTTTCAGGGGGTGTTGAAAATTAGTAGCTGCAGCAGCATATGTTTTAATCCTTGTAGAAGTAGATGGTAAGTACCAATGGCAAGTGCCAATTTGTGGTTGACACTACCTTCCTCTATTTACCCTTACACACTTAGCCAAGTCTTTCAAAAACATCACTCTTAACCTTCCCTGCTCAGTGGCCTACGGTGTTTCCTGTGGTCTAACACACAAACCTCCAATTTCTCTGCCCAACCAGACCAGTCCAGCTGTGTTTTCTGTATCCCTTTATCATATACTCCATGTTTCAGTTGAGCAGAGAACATCAATGTGTATAACAGAACCTATAAAAATATTTTTTGTTGTTTTTAAGTTACAGAAGTAATACATTCCCATTTTAAAGAAAACATGTGCACAAATTAAAAAAATAAAGGTGTGCCTCTCCATCCTGCCCTTGCCTCCAATCCCATTTTCTAAAGGCAATCACTGACTTGGTTCCAATCTTCCTACATCCTTGTATCTTTCTCCAATAAGTTTCTTCCCCAGAAGCTTCTTAGACTGAACCATCCCTTGTAGGGTCCATATACCATTCAGTGCTTAGCTGATCCCAGGTGTGTCCACTTTCCTTTTCAATTAACCTTGCAACTTCTTGAGGGTGAATGAAATCTGCATCTCCTCTTATACTTCTATGTGCCCCTAGCACTGAGCCTCTGATAGGTATTTAATAAACACTTTGTGAAGACAGATTCTAGCTTCTTCTCCAGAAAGACACATGCAAAATCTCTAAGTAAACAGACCACCTTTTCCTAGGGATTCCCAGGTAGCTCAGTGGTAAAGAATCCACCTGCCAATGCAGGAGACACAGGTTCAATCTCTGGGTCAGGTAGACCTTCTGGAGTAGGAAATGGCAACTTGCTCTAGTTTTCTTGCCAGGATAACCTATGGACAGAGGAGTCTGGCAGCTATAGTCCATGGGGTCACAAACAGTAGGACACAACTGAGCAAATACGTACACATACGCACACCTTTTCCTAACTTGGCTCCACCATCTAGCCCACAACCCTGAAACTGAGGGGCTGCCAATCAACCCCAGCTCTATTTCAGCAGGTATGTATGGAGCCCAAGCTCCCCTCCTTAGGGCAGAAGTACACGGAAGCAGGCATGCAAAGAATGAGAGAGAAAGGAAGGGATGGGGGCAGGGAAAGGGGCACAGGTCTATCTCAGCGGGGAACATAAGATCCCAGGAAAAAGTCTAATTTAAAGTTTTGTCTTAATTTAAAAGTTTGCATGATAATGGTATGAAATTCGCTGCGGTATAAGTTGGTAGGTTTCAAGATAGCATGAACTCCTGTCTATCTCCTTAGCCCAGGGCGCTTTCTGCTCCCAAAGCATCTAAGAACACCTTGAGCTGTGTGTGGACCACTCTACCTTAGCCAAGCAGCCACCCCCACTGAGGCTTCCTGTTTATGGGGCCCGGTCCTTCCTGCCTTGATCCCCCAGAAAAGTTTCCCTAACCAAATGAAAACGAGCTGTGATAACCAAGTCCCTTGCCTGTTTCTAAGGTACCTATGCCTCAAGACAGTTCAAGACGCTTTCCCTCAACGGTATCTGAGCTGGGTTCTGGAAGTGCTTTGGAGATCAGAAAAAAGAGAAAAAGAACAGTAGTTTCAGGTGCCAAGCTTTGTGCCCTGAGTCAACCAGGCAAACTTTGCTTTCATTTGATTAAATGGGTTTGTGCTTTAAAAAGAAAAGAAGATTAACCAATAACCTAAAAAACCCAGAGAGTCAAGCCCTGGAGATAAAACCTGTGTCTGGAAGTCAAGTTCAGGATTCAGTTCTAGCAAACTATAGTCTGAATCACCTCTCCTGAGTCTTGCCAATCAAGCTAGGGTCAGGTGAAGCTCGTATCCCTCTGCCCTCCCAGGCCAGTGGAACCTGCTGTTCTGAGCACAGCGGTTTCTGGTTTAAAGCAAAAAGCAAGGATATGGAGGTTCTTGGGGAAACGGGGGACAAAGTGCCAAGGAGTCCCAGGAGTGACTTTGTGGGGAGAGGAGCCACACTTGGGCTGGAGGAGTGGAGACACCTACCTTGACACCGCCGTCTGACTTCTTATTCAATAGGCTTTTGGCAGCTGTGAAAACAAAGAGAAAAATCAAATCTCCTGCATTGCACCCTCTCCTCAACCTGAAGTCTGGCAACTGGATCCGAAAGAGACTGACATGTTTGACAAAGAGGCCAGGAGTCTCCTGAAACCCCTAAATGAGGCCCTTCCTGAGGCCCCAAAGCAACAAGGGCATCTCAGGCAGCATCAGACCCTCAGGGTGGCACCCCAGGATCTCCTCTGCCACGGAAGAAGACTCAGCAGAAACAAGGACACTCCGGGCTTAGGAGAAAACCACAGTCAACACTGGGGCTGCCTGGGCGATTGGGAACTCTGCCTTCAACAGCTTCCACCTAGGCCTGGAAGCAGAGTGCCAGGGTGAAAGGTGAGGGCTCCACCCCTAGATGCCATGGAAATTCTCAGGACGGCCAAGTTGCAAGGATGCAAGACATCTCCTGAGTGTTCTCGAGAAAGAAGAGTGTCACAGTTCACGAAGGAGACCAGACGTGAGGACAGACACAGACACAGAGACCAGGACCACCTACAGGAGGGTTTTGCCGGGGGGCTGAAGCCTTGACTGGGCAGGTCCTCAGTGCCACCCTTTCCTCAGAGTCTAGTCTCTGGACCTACTGAGCAGAAAGGACTGGGCAGACAGACTCTAGCCAGGGACAGGGTGATGCTGATGAGCTCTACTAGGAAGGAAGGGGATGTCTGTTAGCCACAAAGGCCACAAAAAGGCGGCAGGCAGTAGATGGGAAATCCCAGGGGGATGGAATCAGTGCAACTGTCTGACCCACCTTGACTCTGATGGGCTTGCGTCTTGGGTCTACTGCTTACTAGCTGTGTGAATTAATTAATCTCTCTGAACCTCAGTTTCTTTATCTATAAAATGGGATCACGGCACGAAAAGCACTAAGCAGAGTGCCTGGCACATAGCAAGCACTCAGCAAGTGTTAACGACGGTCACTACTGCTGCCATCTTCCCTTCAGGTGGCCATTCCTACCCAAGCTGGGTCTCCGGTGAGAATCACAACTCTGACCTCCAAAACTAGACTTTGGTCCTATCTCCAGTTAATGCTGGGGTGATCTGAAAAAATATATTTTTTTTAATGTGCTTACTACTATGCCTGATGAGCCACTGTGTTAAGTGCTTTACATACATCAAAGTTCTCAACTCTGAAAGCCCATTAGAATCACTTGGGAATTTGGGGAAAAAAACAAACCTTATGCCTATCCCATGCCCTAGGGATTCTGATTTTATTTATCTGGGCTGGGGTCTCAGCAACGGAATATTTTTTGGACATGTCTTCTCCTACAGGCAGCTTTGACAGCTTTAGTCAAAAATGATTTTACTTGTTAAATTATTAGCCCCATTGGAGAGATAAGGAAACTAAGGCTGGGAGAGCTGCTGTGACTGCTCAGGGTGAGGCAGGGCAAGGATCCAAACCCAGGGATGGCTGTCTGCACGGCTTCTGCACTCTATTCCTTCCAGACCCAGAGGCTTGCAGGCCAAACCTCACAATTTTGAGGGGCGTGGCTTCCCCCGCGGCAGGGCAGGGCCTACCAGTGCGGCTGAAGCCTAGTCCTGGCCCTCAGCACGGTCCTGGCCAGGAAAGGGCTGTCTCAGGTCGCCTTGGCCGCAGCCCTCACAGGTAGGCCAGGCTGTCAGGCGGGCGGCGCGCCTGGAGGAAAGCCTCCTGCTGCCCAGCTCCACGTCCCCAGGCTATTGCCTCCTGAGAGTTGGCAAGCGCCCAGCATGCACAGCTGGTTAGGGGGCTCCGTAACACCGAGGCGCTCGCAGATGCCAAGTTAGGTGGTCCGTCCGGCATGCCCATCTCAGCCCGCAAGCATGGGACTCGCCTCCCTGGTGAGCGGGCCTGGCATGCTGGCCCTCCTGGTGGGGTGGCAGGGAGCCGAGGCAGGCGGTCAGGGAGGACTCATGCCACGTACCTTGCCCGGCCAGGCCGGCGGCGCTCGCGGCAGGCGAGGCGGGGGCGGAGCTCTGCCTGCCAACTGAGGGGATACAGTCTCTCAGTGCACAGAGCTGCCGCAAAGCCACGGGGGCCAGTCAGCAGCGAGCATGCCCCAGCGCGAGGCGCAGGAACCCGCTGCCGCTGCGCACAGCAGGATCCGGGCGGCGTGGCCAAGCCGGCCGAGCTGGGGGAGCAGAGGCGCCGGGGGCAGGCTGGTGAGCAGGTGCAGCCAGTCCTGCAGCAGTCTGGGGACCTGAGAGGGCCAGGCTCGGACAGGTCCTGGGGAAATCCCGGGGCTCCACCTGTCCCACGACCACCTTGGGTGGAGGGTCTACAGGCCCAAACTTGACTTGGAGAGGGGTGGCTGTCCTTTCTGAGGCAGCCCAGCCCTAGCTTAAGGCTGTGAGGAGTCAGAATCTCATCTGCAGACCTTCATCCCGAGGGGACCTAAAGGAGGACATTTTCAGATGGCAGCTCTTTCCTTCGCCCACATTCCAAACGGTAGAGACGGGCACCTGAGCTCCGGGAGAGTTTGTGGCCCTAGTTTACTGATGTTCCATAGCCCCAGCTTCTCGGAGACACAGGTCACTTTCCCTCTTCAAGGCAGGTGGCCAGGAAAGGCTGTATTTCACAGTGTTCCAAAGGTGTAGATAACCAAAAAATGAGCCTCCAGAAAGAAAATCAAGGCTGCTAAAGCAATACATTCTAGAAGCCCTGATTTCTCACCATTAGCCAACCTGCTTGAGTCCCGGGATAAGCTGAACTTTCTACTTGGAATCAACTCAGTGAACAGCCTCACTTTTTCCTGAAGAAGCATATTAAGTGCCCTTTCTTCTTGATTATACCTGTTCACACGTCTTTCTACAGAAGCTTCTGGAGACAAGCTCCGTCTTCACCTGTCCCAGAGTCAGGGCAGAAGAGGTTATCCTGGAATACTTGCAACATTTTTTTTTTTGTCTCTTGAGCCAGGGCAAAGTGAGTATGAAGGCCAGACAGAGACTGAGCAGCAAGGACAGGAGGCTCTTTAGGGACCAGTGAAGGTGCTATGTCTTAACAGAGACCATGTTCCTGAAACTAGGACACCAATTTCCTGAAATGGACAGAAGAAGCTGACGCAGAGGCTGTCCCATGGCCGGGCACATGCTATTGATTTCCTAGCAGCCTGTTTCACGTCTCTTCTACTCAGAGAGAGAACAGATCACCCCATTCTAGGGTGGGCACAGAGCTGCCCTTGAGCATCCTCTCAAAGGGCTTTGTTAAACCCAGAACATAGAAGCTGTAAGCAGAAGTAGAAGACCAGAGGCCCGATGCAGGACAACAGCTCCACCTCTGCTCGAGGTGGCTCACTGTGCCCTCCTATCCCCATTTGTAAGGTGAATTCAAAACACAGCCTTTTCTTCATGGGTGTCCACAACACAAGACTGAGCCCCAACCAGGGTCACAGGTCCCTCTGAGGAGGACAGTCTCCCAGCTCACTGTCTAGTCCTGACCTTCCGGGGCCCTGTAGCTCTCAGTCTAGAATTCATGAAACCCCAGAGGCAAGGCTGGAGGCTACCAGGAACTACTAGAGCCAGGCCTATGGACTCAAGTGAAGGGAGCGATCTCTGCCCAGGGAGCCTCTCTGCCCAGGGAGCAGTCCACCTGAGCCTCCTGCACACCCCCTCCCCCCGCACCACGGCTGTGCAGAGGGAAAGCAAGGGAGGGAATCTGGTTATGAGAAAGCAGGGAAAGTCTTGAACCAAACCAGTGGGGCTGGGGGTGAGGGGGAGGGAGGACCAGGGGAAAAGGTAAGTTGGGAAGAGACCTTTCTGTCTTTTAGGTCCTGTCATTACTGTTTTCCTCACAGAAAAGCCACCATGCTTCCCAACTGAAGGCGAACAATGATGACGGCGGGGGGTGGGGGGGTGGGGGGGAGAAGGTGGAGTGTCTTGCATCTTAAAAAGAAATGTCAAGTGTGATTTACAAATTATTGGTCCCAAGTCTCCCAATTCCGCATACGAATTTAAGCAAGCTCCTTTCCCTCCATTCTGCTGGCCTCTGTTTCTTCATTTTTACAGCTGGTATTACAGAGAATATTTTAAGCATAATTGCTGTAAGTGGTTTAAACATCTGGAATGATTTCTATTAGTCATCGCTACTTGGACACAACGACGTAGGGATCGTCCCAGTCGGCCAATTAATGGGGGTGATTGGGAAGATTCCCTCTATCTCATCTTTCTTTTCCCAAACACATCCTCCAATGCCCTTGCTGCTGCTGCTGCCAAGTCGCTTTAGTCGTGTCCGACTCTGTGCGACCCCATAGATAGCAGCCCACCAGACTCCGCCGTCCCTGGGATTCTCCAGGCAAGAACACTGGAGTGGGTTGCCATTGCCTTCTCTGCCAATGCCCCCCGAGACTGTCTAAAATCTTAAAGTGCTGAGAGTCTTCAGAGACTTAAGAATCCCCAAGGACAACGTAAATGGAAGACTGGGCAGGCTACTCCTTGTGAGGTTCTAGGAAACGCCGATCATAAATCTGAAGTCAAGTAAAGCCCCCCAGAATTTCAGGTTACAAGACTCAGCTGTAGCAGGGCCTCCAAAGAGCATCCTCACCATCCTGGTCAAGGTGCTACCTGAGATACCCAGCATCAGGATGGTATGATACCTGGCAATGGCCCATCCTGACCCACTCACCTCAGAGAATGAAAGTGCACAGCTGAACACATACCTGAAAAGTTCCTGGAGACAAGCATGGTCGTGAGGATGGCACCCTGGAAAAAGAAGAGAGTCCTGTGAACTCCTTCAGGCTCTACAGAAGCGGGCTCTGTTCTCAGGCAGAGTGCAACTGCTGGCTAGGGGCCCTCCTTGGGTACAATGTTCATAGCTCAGCTCCAGCCATGAGAGATTGCCCCAGTCGGCTGATTAATGGGGGAGATGACTGGGAAGATTTACTCTATCTCTCCTGCTGTGATGGGGCAGGGGGCACCCTGCCAAAAAGTATGATTTCAGGACGCTGGCAGCCTGGCCCAGAAGGCACAACTCACCTTCAGTTTTCTCCGGGCATTGAACTTACGTAGACACTCCACTGTCTCTTGACGATGCATCATAGATGCCACCGTGGACCGTTGCTGGAAGCCAAACAGACAGACCTGTGAGCCCCTAGGCACATCCTCTGCCCCTCACCATAGTCCCAGCACCAGTGGCCTTGTGCTAAGCCACCCAGAGTTGCTCCAAAGATAAGATGAGGTCATAGATGTGAAAAATGCTTTTACAATAAAAGCTCTACCCCAAACTCAAGGTTATGTAAGGACAATAATTTGAACATGAAAACACCACCAGTAATTGATGCTGGATGAGGGTGCCCAAGAGAGTGTTCTGATCTTCCTTGGGGGATGGAGGCTATGGAAAGTGTGAGTATTCTGTGTGTTGTGATCCTCATGCAGTCGTTCCTTCACCTAAATTTAGTGAGTACCTAAAGCACTCCAGATTCCGGGCAGTGAGAAAACAGGAAGGGGTCCTGCTCTCTGCAGAGAGCATTCATTCTTTCCAAGAGCTCCTCTCAGCAGTCCCCTACAAGGTCCTAAATGAAGTTGTGATCTGAGAAACTGAGGATCTTTACCTTGAAGCATCAATTCTCTTCACCATTTTGGATGGGAACTTTTCTTCAGTGTATTACTGCTAACTTCCTTTTAAACAGAGTCCCTTAGACATGACTTACATTTCCCTGATGACTCAGGGTCAGCAATACAAGCATTAATTATTACATAATATCCTAATACAGAGATATCCTCGGGGGCTACTGAGATATACAGGATGATGGAGAGTAGGCCCCACAAACATGACCCCCAGAACATAATATTCCCACGATTCTTGAGTACCCATTTTAAGTGGTTCATCCCTTTACTGTTTGTGTTATATCATGGCCAGTCTGCTAGAAAAATAAAACCTACAACATGTAACCAGGTGCCCACACCCCCATCCTTGCCCTCATCCCTGGCTTCTCCCTTTCCTGGTTCCCAAAGGAACTCTCCCAACCTTGTCTACCTTCTGGAGTGGGGTGAGGGGGGATGTATCATATTTCACTTCCTCCTCCAAAGTGTAAACTTCTAAACTAAGAGAAACGAGAAATGATCAAGCAAGAACTTCTTCAATTCCAGCCTTCCCTCCACAAGCTGATTTTCACCCCCCTGCAACCTAATTCCAGGTCTCAGAAGCATCACCCTTCATGTGCTGGCCCCCCAACCTGGGCTCCAGAGCCCCTCTCTTGTTGTGCTTTCCAAACACTGCTTCTTCAATTAGCCTGTGTGTGTGTGTGTGTGTATTATTTTTTACATAAAACAAGACAAATTGATTATTTTCCAGATTAGTAGGTAGGACACCTTCTACAGGTCTCATTGAGCCAAAATTTAGCCAATATTTTTAACCCTTTATTCTGGATAATATTCTTCTCTGCAGTCAACACAATATAATTAATTGCAAGATTTTAAAAACTCCCCTGACCCATCCACCTTCTCTAAGCAGTATCACTGGTCTCTCTGCCTCCACTGCCTCTTTCAGTGAAATAATGAAACAATGCTTCTAACTGGTCACAGCCAACAGGCTCTCCTCCATCTTTATCATGGACTTTCTAAAGCATCTGATTACAGACCCTTCCTTCCTGAGACCTCCTGTTTCTTAGGATCTTCTGATCTTCCTTCTCCCATGGACATTCTCATTCTCAGCTCCCTTTGCTGGCTCCTCTCTGAACTACTAAATGCTGATGGCCATATCTTCTCTTACAACAGCCCACAGTAAGGATTCAATTAGCAGAGAACCAATCCCATCTATTTCTATAGTCCCAACACCATCCATACAGAAATGACCACAACCTGTATTTCTGATTTTTAACTTCTTCCCCATACTTCTACCTCCCCACTGGATGTCTCTAGCTGGAGGCCCTCATATTTAACATGTATGAAACTAAAATCATCATCTTTTCTCATAAAAGGGTTCCTTCTCTAGGCTTCCTCTGGGTCAGTGAATGGTACAACCCTCCAACTCAGTTACCAACTCAAAACCTGGCAATTCCCATAATCCCTCTCTCAAAAGACCTTCACTTTCCAAATCCAGTTGGTCACAAAATCCTTTTTATTTTCTCTCTCAAGTGTGTCCACTCCTTGCCACACCACCTATCCTATCATTATCCTTAGCTGAAACCTTGTCTGGCCTTGCTTAGACAACCACAACAGCTTCCTTAGCGCTCTCTGCCCCTGCCTCTTCAATCCATTTTCCACACAGCTTCCAAAGTGATCTTTCTTAATTGCGTATTTCATTCCCTCTTTGAAACTCTTAAATGGTTCCCTATGCTTTCAGAATAAAACCCAAAGTCCTTAGGCAGAAACTTGTATGTCACTGGAATCATTTTTGGCTTCGTTTTCTTATATTCCTGTAGCCCTACCTTCATCTACAACCAAACTACTTAACATTCCTTAATCTCGCCATGATTCCCCATGGCCTCTCACCTTAGCCCGTGCTAACCTCAGTCTGCAGATTATCATCCTGGGGAATTTCCAGTAATATGCCAAGAACCAGGACAGAGGTCATCTCCTCCAGGCCTTCAGCAATCCCACTGCCCACCAGAGATGGCAGGGGCTCCTACACAATCGTTAAATTTCTTTTTACATACTTGTCGCATTGCAGACTGGTTGCCTGCTTGAGTGCCTGTCTCCCCAGATCATCTCTGAGATCTGTGGGGGAAGGCACCAGGCCTTTTTCATCTTTGTATCTCCAGCACCCACACAGGGGCCAGCACCAGAGGCATTCAGTAAACATGGAAAAGAACAAATAAATACATGCATCATGGTTGTCAGGAGGCCTGACTATAGCAGACCCTGTTTGAAAAAAGATATTGCAGCCAGATAGAACTTTACACAAAAGCAGAGCATGGTGACGGCCCACAGCGAGGGCCTGGGGGCTCTCCTAGGATGAGCTTTGTGACTGAACTTCAGGAGCTCTTTTTCATTGCTCACAGGCCCCTTTTGTTTATTTGTTGGGTCTCGTCACCTTCCCATTAGAGTTGTCTGATCTGGGATCTGGACATGCACTCTAGGCATGGCAATTTACTTTTGAGTTCTGCTGGCTGCTTTCTATCATCAACTAGAGTCTGCAAGGGTCAACCTAAGCCCGTATTCAACAGCAAAACTAAGTCATACCTGCCAAATGAGTGGGGGAAGGTCAGGGAGAGGCCAGTTAGTCCCAATCGCTTCCCTAGCTTCTCATGGTGACATTTGCTGCCCCTGGGCCCCACCCAGTCCCCTGTTCCCTCTGCAGCGTCTTAACTCAAAGCCCCAAATGATTATTCTCTAGACACAAGAAGGAGGGTAAAGACAGTGCTATGAGCACATTGAGAGCTGATATCCTAGACCTCCTTGACCTCAGGAGAAGACACTTACACAGACCCATGGGTGCTTGAGAGCCTGGTCAGCTGTGATACGCTTTGCGGGGTTTATGGTCAGCATCTGGTTGATCAAGTTCTTGGCTTCTGGAGTCACTGTGTCCCACTCTGGTGATGGGAACTAAAAAGTGGGAACAGGGGAAGGAGGGATATGAAATCTGTGCACGTTATACCCCTTGTAACCAGGTTAACCCTGGTTAACTATCGAAAGCTGCCTAGCACAAAGTGGGCTAAGCACTGGGTATCCCAGGACCTGAGTGGGATAGATTAAAGACTGGGAAAGAAAAACAGAACAATCATGGTTAGAATGCCAGAATATCATACCAGGGGACCCTGACAACTTCTGGTTCAACTCCATCTCCCTACAAGAAGGAACCCGCTGCTCAACACTATACCCAAGGCCCCACCGCAGTGGGAGGAGCCGCCACACTTCTCATCTCTATGTCACATGGCACACTACATAGCCACGCCATTCTTTGCAAATAACAGAACAAAGGGCTTCAGTGGACACCGTGATTTTACAGCCACCAACAATGGCTGTGCCAAAAAGTTGCTCCCTGGAACAGGTGGTAACAAGAATTGAGGCCTATATGGTCCTCAAAATCCCTGACACTCGCCACACCCTGAAACACACTCAGCACACCCCCTTCCCCTGGACAGAGGGGCAGGTACAAACTGCTCCTTACATCATAGGCTCCAGCCTTGATCTGCTGATACAGCTTGTGCTGATCCTCATCCCAGAAAGGAGGGTAGCCCACCAGGAGGATATACAGGATGACCCCTACAAGACAGAACACAGGTCACTGGGGTCAGTCACCTGCTTTGCTAAAGAACCAAGAAAAGCCACAAGGGGCTCTGAGCCACCCAGAAAGCCAAGGACCATCCCAGAGAGAGAGGTGGATGGCAGCCGACAATGCTGTGCCACTGTGCTTCATGCCCCACGTCACCACGCCATGTCTGGGATTTCTTCAGGCACAACCCACCCACTAAGGCATGGGTAAATCCCTCTTTGAGAAGGAGACACCATCATCTAGGAAGTAGGGGAGGAGGTTGTGATGGGAACAGCCATCCCGGGGGACACCAGAGCAAACGCTGTGACTTCACATATACCAGATGCCCGTGGGACCCGCAGGGAATAGCAATGCCTCTTTCTTGTCATCGCTGGAAGTTGAGCGCCCTTAACACCAAAAAGCTGAGTGTGTGGAATGGGCTTACCGCAGGCCCAGATATCCACAGGTTTTCCATAGGGATCTTTCCTCAAGACCTCAGGGGACAAGTAACCTGGGGTGCCAGCAAAACCTGTAGCGGAAGAGAGAGCGGAGGCACACTGAACCCACTTTCTCTCTCATTAAATCCACATCAGCAGTTTTCCCCAAGTCCCTTCTTACTCCTGTTGGTTTGGCTACATAAGCTCTCAGCACTTGGGCAGCAAGAGACAAGGGGCTGGGCTTCTTGTAGTGCCCGGAATCTAAACCAGAGGGCAAATATGTGTGCCTTAAAGGAACTTCCATTGTCCCCGGAGGCAGTAAGAATGCAGTGCTGACAGCAGCTAGTCTCACTGTACTGAGTCACGGAGGGCCAGGGGGAGCTCAGTGCCCTCCCTTCCTCCAGTCTCTCAGGAGGCCAGGACCATTAAGGGTCTGGCTTGTAGTTCTGAAAGAGGAAGGCAGATCAGGAAGAGGAGGAAGGGCGGGAGCTGCATTCCAGGAAGACAGGGTCACTCTTACCAAACCAAGCCTGTTGCTCTCCCTGTACTTCGATGGCTAGGCCAAAATCAGCCAGCTTGACGGCAGCACCCTTGCATTTGCTCGCCAGCAGCAGGTTCTCAGGCTGTATACGGAAGACGGAGAACCTCGTGAGGCACCAATCCCCGGCCCAGAGGGAGCTTAGCTCGGGACCATGAAGTACTATCACCTGGCACCAGATGGCGCCAGTGCTTCACAAACAAGAGGCAAAGGGGACCCGGGCAGTAAGTACCTTCAGGTCTCGGTGGACGATGTCGTGCTGGTGGATGTGGTTAACACTCTCCAGAATCTGATGTATACAGTGGCTGCAAAAGCACGAAAAGAAAGGTCAGTGCAGGGCTAAACCATCCACGACCACATGCTGTAGACTAAAGCACTTAACTCTGGGTCACGGATTCACACAGAATCACTGAATGAGGAGCTAAAACCTTGGACTCTCGACACCATCTGTTCAACCTACTTTACGAAAGAGGAAACTGAGTCCCAAGCAGGATAAGTGATTTGTCCAGGGTCTCCCACTAGGTAATAGCAGAGGACAGACTAGAACAGGGTCCACCAAGCCTCCTTAGATTGTGAAGGCTCAACATATCCACTTTGTTTCCAAGAAAGAATACCTCAGACTCCTGAGAAAGAGACATCATCTGACCCCTTCCTCCTTTCTCTTTCCCCCTATAGTAACTGTGTTCTTGGAGGAGAGGCTTGTGGTGGCAACTCAGGAAGGACAGTCCAACCAAGCCTAAGTTGTTTTGGGGGTAGATAAACATTATCAAGCACCTCTAAGCATTGGACTGGGCATCATACCAGCTGCATAGGGGACCCACTGCCGGCCCTGAAGTTTATCATCTGGTCGGGGAGAGAAAATGAGGACACAGGCATCACTGAGAAACAAGAACTTCAGAGCGTTTCAAAGAGGCACCCCAAGGAGCATGTCTCATCATGCTTTTGCAAAGAAACAGACAAACCAGCCTAGAGTCACATTCGGCTGCTGATTCTCAAATTCTTGAAGGCTGTCCACCTTCCAAACCCTCCTCCACGCCTGTGGTCAACTCCCAGTGGAGTGCACCAGCAGTCCAGAGCACTGGTAAAAACCAGAGGATGATTCTGGCCCCCCGGGGAACATCTGGCAACGCCTGGATTCACTGCTGGTTGTCACCACTGAGAGGGAGGGTGCTATTGGCATCTAGCAGGTAGAGGCCAGGGATGCTTCCAAACCTACAATACACAAGAGGGGCCCTCACGACCAAAAATGATCTGGCCTGAATGTCAGTAACCTGGACTGACAGTACTCCTTCCTCTGAAATCTGAGGCTGGGGCTTCCACAAGAGCCAAAGTGTCTCGCTGGGTTCCTGGAGGCTGAAGCTGAGGCCTCCCCATAAGGACATGGTCCAAGGGTAGGCTGAAGAGACTTTAAGACTGAGCTGAAGAGGAGAGTCTCCACAGAAATATATAATTAGAACAGAGCCAGGCTAGCAGGGAGAGCCTTCTGGCCAAAAATGGCAAAAGTGCGAAGTGTCCCAGCAGAGCCAGGCCAAGCCCACGGGTACAGTCACCCGCCCCAGCTCCCCCTCCTCCCCACCAGGCTCCCTGAGCTATCACCGCCTCCTCCTCCCACCCCAGAGTCTGGTCCTCCCCTGCTGGCACTGGAATTCATCTCCCACTTGAGAATTTTTCCTGAGGCTGAAGCATCTGAAGCTGATCAGCAAACGTTGGCCTCTAAGGGTTGAGAAATCTATGAGGAAACTGTTTCCCCCCTCCACACCCCCAGAGGCAGCCAGAGCTGCCACATATGCCTGAGAAGGCTGCAGGCAGGACACTCAAAATCAGGTTGTCAGGACATCACCATCAGAAAAGATTAGGGTGGGGGAGGAGCCAGGGCAGGAAAGGCAGGCCAAACAAGTGCCCAAGAGCTGTGGTGTGGGAGGAATTCTGCTGCGTCATGTGAAGAAGCTGCAGGGTTTCTTAGAGGGCTGGGGGCTGAGGGGTGTGGCTGGGAACAGTCCTCCAACCTGAGAAGCTGGTCCTGGTGGTCAGGACACTAGGTGATGGTGGCTGAACCCTCCCAGGAAGTTCCCTGGTTGGATTATTAACCCAGACGTTTACACTCCTTTGGGACACAAACCATGTTTTCCCCATCTCTGGATCATTCCCAGGATGCCTTGTATGCAGCAGAATTTGTCAGAAGAAGAAAGCAGAGATAGGGAGGGCCCTCGTGCCCTCGTGAGTATACAGTGGTGCAAAGGAAAGGTATTTCTGGTGTGACAGGGTGAAAGAGATTTGTAGGAGCTTTGCAGAAAACTGATCTGGGAGTGCTGAATTATTAACTTCTAAGCATGCCCATGGAATGTAGCCTGAGTCCAACTCTACAGAATCTTTGTCCAGGTAAGAGCTCTTCTGATCGCTCCCACAGACAGTTCAAATAGGCACAATGCCCTGCCCGCTACGACGGTTAAGAGGCACATTTATACCACAGGGCCCTTGTCTCACCTGGCATCGGCTTCACTGTAGTATTCCCTGGCCACAATGTCTTCAAACAGCTCTCCACCGGTAACCCTGCAACCAACAAAGAGGGTCAGAGGAGGCAGCATCCAATAGGTAACCGACAGCCACACCATACAACGGCTTTTAGAGACGTGTCAACTCTACATGTGCTTCCTCCGCAAGCTCAGAACACATCAATCCTTCAGTGAAATGGAGCTTCTTCCTGGGACAACGTGAGCCTCCCCTCCTCCTGCACATTTCTGTTTCTAGAATTTGCAGATTACCTAATACTCTGGTAAAGATGAATGTACAGGCAGTTAAGAGAAAATAACTAACTTATTCAAACAGTCTTAGCTTCATTTGAGACCGATATGAATACTAAGATCCAGCTGCCCAAGAAGGACTGACCTACTACTGAAGCTGAAGAACAATGAGACCAAGGACACAGAGACCCAACCCTGAAAATACCAAAGAGGCATTTCCATTAGGTGAAGAACCACTTTTAAGACATCAAACCACAACCAGAGTAGAGGAGAGACCAATGGGAGCCCAGTTTACAACTAATAAAAGGTGTCTTCAATTTCCCAGAATTCTTAAGGTCATGCAAAGAGCTATGTTGTGTATCTCCACTAAGGACAACACACCAAGAAACAAGAAAAAAAAAGCATTTGCACAAGGTGTGCTGCTGAACAGGAAATGCAAGAGCAATGCCACCCTAGGGTCAGAGCCCTAGAGAAACACTGAGCAAGGAGACCCTCGGCAACCTGCTCATTACCAGAGGATGTTCAAAATCAAACCCCTCTCCACGGGCATAGACTCAGTTTAGGGCTTTTTTTCCAAGCCTTCCTCTTGAGCCAGCTGGAGGGAAAGGCCCCCACACCCTTAGAAAGTGGCACTTACAGGTCAAACACGAGGTAATGAAACCCTTCTTCAGAAATACTGTCATGGAGGCGTACTGCAAGAGAGGAGATGGGGACAGATTAACAGAGAGAAAACCTGGAAAGCCTACTCCTCTCCTCCTTGGCCACCCCAGCCCTGCCCCATCCTGTCAGCCCCACAGGTTCTCTGCCAAGAAGGGGCAGACCCAGCATCCCTGGATCCAAGATGTGGCCACAGAGCAGAGATGACCAGACCTCAGATCCAGGGCTTGGGTCGCCATTTCAGACCTCCTCAGATATAGGCGAGAGACAGAAGAAGCTTTGTGGCTAAGTAAGGCAAGATGGAGAAAAGCAGGAACCTTCTTCCGAGAGGGGCTGGTCCCAGCGAAGGTGGTCCTGGGATGTGACGTGTGAGGGTGATGTGTGAGGGTGCAGTGCAGAGAGAGAAGCACCTAGGGATGCAGACCAGAGAGGGACAGAGGATGACAAGATGGGAGACCTTGGAGTAAATGGGAGCAGAAGAATTAGGGTCAGGGGAAGAAGCGGGAAAGGCAGAGCCCAGCAGGCAACACACAGATTCAGGCAACGACAATAACCATTAATTAAGTGCCAGGCCTTGAGTTAGGCTCCTTGCGTACATTACTTAAGCTACAAGTATGTATGGGGTACTGACTGTGTGCAGTAGACGGTAGGATTTAGGAAGGACATAGTATCTACTTCAAGGAGTTTATTATTCCTGATGACCACTCCGAGATATTACTCCCATTCCACAGATGAGGACACTGGAGGCTAAAAGGTATAGAGTTTCTTGCCAAAGGCCAAAGATCTGGTGGGTCCAGATGTGAACCCAGCTCTTTCTGACTCCAAAAACTGGTTTATACCACTCTGTCCTACAAGAAATGGGGAGGAGCCCACATACCCAGGCAACAAAGCAGTTGAGCCTGGAGAGAAACTGCTCATGAATGTGCCCACAAGATGGGTACGGGAGGCTACTGCATGGAGCTGCAGTAAAGGCGAAAGAAAAGGCTGGTGAGCAGAAATCTCTTCCCACTCACAGCCTCCAGAGCTCTTGGGCAAGAGCCCAACCTGATGCTGCTGAGGTCTCCTCTTCAAGCTTCTGCCCACAAAGCCAGCTCATGGGGTTAAATGCCAAATGCACCCTCAGCATCATTCTAATGCTAACGCACCTCTGCTTTGACCAACCCTCCTGCTCTGGTCCCTTCCCTCACCTGCACTCGCCTGATGGAGAACCTGTTTCCCAAAGGGCTCCCTCCGTTTGACCTTCATGCAGTTCCAGGAGCTCCTCACAGAGCATTTCAGGAATGGCCTGACACCAAACCAACCAGTGAAGTTCTTAGACACAAAGAAATCTCCTTTGTGTCAGGCCCCCACCAGCTCAAATGACAGCTTCCATTTCTAGTGTGAGGGTGTCTCCTCAGGACTGAGGCACTTCCTTACCTCCCCTTTCCCCCAAAGCAAGATGAGCTGAATGTACAATCTAGGCCCTCAGCCATCACTGGAGCCCGGTGCTTTTCCTCACTTGACAAATGAGGACTCAGGCTTGCCAGGGCGAGAACCAGGGCCCAGCAATTGTTTATGCTTCAGACTGCTGACCTTATTAGATCTGATCTGGTTACTCAACCTCAAAATTCCACCAGAACTCAGTACTTCTGCCATTTACCAACCAGATCAAAGGTGGGTGGTACTCCTAAAATTCCTCCTCCTCAAATGAGTCTCTCCTGTACTTGGGCAAAAAAGCTCATACTTCTCTAGGCCTGTGGGTGACAGAATGAAGAAGCTACAGCCAGACCCCTGCCTCCCCCCACCCTCACTAATTCAGGCACACTCAGGCGAGCTCCCCCAAAGCCCTGCCACCCTTGTTCCTGACTTGTGCTTCTCTGGCCGGAGTGGGTGTCTCACACTGAGCCCTGTCGCAGCTGCTGCTCCCTTGCTTCCAAAAGGACTTTCCATTTAATTAAAAATTTGCTATTAAAAAGCATTAAAGTATGTAATACAAATAATCCCCTGGAAATCAGCTGTCCCAGAAGCTAAAGATCAGCTTCATTAGGGAGGTGACTAACAGCAGCAGGCGGAGGCACTAACAGGGCAGCAGGTATGATGCTAACAGTGACTCCCAGGGGAGTCCTGGCACCTGGCTATCCTCCCCAGGACCCCTGACCCCAGACCTACACATCCCCCTCCCTGAGCCCAGCAGGGCAAAAAGGGCAGGCACTCATGCCTCTGCCCAGACAGGGAGTCACAGGCACTTGCCCTTCACCAGGAAGACCACACACAGAGACCAGGTGTGAGGAAACTGGGAGGGGAATCAGATGAACAGAGCTTCGAGGGAAGACTAGTCCTCCCAGGCCACCTAGCCCAGAGCTCCGCTTTGATGTATGTCTCAGGGCCAGGCACCGCCAAGGCAAGGAGGGACAGGTGTGGAAGGCTCCATCACTGAGCCAGACTGCTATCTTTCTTTTTCCATTTGTGAACAAAATGAACAGGGGACTGAGAACAAGAGGAGAAACTTGATTGCACCACTCTAAGTGCCAACCTAGCAGATTCTCAATAATAAAGATCCAAATTATAATACCTAACATTTAGTTGAGCTGTTTCAATGTGCCAGGCGTTATGCCAAGTGCTTTACACATGTTATTTGATTGAACCCTTGCATTAGCTCTGTGGGGGTAGGTACTTCTGTTAACGTCTGTGTAACAGGACAGGAAACAGAGGCTCCAAAAGAAACTCACCCAAAGTTACACTGAGTGGCAGAGATGAGACTTGAGGCTAAAGCAGGCCAATATCAAGATCCCTGACTTTGTAGGACAGCCTGGAGGGAGTCACTTTCTCCATCCTCTTGGGCAAAGGAGCTCTAACCTGTCCCTATTAGCCCTGGCCATTCTCACTTGCTCAATGACGTCCATGCGGCATCCTCCCTGAAGCAGGTGTGGCTGGACATGCCAGGGACACAGCTGTGAACAAGAGAAACCCAGCAGCCTCTGGGGGGACGGGCTTTAAAGAAGCATTTATACAAACATATAAGCAAGGATTAGGGGCTACTGGGGAGAAGTAAAGTATGTGCAAGGAAAAAAATCCAATACCCAGGCCATTCCATTGTCATGAGAGGGTATGGAGGCCAAGGAGAACCAGATCAACCTTAGACAGGAAGATCTGGGAAAAGAAGCATGAGCATTTGCTGCATTACAGTCGTAAACCTAGTTATTGTTCTTTACAAACTGTGGAAGGAAAAACAAGCCAAAAAAAAAAAAACACAGTGTCTCATACCTTCAAGTACTGACAAAGCGACAACCCAAATCTCATGGCTATTTCCAATCCTTTAAAAACCACCGGACAGTATGCCACATTTTAACTAACAAACTTTGGTCAAAAAGGCACTGACAAAGTATCAGCGTTCTGATACGTCCATGGAAATAACAGGGTTGGGGAGGAGGTCCTGTCATCCCAGGGGGCTGGTGAGGGAATGAAGGCTGCCCTCCAGGAAGGAGCAGGTGGGCATGGATCTGGGAGCTGCGCACTTATGCTCCAATGTTTCCATCTCTTTCTTTTCAACTATTATTGCTACACTTACTATTTATTAGCTGTGTGTGGCCTGGGCCCAAGGAAGGTAAAAGGCAACCAGGCTTGAATAACATGTGTGAACTGAGTTGGGACTGGAGGGACTACTTCTGGGAGCTGGAATCTCCAGTTTCATCACCTCCATTTATTTCCTAGGCCTTGTTCACTTGCTCAACCTTCTCAGAACAACTCCATTAAGAGACACAGATGACAAAACAGAGGCACAGGTAAGTAAAGTCATGTGCCAGAGGTCACAGCTGCCCAGCAAATCCCAGATTCAGACCTGGAGGACTGGACACCAAGGCCACAGACCTTTGCTTCTCTACATGCTGAACCAGCAGCATGAGCTTCACCTGGAGAAGTGGGGAAGCTCAGGTCCACCCCAGACCTACTGCCTCAGAATCTGAATTTTAACACAATCCCTAGATGATTCACAAGCACATGAAAGTTTGAGAAGTACTGCTCTAAACCACAATGCTAGGCTGTGATCGAAACTGCTGGGGCAGCTCAGCATGAAGGAAGACAGTCTATTCATTAGAGGAATTCAGAGCAGGGAGCAAGCAGATCACAGGCAGAAGACACTTCATTCAGACTCTGGATGATCAGCACCACTGCCGCTTCTTCCTCTCAACTCTGCACCTCTGGCCACTCTCCCAGGGCTGTTTTAGGTTCTGCAGTATGCCTCAAAACCAACAGGCTTAAAAGGAAAAAAAGACTTTATCTTTTAAAGCAATTTTGGGTTCACAGCCAAACTGAGAGGAAAGCACAGAGAGCTCCCACCTACCCGCTGTCCCCACACACGCACAGCCTCTCCCACTATCAGCATCTCCACAAAAGAAGTAAGCTCATTACAACTGATGAACCTACACTGACACAGCATTATCACCCAGAGACCATGGTTTACATTAGGGGTCACTCTTCCAACAGGCTTTCAACTCCTGGGGTAGAATATCTATTAAGGGAAAACACTGGGGGTGCCAGGCTCCTTGTACCAAATACCCTTCTGAATGCAAGTGCCGGTGAGTCTGACAATGATCGGGGTGAACCACGTGCTCTCTGCTTCCTCACCTCTGTACCACTCTTGGGCTAGGCCACTGGTATCCCTGCCGGATGGAATTAGAAGCTAAAGCCAAAAGGGCCACTCTGAAGGATGAAGCAGTGGAGAGAGAAGAGGAATAGCGAATTAAGGGGACAAAATGGGCTCCTCTTCTGCCACAAGCCAGGTCAAGATCCATGGCAACCCCCATCTCCTGGACCCACAGCTCCCTCTCATCTCTAGGAGTCCTGGTTCCCACCGGAGGATGGACAGCCTGGCCAGATCGTTCTCCCAGGACATGGTCCTGACTACGCACCCTTCACTCTCCCTTCCCTTGACCCCCAGACAGGGCCTCAGACCAATGCCCCCAGGGTCTGGGAGCAATCATGAAATGGAAGCACAGTTTTAGGCAATGAGATGCTGACAAAGGGAGAGAGCCTTGCCTGGTCTTCCCTGGGTCCTGCTGTCTCCCTAATAGAGCAGATGGCTGGGGGAGACAGTCCTTCCATCTGCCTTGATTCTGCACTGGGGACTGGTGGTTAAAGAAAAAAAGGGCTACCAAACCAAGTCAATTCTAAAAGGTTCAAAAGTATATATCTAATTTTTGAAAGCACAGAAAAAGAAGGCTAGGGTCTTTTCCAGCTAGAATTCCACTTCTGTACTTCCTGGTTGATTCTCAATTGTCTGTGTCCGACCCTGACCCTTCTGTGGTCTACCACGCCCATGCTGCAGGTAACAAGGACATGGTTCAACCTCCTGGGCCATCGACCCCACCCTTTGTTCTCCCCCTCCCTTCCAGCGGGGGCAGTTCATCACTGCTCTATGAGTTGCTCACTTGGGGCATAAGGAAAGGAAGTTGTTGCCCTCAGAACCTGAGACCTGGGACTGGAACACCAAAGCGCTGCTGTGTTTGTGGATGGCTTTAGTCACCCACCCGCTTTCTCCCTCCTGTTCTGGCACTGCTAGCTCAGAAAGACAAGCTCGTAAAGTCTGGAGGGACCAGGTAAGCAGTCGAAAGTTAACAGCATAGACAGTGGCCAGAAGGCTAAGGGGGCAGTCACTGCCCAGGTCCAGCTGATGCTGGCCATGCATGGATGTGGGCTTGGCAGAGTCAAATCGTCTGATTCGAAAGATTGGGAAATAGAATTTTCTTTTTTTTTTAATGTGAAATCTCATTTTAAAATACTGGCAAATAATAAAAATATTTTTAAACCACTAAGCCAGCCAAACAAAACATGCCTGAGTCGGTGACTGCCGTTTTAGCTGTTCCTCTAGTCGTTTCTCTCCTACCCAAGGTGACAATTTGGTCCCCACCATGCTGTTTTCAGGTGAGGGTTGAACTTCAGACAGCTCAGGGGTTCCCAGCCTAGGACTCGTGGGCTGAGAGGTGCTGGCTTCGTGGAAGACTGCACCAGGCAGAACTGAGCACCAGCTACGCCGATCTGTGTTGCGTGTAAGTCAAGCTGCTGACTGCCATCTATAAGGCCATGCATGGCCTCAGTTCTGGTTACCTCAAAGCTCCCTTCCCCTCAGGCTGGAGTATGACCCCACTCGCCCGTGTCAGAGCTCATGGTGAAAATCCCAGTCCTAGGCCTGTGAAGCTGGAGGCTGAGTAGCTTGGGAGAGAGCACTGAACTTCAGCAAGACACCTCACAGTGCCGGCCACCAACCCAGCAGAGTGGGCAGCCTCTGGAGCACCCCTAATATTTGGGCCATCCCTGAGGTGCACAGAAACTCACTGTCCTTTGTGATAATTGGAGCTTTCAGGGAAAACCTAGGAGATGTTCCCTGCTTTTCTACCTCAAGTCAAGACTGGGGTTTCTGCTCAGACACTGAAGCCAGCCCAGTTTCTGTCCCCTCCGAGAGAAGCACCAAATCGGGGCCAACGCTTTTGGCAAAGACTTCTTCAGCTGAACAATGTAAAACTGAGCCAGAGTGGGTTGTGGCAGGCAAACCTCCTCGGGCTTTGGAACAACCAACAATGTGCTCTTGTCCCCTGAGTCAGGGTGGGAGCAGGGAGAAATCCTCTTAATTTTTTCTCTTTCTCCAGCCAAGTGGCTCCTGCCACCCCTTCTTCAGGGAAGCCAGGCGGGTGGGCAGCTTGCTTTCCTGGCTCCGGGGAATACAAACGGGAGCACCATGGAAACCCCCAGAGTGCGCACGATACCGCAACAAGGAACAAAACTCTTTCAAGTCCAGAAACAAAGTGCAGACCCTTTTATGAGGGCCACGGACGGCCCCTGGTGAGGGCTGCTGGCAGGCTACTTGCCCCGAGCCACGCACGCCGAAGACCTGGACCTCAGCCCAAAGACGGAAGGAGAGGGGAAGAAAGGGAGCCTGAAACATATTCTGGCACCTCACTCCCAGCCCTGAGATGGCACCACAGGAAGGGAGACATTCAGGTCTCTAAACTAGAACAGCCCAGAATTCTGAGCTGCGATCCTGCCTGGGTAAAAAAAGACACCAGGCAGACGCCAAGGGACAGAAGTGGTTCCCCACACAAAAACAGTGGATCTCTGTTCTCTCCACCTTCTACAAAATGCCCAAGACATGCTCTACATAAGGGCACTTACCAATGTTTGGATGTTTCAAAAGTCGGCATATCCGGGCCTCACGTTCTAGTTTCTGGTGGTCTAAACGTGGAAGAGAGAAAACAAAAGCTATCAGACATCCATGCTATTTGTGGCCACTTGGCTATTCATATGCCTTCAATTCTTAGGCATCTACTATGGCCCCCTTTTTTTAAAAAAACAATTTGCTGAATTAACATAGCAGATCATGGCAATTCTGGAGACAGGTATTAACAACAACCTTTTCTCATGAAGCAGTGTCTTAGGAAAGCTTCCCAAGCTAGTGAGCGGCAGAACCAGGATTTGAATCCCAACTAAAACTCTGGTGCTCTTTCCACCACAGCAGCAATTTCACTGGGCCAGGGTGTCCAGAATCTCTTCCTTGTTGAAAAGTTTTATTGAATACCTACTACATGAACACATATTGTGCTAGGAGTTTTGCATATATTCTCTAATGCAGTCTTCATGGCAATCCTGAAACATAACCATGCTGACAATGGAGACTAATGAAAATTTGTAAAAAAATAATAATAATAATAGCTAATGTTTATTGAGTGTTTACTTCTACACCAGGCAGATACATCTTTTAATTTGGTCTCATAACATCTCTTGGAGGTTGGTAGTATTACAATGCCCATTTTGCAGAAATCCTGCTTCTCCCCAGGACCCCCTTGGCTGCCCACTGCTGAGAGCTCTGACCTATTGCCACACAGGTTCTGGGGTTACTCTGCTTTGGTGAAATGACCAGAATTCAAGATCCCAAACATCTAAGCTAGATGTGGTAGCTGATTCCTTCCAGAGGAAGGCAGAGCTCCAGGCAGCAGGAGAGGCTGCTACTGCTTAAAACAAGGTAGCCTAGAAGCCCCAGCCACTCCACCCCCATCTCTACTTGCTAAACTCCACCAAAGCCACCTCCTTCACAAAGTCTTCCCTGTTGCTCCCAGTAGACTGTGACTTCTCTCCCCATGACCCAGCCCTGTCTCCCACAGCACCTCTTATAATTCTCACATCACACATTTAAATCACCTATCTTTCAGTCACAAGCTCTTCAGAGTGGCACCTCCCTGTGTGATGCTTCCTAGAGTTCCTTCCATATCAGAGGCTTAATAATGGTTTATCAATAACATTGATAGTATTAGTAAAAACTATTCTTTATTAAATACTTACTATACACTGGGCAGAGGCACAGACAATCCTATTTCATCCTCACAGAAAGAAACCCAGTGAAACGGAAGATCTGATTAGCTCAGTTATATTGCAAAGGAGGAAACTGAGGCTTAAGAGTTTCAAGTAACCTGCCCAAGGTCACACAAACAGCCACCAGATGCAGGTGGTCTGAGCCTAGAGCCCTCTTTCTCCATCGATATGCTATGATGACAGGATCAAAAAAGTGACAGCATCAAGTCAAGACTCCAGGCTTTAGGGGGACAGTCCAGTTCACCCCAACTCCTACAGGTCCAGGCAGGTACCATCCCTTCCATACCTGCCAAGCGATTTCTGCATCCCTTGGGAGGGGCTTGTGCCCACCCCACCTCTACCTAAACAGCAAAGAGCCTCTGTAAAGCCTTCCGTGACCCTCACAACCATCCTACCAGGCAGGTGCACTGGCTGTCCGCATTTCACAGACAATAAAACAGGCCCAGAGAGGTTAAATAATTCACCCAAGGTCCTACAACAGGAATGGGAGAGAAGTGAGAATTCAAACCCAGGCCTGCCTGAGATAACGTACAGAGTACAGACAAGGAAGAACTCTTATTTACTGTCTAACCAAGCACCCTCGGCTCCATGCTAAACGTTCCCTCTAGGGATGGCTCTGCTCTGTGGAAGGAGGTAGGGACAGGCAGAGATTAGTTCCTGCTGCCCAGCTAATCTATCCCAGCTGCCCATAGATCTGGGTCAGGCCTTCTGTCCCATCCTTGAGTTTGGTGTGATGACTGACCAGGATGCAGCCAGGCAAGGTCCAGGTAATCCCACACTGCCTGCGACCCCTTGGGGCCGGGCCTTCCAGAAGGCAGTGCAGTTGAGGAAGCAGCACTAGCCTTGCGTGGTGACAGGGGGCTTGCTTCTTCCAGACCTGACTTGGGGATGTCAGGGCGACCCCACCTTCCTCCCCACTGCTGGTCGTGGGATGGTGGTACCGAGCAAGGCACACTAAAGCTGAAGACCCCCCAGCCCTCTCTTTCACCACTCACCTCACACCCTCTAACCCTCAACTCTCGGGCGCGGCTGCCCGGGCAGGTGCAGGAGAGCAGTATCTTGCGATGCGGAGGTGGCAGCTGAGGGGAAGGCCCAAAAGATTAATGTTTATCTCCTCCCTTAAGTCTCTTACTGGCTAATGGTTACAGTTCCACAACAGCAACAGCACTAAAAATAAGGGAGCTCTGGCTTTATCAGTGACTCAGAGTGGGAAGAGAAGACACAGTCACACTCCCAGCTCCTCGAAGGAGCTGCCCAGGGTCCAGAGGGTCCTAGAGAGTCACACAGTTTGACCCTAACTCCATGGAGCTGAGGACCACATCCTGTACAAGTCTTCTCTGAACCCCAGGCTGTGCCAGGGTCCTTGCTCTGACCCTCAGTCATGGAGTCTGGCCATTTCCCATTGGTTTTGAGTCAGGCAGCCCAAGATGGAGTCCTAGAGCTGTGAGTTCCAAACCCATCTGAGTCTCATTTATTCATCCAGGAAACACTGAGACCTATTATGCGACAGGTGCTGCTTCAGATGCTGGGGATGCAGCAGTAAACAGAAGAGACAACAGTCTCCACCCTCAGCAAGCTGATATCCTAGTGGAGCTTGGTTAGGGGACAGACCGTAAGAACTGGATGGCATGTTAGATGTCATGGCAAGTGCAATAAAGAAAAATAAAGCAGAGGAGTGGGAGAGTGCACACTTAAACTGCATGGTCAAGGACAGCCTTGGCATGGAAGTGGCACGTGATTAGACGGAGGTGACAGAGTGAGCCAGGTACATAGCTTGGGAAAAAGTTTCCTCACTTCTAAAATGAAGACAGGGATATCTGTGGCTTAGATGATGTATTTGGGTAAACGCTCTGCACAGTGCCTGGCACTCAGGGAGAGCCTCTTTCCCAAGGGTCCAGTAGTAAGACAGACGAGGTCTCCCAGGCTGGGCTTGTGCCCATGGCCATCACCAGAGACACGAGAGAGTTGAACCCACTCTCCATCAGCCTGGGCAGTCACAAGGTCTTGGAACACTAACCAAGCCCTCAACCTGGCTCCATCACAGCCTCCCATGTGGGTGGGGCCCACTGGGAGCTGCAGCCTGCAGGGGAAGGTTACCAGCAGGGTAACCTCCGAGAGAGACCAGCCCAGGAAAAGCCACTGTCTGTGGGAGCCCTGGTCGTCCTCGGCCCCAGCCTTACGGGCTGTGGCGCCCTGCCATCCTGAAACTCTGCTCAATGAGCCATGTGGTTTCTGCCCTACCACGCTCTCCCTGCCTCCTCACGAGGATCCTCGCTCGGCCAGCCAGCACCCCAACCTCTGCAGCTGCTGTCACCCATCCCTTTTCCCCTCACTTCCCATCCTGTTGTCCACTGTGTGTCTGGGAAGGAGCACAGGGCTCCACACAAGCAGCAGTGATGTTTCAGGAGCAAGTCAGGTTTGCAGAGCATCTTTTCCAGCTGCAGGTTTGTCCTGTAAACTCAGCACTCATTGCTGTGCTGTGCTTAGTCGCTCAGTTGTGTCTGACTCTATGAGACCCCATGGACTGCAGCCCACCAGGCTCCTCTGTCCACGGGGATTCTCCAGGCAAGAATACTGGAGTGGGTTGCCAGGTCCTCCTCCAGGGGATCTCCCCAACGCAGGGATCAAACCCAGGTCTCCCGCATTGTAGGCAGATTCTTTATCAATAGCTACCAGGGAAGTCCAAAACTCAGCATCCCCAAGTCCCAAAGGGCTAAGGCCACTGACCTGGCCTGGTCCACAGTGGTAGGTCCAGGCCCTGGCTTGACATCCCAAGGTGCTAACACATCAGCCAGTCCTCCCATCATGAAGGCAGCCTTCTGCCTTGAGACATCCCTCCTTCCAGTGACCACTGAGCTCTGTTCCTAGAGAACAGCCTAGACTTTCTTCAAGGCTGACCCTCTTCCCACCCACCTTTTGACCGGGCTCGTCCCCACCCCCTCACACGGCCCAGCCCCCCCTTCCTGTTTGACAACAGCCACTTCCCGCTTTTGCACAGGGCCACTTCCTGCCTGCCTGTGTGCTACTGCCATGGAGAGACCCACCCCTGCCGGCCTTCAGCCCAGCTCCAACCACAGCCCTCTGCAAGGATTTCCCCCTCAAGAGCAGAGGTGGTAACAGGAGCAGAAAGCAGAAGCAGCCGTTATCAAGATCCCACTTCAGGCCTTCCTGATAGCACCCTCAGGTCAGGGCCAGGCCCTGGACACAAGGATCCCTTGCCTCCACTGCTTTCTGCATAAGAGCTTAAGACTTGGGTCAGGGCACCACAGAGGCTGAATACCCTTGACGAGAAGGGCAGCAAAGGAGTGACCAGATGCAGAGCAGAGGAAGCAGACTGTGAGGAGACCTCGAAACACCTCTCCCCTAGCACCCCGAGGGATGATGCCTACTCTAAACTCACTTTCCTGCCCCAGCAGGAGGGAACACAGGGAGAACCAGCCAGGTTCTCCACAGCCCTGCAGAGACACAATGGCTGATTTAGTGACGTCTCTAAAACCACGAATGCCAGCACAGACTTCAACTAAGATCCTGCCGACATCTAAACATACAGCCCACTGTAAGTGGGAAAAGACACAGAGCCCTGCTCTGGCTATGGGGACTCTCCCCACGTTCTGATCTCAATGACATCTTCGACTTTTCGGAGTTATTTTGAAAGTCTGTGCCTGTGGTCCCAAGGTAGATCAGGATAAGCTTTCCCACAGCCCACCCAGTTCAGATGCTCTGTGTAGGCGTCTCCTCTTGCCGTCCCCCTCTTGGCCCTCTGAGGCATCGCTTGGAGGAGCAGAAACAAGGGCAGCACAGGGATTTGGTGTCATAATCCACATTCCCCAGCTGCTTATAAACAGCCCCTGGCCTTGGGAATCCCAAGCTACAATCCCATTGACCTCCCCCTGACATTGTGATGCCACAGCCCTTCCTCTTTGAATCTCACTCTAAAGGTGCAAAGTCCCCAATTAAGAGCAAAAGTCTGTGTATCACGTATGAGCAGGGGCTACAGCTTCTAATTCCTTCATATCCATACACCTGGGGACTAGCTGAGGGCTGTGAATACAGCATAATGGGGCCTGAAGAGTCCCCATGTGAACCCCCAAGGCTCTGTCTTTTGAACTGGTGTCCTTTCCTTCTCTTCAGCCCTAACTCAAGCAGTTTTAACTGAGTGACACAAAGACCTGAGCCTTACTCTGATCTTTAAGACAAGAGAAGCTTTAACTAAGGAGGACAAGGAGAGAGGCTCCAAGAAGAGGCCCATAGTGAGTCTTCCCAAACCAGCTTGGACAGAGAAAATCCCCATGGGGTCACTAGCAAGCCCCAAGAAGGCAAGGCTCTGCCTCTGGACACTCTCAAGGCCAGAACAGGGTCAGCCACTGAGCTCTCCATGCCCCCAGCAGGGCTCTGGATGCCTGCAGCCTTTGCCCACTGTTTTGGTGACATTTCCTTCATGGTAACCAGCCCCAAGTAAAACATCCCAGGAAGCAGCCCCTAAAAATAGCTCCTCCCAGGGCAGCAGCAAGCTGGGGGAGGGGAAAGAGAGGGAGGAGAGAAGAGGGGAGCAGATGGGAAGCTGCTGCTGTTGATAGGGCCCAGGAAGTAGAGGTGGTGTTTGGGGGGGAAGTGGCTGGAAACATTCCTACCATAGAGCAATTTCTACCCACAGAGGTATGTTCAGAGAAAGCAAGACCTAGTCAGTGGAAGGGAGGGATCTGCTCCACTGGGTCAGAGCTCTGGGTCTAGACGGAGAGGGGTGGAGGTGGTCATTCAGGATTTAGCACAGAAACAAAATATCCAGAATGTGTATTTTAAAGGGAAGAGCCAAAGGGAAAATGATGACCACACTGCTTAAAGATGCTGGGATCTGAGCACTGGCAATATCACTGGCATGCCTACAGCTCAAAACGAACAAACCAGTCTTTTGTGTCCTGGTTTCCCCACCGGCTATAAGGGAGATCTGTCTGTCCCATGGACAGAAGACAAAGGGCTTCTGCTGAGAGGCACTCAAAAGGTGCAAAGTGCCCATCTCTTCCTGTCACCACCCTTTTGGCACCCATGGGATCAGGTCTTTGTCAGCCTGCCAAGGCTGTCCAGAGAGCAGCACACTCAGAGATGGGGCAGGAGCGGGTCACACCCACTCCACCCCTTCTCTGCCTCCAGCCTCGGCAGAGAATGGGGTCAGCCACTCACCTCTAGGGTTTCAGCACAGCCTCGAAGCTTGGAGCACAGCTCCTGACAAGGGCCCAGAGCAAGTAGCAGGAAGCAAGCAGGGGCTTCTCCTACAGGATGGGGCCCCTTCCAACCTGCATCACCACCCTATGATGCTAGCACCCAAAATCACTCTGGGAAGGGGCAGGTGGGCAGAACGGCAGGCCATTGTTGTAGGAGCTAACTCACACAGCTCACAGCATGGCTAGATGATGAAACTGACCCTAAGCACAAAGAAGGGGCCTCCAGGCTGTTTCCTCATCCAGCAGGGAGAGTCAGAGGAGCTCAGTCACCAGGATGCTCACTTCTCTGTCAACAGAAATCAGTCTGTTTTATCCCCAGGAGGAAAGCACCGTTTTAGATCTAACCTCCTTAAACGCTTCAGGTCCCAGAGTCCCAGTGTTCCAGTGCTGCATAGATCTCTCTTCCTCCTGGCCCTCCCTCACCACTGCATCATCCTCCCCTCTCTTCATCCTTAACAGGAAAGTCTCACTTGGAGATACCACAGGGGACACCAGTGTCATGGGGGCTACTCAGGCCAACACTAAGGGGGTGGAGACTTTCAGCTGGCATCACCTGGGGGGATCCTATTTCAGTCCTCAGGGCCAGCTGGACTGAGAAAGGCACAGCCTTTGCCCTTCTGGTGGCCAACACGCCACAATTACAGCCACTCAGCCTGCCACGGCCTTGGACGTGAACTGACACCCCAACCTGGGGGCTCAGAAGAGCCCCTAATCACAGAACAGCCCATGTGCACGGATGGTCACACAGAGGCAGAGACACCACCTGGAGAAGGCTGCGCCAAGGTGTGTCTGGTAAATATCAAGGAGCGTGGCCAAGAGCCACTGTCACGGCTGTCGCTGTTTAGACGGCGTTTCTTAAAGTGTGGCTCAGGGCCCACCTGCATGAAATTCACTAAGGCACTTGTTAAAAGTGTAGATTCTGAGGCTCCAACCCAGACCTCCCAAAGCAGAATCTCTGGATAGAGCCCAGGAATCTGCATTCTTAACCAGTCCTCAAGGTGATCCTCTTGCACACTAAAATTAAAAACTGCTGCTTAGAGGAAGTCCTGACATTGCCCTAAAAGGCCGTTTATAACAGGGAAGGAAGATGATAAGCTGTAATATCATCCAGTATCTCCCACCTGTCTTATTCCCCAAGCACAGGTCTTTAACTTCATCTGCTCTCTCCTACAGTTGTGTTAGGACTACAGCCTGGCCCACAGATCAGAACGAGAGAACCCAAGCCAGTACCAGGATACAAGGGTTCCAGCAACTTGGCTATGAGTTTCCTGAGAGCCAAAGCCAAAAGGCAACCTGGTTGGTTACACAGTCCACTCATTCAACCTGTATAGGAGGCATAGTATGTATCAGGCCCCTGTATCAATATGTATCAATCACGTATGTAAAGAAACTGATATGATTCCTATCCTTACTTCCCAGGTCCTGGGGAAGGGGAAAGCTTTTGCTTAGATTTAACTTCACTAGAAATTTCTTCACATGGGGTATACAGATTAAATAAATAAACAAACAAGGCAAGTGCTGTTAACAGATTTCACAATATTGCTTCCCATAGCACCTCTTAGTAAGGCTAAGCATTCCTTCCCAGTGAAAGCAATTGGAATTCAGATAAATGGTCCAAATAGAGAAACTTCTTATGATGTAAACTGCTCCAAGGATAAATCCTAAACTACATAGAAAAAAGAAAGGACCATTTGCCCTTCAACTACAGCAATATGGGAAATGGTTTGGATATAAGCAAGAGAGTGGGATATGAAATGTTATGTTCCACGAGGTGAAAATCTATATGCATATGAATAAAGATAAGAAGGGAATCTGAAGATTTAAAAATAAAAGAAGACATAAGGGCTCAGGCTCCTGGGGGAGGGGGTGCTCTTAAATCTTAAAATAACGACTTATCATTGCCATCACCTGGCCCACTAGCTCTGCATCCAAGCCTATTTTAAATGCCTCCTTCAGCCTAGCTGAGAGCTAAGCTTGGAATCACGGGCTCCCTTAAGAGCCCCAGCTCCACACCTATTGCTGTTCCAAAGCAAATGGAGTGACATTATGTGACTTCCAGTGACTTTACGCAGGCAGACCCGCAGACGAAGACAGTGCTCAACACTCAGCTGCCTTAGCTCTCTACGTCGCCGCACAGCCACCATCATGGGCCCCTGAGGCCACCATAACAAGAAACAAGCGAGCAAAAGGATTCTTATCCAGAGCTGACCCCCCCAGAAGACCAGGTGACCTCTCCCCATGCCTCCTGGGCCACCTCACCACGGATGGCAAGGAGAAGCAGCCTGACACTCTCTCTTTCACTCTGAGCGCAGAGAATCACAAACAAGAAAGGAACAGGCAGAGAGACACAGCAAACCCCCTTCAGACCTTCCTGGATGACCCTGGTGGGCCCACTACATTCCCAGACACAGAAATCCAACACCTGTGGAGCCCTAGACAGACAGACAGCGATGAGTGAAACCCAGCCCCAGCCACTGCACCTTTATAAAATATACAGCGTAAACTGAGAGGCTATAGGGAAGCCACGGCCTTCACTCACTAACCCTACAGGCACTAGCCTAGTGGGCACCCTGGCCCAACCCTTCCTGGGAGCTCAAATCCCCTATACCCACACCTACAGTGCAACCCCCGGACGACTCCCTCCATCTCCAAGACAACAGCCTCCCACTCTCAATCTCCAAACAGTATTGGCACTTACATATCCCTGACCTCTCTTGTTGGCATCTATACCTACCAGCCAGGACCAGGCCTCTGTCCCATAGTTAAGCTGGCACACAGGCCACACAACAGAGCCCCAGTTTTGGCATAACCATCTCGAGAGGGGGAGTTGCTGCCTGAAGCATATGATCTTACACAAGAATCTTCTTGAAGAAAAAAAAAATCAGAGGGAAATGAAACCTCATCCAGTTTGGGCAGGGAAAAAAGATATCAGCTGGGAAAGATGGAACAAGGTTGAAAGAAGGTGAAGCCTGGAAAGGGTCGTGACCACACAGGTTAGGGAAGTTCAGGTGAGTAGGGAAGGGATAGAAAAAGATAGCCTAAGGCAGGCAACTCCACAAAGTCACCACACCAGCTCTTCTGACCCTAGAGTTCAGCTCGCAGCTGTCTCTCCAGCCCTCACCCCTGGGTCAGAGGACAGCGGTGAGACCGCAAAGCAAAGCATTGCATCATTAACTGGAGACACCAGACACCAGCCCCATTTCTGATGCACACGGGCTATGCTGTGTGGGCACAGGGAGGTATCCATTCTCAAACTGTCATCCCTGCCTGCACCCTGCATCCTTGGCCAGAGGATGTCTGCCAAACAGTCCAACCCACTGCACTGTCCCCCCTCCCCAAAGGAGGAGTGCATGTGACTGCCCACATATCTCTATGGCAACCATCGCCTCCGACTCAAGGTACCCAGAGAGAAAGAAAACAAACAAATAAGTCAACTTAATAGCCAATGTAGAGGAACAGCAAGAGACAGGGGCTGGGAGGAAGACGGAGAGTCAACCCCTGCTTGTAGGAATGGAGAGCGGTCCTCCCAGCCAGGAGGCAGACACAGCCCTGCTAAACAGGTCCCAGAATAACCGTCAGTTTATAGCTTCTCCAATGCTTAGGGACATGTATTACATCTCTTACTCCAGAGACGCCCAGGTCATTACTAGTCATGGCCCACATCTTCTCCAGGGCATCCTATTGCCCATTCTTAACTCTTTTTTGAGTCTTATAACCTCTGTCCCAGGGCTATACCTTGCAGCTCTCGATGACCTGACCCATCCACATAGCTCCTTACTCGCCACACCTGGGAAAAGGACACATTGCTGGGTCTATACCTATTGGATGAGTTGACTTTGGCAAGCGCCCAGCACAAGGTGCAGAGAGAAGGTTCAAGGTGTGAGGCACAGGGCCTGACCCTCCCCGGCCCCAGGCACTTGGTTAGGCTCTCAGGCCTGGGCCTTCACAACCTTCAGATCCTGAGTCCCAGCTGCTCGTATTCAGACCAGGCCATGAGGCATCACCCTCCACCCAGGACAGACTGCATCTGCTGCTGCACCACCAACTTTGTAATTTGATCAAAAAAGCAATCAAGTTCATCTGGCAGGATTTGTTCCTGAGAAGCCCTCGCCAGTAGCAGCCTCCCTTGATGTTTACAGATTCCCTTCCCTTGGGAGTCTGTTCTGCCGCCTGGTGGGTAGGGGGAGGCTGGGTTTGTCAGAGCTGTTCACTTACTGCATTTCCATCTTAAGTCACCACTGGGGCACAGGGACTAGTGCAAGCCTGGAGTGGCTACCATTGCCCCAAACACAGAGATTCCAAATGCCCCAAAGAGCTAGCCACCCACCACTCCCATTATCCTTCCCCTCCATAAAAACCAAACTCCCTTGAGCCTTCAGGGACCACTCTTCCTAGCAGCAATCAACATCTCTTACATCTTCATTCTTTTCTATCTGTTCCCTGTATAATTCTCTGCCTAGCTTCAAAGGTCACTCACCCTGAAATTCCAACTCTTCTCCAAGAGCTAAAGCTACAACTCCCAACTGCTGGTTCTTTTTCAGAAGAACCCATAGCCCTTGGAGGCACCCCAGGGAGAGACGAAGATGGGGAATACTCACCCCGAGCAGATAACTTCTTGGTATTGATGATTTTTGCTGCATACTCTTGCGTGGAGGTTTTCTTCACACACCTGCGGACCACAGAGAAAGCACCCCTGGAGGGAGAAGGGGGAAAGAACTGGGACTCGGAGCAGAGCAGAGTGACACAAACACACTTCAGGTCTGAGGACAGCGATGCTCCCATCACCAGACCTTTAGTCAAAATCACTCACACACACACACACCAGTGTAGGTAGTGACTACTACCATCCGACGTGGGGCAGAAGCATGTGGCCTCTGCAGGACGCTCAACAGACGTGGGTGGAGGACCACCCTACTCCCACGCCCACATCTAGTTCTGGGTAAAGCAACAACCCTAACCTCAGGCTGTGCGTCAAGAGCTGGTGGGAGATGCTTAAAACACACACCTGCTGCATCTCAGGGACAGCCCTGCAGTCCCAGCTAAGAACACAGGAGAAGGGAAGAGATCCGGCCCTTTTCTCAGCAGGAATAGTTGGGGTAGGGGAAGGAGAGATTAGAAAGAGAGTATTTCTTTCTAATACATGTCTCCCAACCATGGGGAGGAAAGTGAGACTCAAATCCCCCCAGCCGGCTTCATCCCACTGCATCCTAGCTCAACTGATGGCAGGGAGAGAGGATCCAGTTGTGGGTCTCAGACATCAGCGACTCCCTTTCCCCAGGACATTTCCCTCTACACGCCCCCCCCACCCCTCAATGAGAGCTCGCACTCTCCAGCTCTGGAAATATCTAGGGGGGCGGGCTGGGCGGGGGCTGCAGTGGTCAGGCTCGGTGCCGCGGGTGGGGGTGGGGGGCCGGGGCTGGTGCAGCGGCCAGCTCAGTGCGGAGGGGAGGGGGATGCTGCGGCTGCGACGCGCAGCTCCCGGGACCACTGCAGGGATGGGGGGAGGGGACAGGGGTGCTGCAGTACTGCCCAGCAGCGGGACTGGGATCCTGGAAGCGGCACTGGCCGGGGGCGGGGCCGGGTACCAAACATCCCCCACACCCGGGCACCGCAGCAGGGTTGGAGCTGCAGGGCCGGGGAGGGTCCTGAGTCTCAGGCGAGTGGGACATGGGACAGAATGCTGAGTGAGCTCTTGAACAGAGTGGGGAGGGGGCAGCAAACAGGCGGGGTTGGGATTGCGGGGGGGGCGCCTGAAGGGTGCGGAAGGGGCGGGGCTGGAGGGCGCCCAGGAGCGCTCCGGGGGCTGCAGTCCCCGCGGCAGCGCGGGGAGCAGCAGCCCGGGTAGCTGCTGCAGGGCGCGGAGGGGGCTGCGGGGCAGGGAGCTGGGTGCGAGGGGGCCCCGGGAGGTGGCTGGCGGGAAGGGCTGGGGGTGGGGCGGGCCGAGGGGGCGCTGCAGCGGCCGGTGCAGGGCCGGGGGGCGGGGCGAGGAGCCGCATAGCGCCCGGGCGGCGGGGGCAGGGTGTGGGGGGCCCCGGCGGGCGGCGGACGAGCCGTACTTGCCGAGCTCCTCGAAGAGCTGGTAGTCGTCGGTGAAGCGGGTGCAGGTGGCGGTGGTGGCCATGCTGGCGGGCGGGCGGACGCGGCGGTGCAGCCCGCGCCGACGTCGGTGCACAGTCACCGCCGCCCGGCCGAGGGAGCAAGAGGAGGAGACGGGGCTGAGCCCGGCAGCACCGCGAGACTTTACCGGGGAGAGCGAGGGAGGGAGGGACACCCCCGCGCCGCCCGCCCGCCCCGCCCCCAGCCCCGCCGGCCCCCCGCCCGGCCCCCGGACCGCCCCCGGGGAGGGGCCTCCCGCCACCGGCCCCGCCCCGCCCGGGGAGCCGCTGGGTCTGGGCGGGGGCGCCGGGGAGCGAAAGCGGGGGTGGGGGTGGGGGTCTCAGACCCCGGCCACCCAGAGGGGCTAGAAGGCTCCTGACCTGTGGGCTTGTCCCAGGGCAGACCCTACAAGTGCTCAGGATGTGAGTGCAAGTATGCGTGTGTTGGGAACATGTAGGGGTCTGGACCACCGAGTTCTCTGGCGGAGCTCCACACTCGTGTCCTAAGCCCCGAGTCCGGCTCACACGACTAGAGAGGGCCAAGGTCAAAAACGCCCGGGTCACACTGAACACTTGGGAGACGCCCCCAATCTGTGCAGAGCCAGCTCTCAGCAGCCTTCCCTCGGGAAGCTGACAGTCTAGACTTGTGTAAGCGTCAGGGCCATTATTAGATAAAATCCTTCAGTCACAGTTTGTTCAGGGATACCAGGCCAGGGCGAAGGATGCAGGTGGAACTCTGCCTTTCCGCACTCCAGCCTTAGAGATGAGAGAATGTTCTCTCTCTGGCCAGCAAAGAAAAGGATGAAGTGGGAACCACTTAGAAAAGGCTAGTGCATTGTGGGCTAGAAGAGCAAGTGGAAGCAAGAAGAAAATAACCCCATTTTCCTTCAGGCACCCTTTGTTTTTATTTATGGCTCATCACATTGTATAATGATGTGTTTACTGATAGGAGAGGCAGCAGACAAGAGCATGGCTGTCTTTAGTGTTAACTCGGGTTAGACTGCTTGACTTGGGTTTCTGGACGACTCACTGACCAGCTATGTGACATTGGGCAAGTCAGTTAGTCTATCTTTGCTTCAGTTACCTTATATGAAAACAGGGAAGAATAACAGTAACTAACTACCTTACAGAGTTTTGAGTATTAATGAACTAAAGCACATAAAGCATTCAGAATAGTACCTAGTGCCTAAGTAGAACTGTGTTCGCTATTTAGTATTTGCCTTCCCAGTAAATTGTAATAGGGCAGGGCTGCCTTTGTTCACCTCTCTACTCAGCCTCAGACCCTTAGTAAAAGTTTGTGGAATGAAGGGACTCCTTGGGATGCTGGCAGAGGGAGTTACCAGCTCTTTCTCTGTCTCCACTGTCAGAGGATGGTAGGAACAAGACACATAACAGTCTCGGAGGAAGAGAAACAGGCTGGGCAGGTTCCTGACCTGCCTGGGCAGCTGTACCCCCAAAGTCTAGAGGCCAGCCCCCGGCAGAGCTCAGCCAACTGCTGCTGTTCAGTCTTGATTACAGCAGGACGCCCACTGGGAGTCGGGCTTCCATTGTCAGCAGGCTAATTCGCAGGCCTGGAGAAGGCAGCTGAGAGGCTGAGAGGTGTCCCAGCCTCCCAGGCCTCCTCCCCCAGGGGGGTGGGTGGAGCAAAGCTCTCCAGGAGGTCTCCTCTCCTTTCCTTACCCAACAGCCCTGGAGCTGGTTTGAGAGCCCGACTGCCCAGTAGGGGTGATTAAGGGAATAGGAGAGGAAAAGAATTAATAGATTGCCTGGGAGAAGGGCAGAGGGCCAAAGGAAAGGGTTGAGGTGACTGAATATCATGCCCCACCCCTCCCCAGGGCAACAGGAAGTAAGGCGCTGGGGAGTAAGGCCACTTCCTATCTTGAAGCACAGGGGTAAGAGCCTGGTTCCAAGTGCCAGTGTGGGGCAGGGCAGTGAGATTGTACACACAGGGATGATAGTAAGTCATCCACCTTAAAGGCAGAAGCGCAGGCTAGCCTGCACTCCAGTAACAAGGCCTGCATAGTGGTTAATCATCAATGTGTCCTTCCTGAGCCCTCAAGGCAACTTGGTTCCTGACCTCCAGATGCTGAAACTTTTATTCATTACTGTAAGGCAGAATGAGAAGATGGAGGGACATCTTCTCACTTCTCAAAGAGCAAGCACAGATCAGGGCTTCTAAGGAGGCCCCTAGGTATCCCAGGGGAAAACAGAAAACAGGATTACAAACCTGACCTGTTCTCAACAGAGGGTGAGGGATCTACTACTTCACTTCTCCCTCCCTCCCTCACTGCTCTCAACAGCCTCTCTGACATGGCCTCAGAGGCGATTTGGAGACTACAAATGCCTTCGTGTGCACACACAAACACACCCTAGCACACACCTTCCTTGATCCCCATTGCTGTAGCACCCACACAACTTCCAGACACTCCATGGCAATTAGAGGGAAGGTACATATAAATAATAACAAGTTTGCCAGCTCCCTCTGCAACAGTATCTACGGCAACCTCATGGGGTCCAAGAGTTGTGAAGCTCCATTGCAGTTGGTCCCCCAGGCAGCTCCAGCACTCAGTCCCCCACAGCAGGGGAATGGGAAATGACACAGGAAATGGATTTCCTGGTAATCACCAGAGGGGCCCCACTAGGTGAACCCTCTGTTATTCTGCTGATCTTTCTTTTGAAGGATCTGAAAATTAAACCAAGGACTGCCCCCTGACTGAGACACTTCCCTTCCTAATTTTGGAATGCAAGTTTAGAGTAGGTTTGTACATGCTCAGTTGTGTCTGACTCTTTGTGACCCTGTGGATTGTAGCCTGTCAGTCCTCTGTCCATGGAATTTTCCAGGCAAGAATACTGGAGTGGGTTGCCATTTCATACTCCAAGGGAGCTTCCTGATGCAGGGATTGAACCCACATCTCTTGTCTCTCCTGCCTTGGCAGGTGGATTCTTTACCACTGGTCCATAACGGTACTTACTCTTGAGCTTAGGAAAATGGAGCAGTTCAAAGTGAGGGTTTCTTTATTGAAGTATGGTTGATTTACATTGATATGCGAGTGTCAGGTAAACACCAAAGTGATTTAGTCTTTTTTTTTTCTGGTTATTTTCCATTATAGATTATTATAAGATACTGAATATAGTTCCTTGTACTATGCAGTAAATCCTTGTTGCTTATCTATTTTATCTATAGTAGTTTGTACCTGTTAATCCCATACTCCTAATTTATCCCTTCTGCCCTTCCTTTCTCTTTTGGTAACCATAAATTTGTCTTCTATGTCTGTTAGTCTGTTTCTGTTTTGTCAATAAATTCATTTGTATTATTTTTTAGATTCCACATGTAAGTGATATCATACGATATTTGTCTTTGACTTTGCTTAGTATGATAATTTCTAGGTCCGTCTATGTTGCTGCAAATGCCAATGTTTCATTCTCTTTTTTAAGGTTGAGTAATATTGCATTGTCTACATATACCACATCTTCTTTAACCAATCCTCTGTTGATGGGCATGAAAGTGAGGTATTTAAAAGCACGAGGGGGCTTCCTAGGTGGTGCTAGTGGTAAAGAACCTGCCTGCCAATGTGGGAGACCAAAGCAAGAGGGATAACACTCTTGAAAACAAAGAATAATTACCTGCTTGTTAGGGGTTGTTGTAGAATAAATTTGAAGAGGATTCACTCTTATACTGTAAGGAGTTTTTAAATCCACAGAACCCTATGGGTTACGTGGTCATGCCCCAGCAGCTGGTCAATATACTGGGGTTCCTTGTAAGATTTTGTGAAGAAAAGAGTCCCTAGCTAAAAGAAGTCCCTGAAAGAAGTTTGAAACCCACTGAACCTTCTGAGGTCCCCTCCAACTCTAAGATTCTAGGACTAACTTTGGAGAATTAAGAGCGATGAGGTCATGGCCTTTCTCCAAGGACTCTGAGAAAATTTATTATTTTGAGGCTTTGAAACTAGTGAGAAGATGTGATAATGAGCATAGGAAACAATGAGAAAGACAAATGAAAACATTAAGTAAGGAATCTCCAAACTAGGAGGAGATGTGGGATGCCCCTCTCCCCTGGAGGACACTTCAAATCATAGCCATGAACAGAAAAATTGATATGACCTCTCCTCAATGAGAGCTACTCCCAACAAAGCCACTGACCTTGATGAGAGTGTTTTCCCATCCCTCCTATGACTGAGCGCTGGAAAAAGGGTTAAGAACCACAGACTAAATCAATGACTGCAATATTTCTTAATAGAGAAGCTGAGGTTATTTTAAGTGAGGGACTCAACTCCTATTGGGCATAGGGGATGAAACTTTTGGGTGAAAGACTGAGAATTTTGGGGGTGAGGGCTAAAGTATTTGGTGTGAAGAACTGAGGTATTTGTAATAGGTATGGTCTGAGGTGTTGAGCTTGGAGCTCAGAATTTCAGGTACGTTGCAGGAGTGAGTTTCAGGTGAGTTATAGTCTCCTTATACATAATATCTTAGTGTATAAAAGTCACTTCGGTCGCGTCCAACTCAGGTGAGTTATGCGGAATCAGAATCATTGGAGTGAGGGGCCGGGGGGTCAGCAGGGAGGAACTGCCTTCTATTTTCCAGCTAGAGGGCTGGTTCTGAAAGGCAGTCGGATCCTGTCTTTGGATCCTGCAAGTCCAGATCAGAGCTCCCTTGGAGTCTCAGCCACCCCACCCTCCACTATCCCCCATAGACTGTGTGCTCCTTGAGGACAGAGGGTATCAGATCTTTCTCCCTTGTATCCTCAACTCCTAGCACAAAGCCTGGCATATAGTAGGTGCTCAACGGGTATTTGTGGAATGAATGAAGTATTGGGGCAAGGGACTGAGATAGCTGGGATGAAGAGGGAGCACTGGTAGAAAGGTGACAGAGTTATCATCATAGAAAAAAGGGAGGAACTGGGGTGAGGGGCTGGAGGCCTACATCAGCAGGTATGGCTCAGGCATGAATAGTGGCCTGTGGGGCCCCCTGGTGGGCAGACCCGAGGTGTACAGGTTGCTTGGAGGGAAAGACCGAAAAGCCAGAGAAGACAATAAAAATTATTTCAAAGAATAGCAAGGAGAAATAAGAAAGCCTTCCTTAGCGATCAATGCAAAGAAATAGAAGAAAACAACAGAATGGGAAAGACTAGAGATCTCTTCAAGAAAATTAGAGATACCAAGGGAATATTTCATGCAAAGATGGGCTCGATAAAGGACAGAAATAGTATGAACCTAACAGAAGCAGAAGATATTAAGAAGAAGTGGTGAGAATACACAGAAGAACTGTACAAAAAAGATCTTCATGACTCAGATAATCACGATAGTGTGATCACTTACCTAGAGCCAGACATCCTGGAATGTGAAGTCAAGTGGGCCTTAGAAAGCATCATTACAAACAAAGTTAGTGGAGGTGATGGAATTCCAGTTGAGCTATTTCAAATTCTAAAAGATGATGCTGTGAAAGCGCTGCACTCAGTATGCCAGCAAATTTGGAAAACTCAGCAATGGCGACAGGATTGGAAAAGGTCAGTTTTCATTCCTATCCCAAAGAAAGGAAATGCCAAAGAATGCTCAAACTACCGCACAATTGCACTCATCTCACATGCTACTAAAGTAATGCTCAAAATTCTCCAAGGCAGGCTTTAGCGATACGTGAACCATGAACTCCCAGATGTTCAAGCTGGTTTTAGAAAAGGCAGAGGAACCAGAGATCAAATTGCCAACATCCGCAGGATCATCGAAAAAGTGAGAGAGTTCCAGAAAAACATCCATTTCTGCTTTATTGACTATACCAAAGCCTTTGACTGTGTGGATCACAATAAACTGTGGAAAATTCTGAAAGAGATGGGAATACCAGACCACCTGACCTGTCTCTTGAGAAACCTGTATGCAGGTCAGGAAGCAACAGTTAGAACTGGACATGAAACAACAGACTGGTTCCAAATAGGAAAAGGAGTACATCAAGGCTGTATATTGTCACCCTGCTTATTTAACTTATATGCAGAGTACATCATGAGAAACGCTGGGCTGGAAGAAGCACAAGCTGGAATCAATAGTGCCGGGAAAAATATCAATAACCTCAGATATGCAGATGACACCACCCATATGGCAGAAAATGAAGAGGAACTAAAGAGCCTCTTGATGAAAGTGAAAGAGGAGTGTGAAAAAGTTGGCTTAAGGCTCAACATTAATAAAACTAAGTTCATGGCATCTGGTCCCATCACTTCATGGGAAATAGATGGGGAAACAGTGTCAGATTTTATTTGGGGGCGCTCCAAAGTCACTGTAGATGGTGATTACTCCTTGGAAGGAGAGTTATGGCCAACCTAGATAGCATATTGAAAAGCAGAGACATTACTTTGCCAACAAAGGTCCATCTAGTCAAGGTTATGGTTTTTTCCAGTAGTCATGTATAGATGTGAGAGTTGGACAGTGAAAAAGGCTTAACACTGAAGAATTGATGCTTTTGAACTGTAGTGTTGGAGAAGACTCTTGAGAGTCCCTTGGACTGCAAGGAGATCCAACCAGTCCATCCTAAAGGAGATCAGTCCTGGGTGTTCATTGGAAGGACTGATGTGGAAGCTGAAACTCCAATACTTAGGCCACCTCATGCGAAAAGTTGACTCATTGGAAAAGACCCTGATGCTGGGAAGGATTGGGGGCAGGAGGAGAAGGGGATGACAGAGGATGAGATGGCTGGATGGCATCACCGACTCAATGGACATGGGTTTGGGTGGACTCCGGGAGTTGGTGATGGACAGGGAGGCCTGGCGTGCTGCAGTTCATGGGGTCGCAAAGAGTCAGACACGACTGAGCGACTGAACTGAACTTAACTGAACTGATAACATTTGGGGAGAGCTTGCTAAGCAGAAGACACAGGCACAAAGCACTCAACAGGAGTTATTTCATTTCATCCCCATCACCGCCCTGTGAGTGTAGGAGCCAGCAGCCCCATTTTACAGAAGAGGAAACTAAGTTTAGAAAGGGAAAGCAGCTTGCCTGAGGCCAAATAGCTACTCTGTTGTAGAGCTGGGATAATGTGTTTGAAGGGAAGTGAATAGAAAGAGATGTGGGGTGGCGTGGGGGTTCATTTTAAATTTGCTCATCCAACCTATGGGGGCTGCCCTGGTGGCTGAGCTGGTAAAGAATCTGCCTGCAATGCAGGAGACCTAGGTTCAATCCCTGGGTTGGGAAGATCCCCTGGAGAAGGGAACAGCTACCTATTCCAGTATTCTGGCCTGGAGAATTCCATGGACTGTTCAAAGAGTCAGACATGACTGAGCAACTTTCATATCCAACCTACAGGATCTAGATTGGGTTCTTAAACCTAACCCACATTTATCACAATGTAGACCTGGTCCTGAATCCAGGCACTTACTCAGAGGGGACACTGATCCATCCATTCATTTCTTCATTTTATTAAGCACCTTTTCTCTTCCTTGGGTTTCCCTGGTGGCTTAGATGGTAAAGAATCTGCCTGCAATGCAAGAGACTCAGGTTCGGTCCCTGGCTTGGGAAGATCCCCTGCAGAAGGGAATGGTTACCCACTCTAGTATTCTTGCCTGGAGAATGTCATGGACAGAGGAGCTTGGAGGGCTACAGTCCATATGGTTGCAAAAAGTCGGGACAAAACTGAGCAACCACCACTTTCACTTTTTCTCTTCTAGTCACTGGGGAAGCAGAAGAGAACAATACAACAATAAGACAAAACTCCTGCCCTCAGGGAACTTACATTCTTGTGGGCAGGTGATGAAACCAGAAAGAGGTCATTTTAGATTGGAATGCTAAAGAGAAAAATAAAGCAATGGATCAGAGAGCCAGGAATGGGGAGGGACCAGAGAACTCCTTTAGCTGAAGTTCTTAGCTCTAGCTGCCCTCAAGTGACTTGTAGGGGAGGGACTTGTAAGTGACTTGTAAATGATGATAAGGAGTTGGTCACTTCAAGATCTGGGACAAGAGCATTCCTGGGGGAAGAAAGAGCAGCGACAGCCTGAGAAAAAATATTCAAGGGGTGGGAAGAAGGCTGGTATGGTGGGAGCAGAATGGGCAAGTGGAGAAGTAGGAGGAAACTAGGACCCAGAGCCTTGTCAAAGCCCGCCTTCTGGTACAACCACCCTAGTGCTTCTTCCACAAGGACAGGCTGCCTCTGTGCTCACAGAGGCACAAGACCCCAAACCCCAACTCAATGTGAGAAGATCCCTTGATCAGAGATGGACATAAATCTGGGCCTGAAGCTGGAAATGATATTCCTTGGATATCATAAAGGAGGGTGGTGAGAGGAGCACAGGATAGGGGCTCTGGGAGTGGTGTGCTGAGGGGTTCTTGCAGAAATAACCATTGTTGTTACTCTGCTTTTTACAAAGCCATCTACTGATCCTGAGTTTTGGTGAAGGGTATAGTACAGTGAATATTTCAGGATACCAAGCAAAGAGAACAGGCTCAGAATATCCAAGCTTCTTGATGGCTTTCAGGGAATGGTTTTTAAAGGCAAACATTAGGGGTGAGGATTGCAGGGTATGTGATCAGCTCAACAACTGTGTTGTATTTGGTTGGTAGTGAGGTAACAAGGTGATGTTTTGGGAATTTCCGTCATTAACTTTCTGGTTCCAAGTTAACCAAACTTTCTGGTTCCAGGTCTGGGGTCTAGAGCTTGTGGTCAGAGTATAGTCACCATCCTCCACCTGGGTCAGGGTAGGGGATAGTTTCTGCAGAACAAGTCAAAGATATGCATCGGATTGTTATCTATAGCTCTTCTGGAGGAACCAGGGGTCCTGTGATTATTCTTATCATTAACTGCTTGAATCTGCTCTTTGAAATTCCAGGAAGGCCTAGAAGACTAAACCTTTTTCTATAAATAAGAAATGGGTAGACACAGAGGGTCTCTTGTACCCAGGAAGGCTCTAGAGTCTTATTCAGTTTCCACCTCCCCTCAGTCCATTTAGATAACCATCTCCCCAGAATGGGTAAGCTTCAGTCCTAACTCTTATAAGGGATAGAAAGATGGGCCAGAAATAGCTCCTGCTTTAAAGGAGCTGTATTCACTGGGGACAAGAAGATAAACATGGTAATAGAAGGACAACATGAAAGATTAGTACCACAGTACCAAGGGCTGCTTGAATCACATTTCCCCTCCTCTGCCTATCCTCCGTCTCTCTGCTCAGGTGTCACTTTCTCAGAGTGGTTTGGCCTCTTGACCAGATCAAATCCCTATCATGACAGCCCCCCAAAGTCCATACACCACTCCTTCAAAGCACTGGTCCCAAGTGTGATCTCACATTTGTCTGTGTGATTATACCACTTTTGTGTAGGGTGTTGATGTTCATCCTGGTATCCTCCACGTCTAAAGCACCTGGGATGTAGTAGGTACTCAGTAAATGCACAGAAGATAAAAGCAAAGTACTATGGGACTTTGGGGCTTCCCAGGTGATGCTAGTGGTAAAGAACCCACCTGCCAATGCAGGCGATGCAAGAAGCCTGGGTTCAATCCCTGGGTGCGTAAGATCCCCTGGAGGAGGTCATGGCAACCCACTCCAGTATTCTTGCCTGGAGAATCCCATTTGTAGTGGACCCTGGTGGGCTCCATTGGGTCACAAAGAGTCAAAAATGACTGAAGCTACTTAGCATGCACGCATGCATGCATGGAACTTTTAAAGGGGGAATAATCAAATCAGTTGGAACAATCAGAAAATACTTAATGGAAGAGATAGAAGAAGGGAAAGGATGTTGGCAGATAGGGGTGGAGATGGGAGGGCATTGCTGGCAGGGAAGAGAATGCGGGGAGTTCCCTAGTGGCCTAATGGTTAGTTTTCTGGCTTTCACTGCCATGGCCTGGCTTCAAGGGCTCAATCCCTGGTCAGATAACCGAGGAGAAAAAAAGAAGAGAATTTGAATCAGGCGTTGAGATACGGAGGGCCTGGCAGATGTTTGGGCGACTGTGTGGTTAGGGGAGGGCATGAAAAGGAGAGAAACAGGAACCAGCCCGATGAAAATAGTGTCTGGCTGAGGATATGCTTACAGGTCAGGCAGGGATAGGCCTCAGGAAGGATCAATGTCCAGCTTTCTGGACTCCAGAGCAGGTCCCAAGGCTCTTAGATTCCAGTCCTGAGTTTCACACATCAGATATTCCCACTTGAATATCCTGCTGGACCCCCAGATACAACATGGATGGTTGGTCTATGGTTCTGATATGGTCCATTTGCTTGCTAGTGGTGCCATTTTGTGTACTCTTGACCATGAGTCTAAGGATGGAGAACCCTGGGGGCAGAGAGGTGTGGAAGTTGGACCTCTACCCCAAAAGGGCAGTGATTCTGCTTGTCCACTAGAGGCCGCGATAGGCCTGGTTTTAGAGAGCCAGCAGGGCTGTGGCTTGCTCAGTCGACCCCACCCCAGGAGTCATTTCCAACAGCAAGTCTGTTCTAGAACCCAAGGCCACAGAGAGGGCCTTTTAGTGTCTCTGGCTTCAGTCTCTTCCAATAGGTCATCAGATTCCCAGACCTGGGACAAGTTAGCTCCAGAAAAAGTTGCCGATGGCAGCTAGATAGCAGGAGAAGCACCAAGTAGTTCTGATGCCCCTGAATTAGCCAAATCAAGGAATGTATATGGAGCGACCTACTGAGTTCCTGCCTGGTACCCATACAGTGTCCTAGGCTCCAGATCTACCTTGGCGAACAAGACAGACTCTGTTCCTGCCCTCCCTGCTCTCATGATCTAAGGAGACAATTGAACACAAAATCTAAAATAAGTTGCGAACATGGTTTAAATTCCAGGATTAGTTTCCCTTGAGTCTTCATTTCACTGTGGATCAACCCATGTGATATCTACCTGATCTAGAGAAAGGAAATAAAGGCAAGAAACAGAGAAAAGGACCTTTGCCCGTATTTGGAGAATCGCTGCAGGGCCCCCTCCTCTCTTGAGGTGGAAGGATTCCCAGTGGCTCCTAGCACATCTGAGGGTGTCTGGGGGCAAGGGAGTTCCAGGGCACATCACCACAGCTTTTCTGGTCTCCTTGCTCCAAACAGCCTAGGAGCTTTGCTTGGGAAGGGAAGTAGATTCCCCAGATTTTGGAGTGTGACCCAGACTTCTGGCTTTCTCATTGCTTTCTCTTTACTTCTTTCTTTTCTTTGTTCCTAGTCCTCAGGTTATCAGCAAATCAGTATATTAACCAGATGAATAGTATGTTCAGGGCACTTTTTTTTTTTTAACCAGGAAACATGAGGTTAGGGAAGTTGCAACAGAGTTGAATAGATAAGATAACTAGAGAGGGGGTAGAGATAGACACCCAGGCAATGCAACATTTTGATAAGGGCAAATTGGTAGCTGCAGGCAGTCAGTGTCAGGGTTGATCCCTGTGGGCTCAGGTGGTAGGGGAGTTTTCCTTCCTGGACAAAGTGACCAGGCTAAGGAAAGTCCTCACTGCCCTGTGGTGGGGTTTCTCTGAAAGAGGCATCCTTAGAGAAGAGGCAGAATGGTGAAGCATTCCCCATCCCCCAGCTGTTCATTCCACTGTGCCTGGACAAGGGCTCAGAGGCCCATGTGCTCAACATTCCTGAGAAGCAGCTTCTGAGTCAGAGCCCCAGAAACAGCTGAGGCAGCTTCGGGCTGGAGTCTTGGCTCTCTTTTCCCCTTTTCTGTCCAAAAGCAACTCCCTCCCTAGCTATTTGGATGTGACCAGAAACCCAAGCAGGGATCTGGTTAGGAGCCTCGCTCAGCCAGTCTGTAAAATGCATTTGGTCTCCACACCCCCTCCTAAGCGGCCGCCCTCAGGTTAAGGCATGTTCCCAATGCCACCAGTGCCAGGAAATCCAGGGATGAGGGAGACTCATCCATTGTCTACAAGTTGTAGCTCCCAATGTGGCCATTGTTGAACTGCCCTCTGGAAAGGGGGTCTTAACTGGGAACTGGCTTGAGTTAAGACAGCAGCGTTCCCCAGGGCAATCTGCCAGTGCATCCTCACTGCCTGGGCGTGGAGCCCAAGACATGCCAGGGCAATGCCAGAGAGCTGACTCAGGGGGGCGGCATGAGGAGAGTGAAAAACCCTTTGCACCCACCATCTAAGAGAGACGATGAAGCTGCCCTGATGCCTGTTGTGACCACCCTGTAGTGCCAGACCACCCACAGGATGTGGGGCAGATCCATTCCTCAGCCACTGATGCATTAAGTCCCACATTTCCTGGGGCCACCAACAGAAGGCCAAGGATCTCCTTCTCTCTCTATACTCCCCTCTCTCTATAAAGACCTCTAGCTGTACAGGTCTACGTTCCCAAACTCCCTTTTGCAACCGATTCAGGCAACTCATTGTCACTTTGTTGACTATGACCTTGGGCAAGTCACTCTCTTTGGTGAATCCTAGATTCCTTATATTTAAGGTGGGACAAATCATACCTGCCTGCCTCATGGGACTACAGTAAGGATTAAATGAGATCACATCATCCGTGAAGGTAACAAACTATGAAGCACATTTATAGCGTATTATTATTGTCATGGTTATTCCTATGATGGCCATTATAGCCACTGGGCCCCGAACCTCAGCATCTTCCTCTTTGCTCTCTTGTTGGACAAGTTGCTCAGAAGCCAGTGCTGACACCTAACCGAGTCCTGAGCCCAAGAAGCTCTTTTGCCCGGTGCTGTGTTGCCAGCTCAGGGATGACCGCAGCTCTGTTAAACCGGTTCTTTCCCTTCTAATCAGACTCTCTCAGTCCAGTTTGCTTGCAGTGATGACAAAAGAACTTAAAATAGCACAGGTTCTGCAAACACTGCTGGAGACGGCTTGGCATGAGGTGGTGCCTGTCACCCGTGGACCTGTCTGGGCATTTCAGCCAGGCACGGCCTTCTGCCCTCCAGGGCCTGGTGTGTCTTCCTCTGTGCAGCACCAGGATGACAGCGCCTCCAGTCAGCACTTTGGGCACCTGAGCTGGATGACTACCAGAAAGCTGGCTTGGTGAAAGGTGCCAAAAGAGGGGGCTCTCGGCTTCCTGTGTCAGCTCCTCACACACAGTCGTGGGGCCTCTCCTTGCACCGGGAGCCCAGGTGAGCTGGACGAAGATCTCGTGGCTCTGGGTGATTGCTGACTGGGAGTCAAGAGAGTCTGATTCGGAGGACCCTGGAGCTGGCAGGCTCTGGCTTGTCGCTCTCGCTGCAGAGCCAGTTTGGTGTAGGCGGCTGCTGGGCCTGCTGTGCGGCTCTGAGGCTCCCCATGGGCCTTCGTGTGACTTACCCTGGTGGGAGTGGTGGTTGCCAGGGGCACATTCAAACGAGGAAGCACACTTCAAGGAGCTGCGGGTAGGACCTGCCATTCCAGCTGCTGCAGCGCTGCCCAGCCCCTCTCTGATTCCCTGTATTTTAAGCAGTCACTGCCACCCGGCATGGGTTTCTACCCTTAAGAACTTTCTCATTCAACTCTTAAACATCCTTTCTTTAGCAAACATGTTCCCTTTCCTGGGTGATTGATGAAATCTTAGCTTACATCAGGAATCCCAAACTGATGCTTTGTTGGCTAAATCCAACCCTCAAACCTGTTTTTGTTGACATGCACAATTCGAACTGGAAAGTTTTAACATAAAAATCTGCATTTCAAGTCTTTCTTAACATTTTGTGTCCTTGGTTTCCCCCAGAGGCAGACCCTAAGACAAGGCTTCAGTTGCAAGCAGCCAATTTTGGAAAGTAATCCTGGGGAAGTCCCATCATGGAGTGGAGAAGTGGGACAGAGGAAGGTAGGGGTCCAGGGCAAGTTATCAAGGAAGTTACCATATGGGCATCTGGAGCTTAATTCTCCCCGGGAACTCAGGGAAACCAATGTAGAACACGTGTCTCAAAGTTATCTTAACTGAGGACATTAGAATATTTACACTACACCCATCAGTCATTCATTGGTTGGGAGCTGCTACTGTGTGGGGGAGGAGGGGTACTGGTGGTGTGAATTCCTGGGGAACATCCAACCTGCTGTACAGTAGGGAAGAGTGGGCTTCAAAGGCCAGAGGAAGCTGAAACTGACAACAACTGCTACAAAAGGGAAGATCTAGCAAAACTGGTCCTCAGTTCCTACTTGGCAACAATTGGTGGTAGCTGAATAGCAGTTGCTTCCTTTAAAGGAGACAAGAAGTCTCTAGTCTGCCATAGTCTCTACTCCCTGCCAACCCCCAACATCCTACATGCGGCCTGCTTTACTCTTTATATTACCTGCTTAGCCTTAGTTTTTGTGTTTGTGACCTCTGGTTTATGTCTACGTGTGGGCTGTGAATCCCACTGTCTCTGTTGCCAGCAGTCTATTCTTATTCTTCTTTGCATCCCACAGGGAAGCTAGCCCAGTGATTCCAACAGACGCGGACTGATTACTTCTATTTCTGTAGCCCTGTATTCTGAATTGTTAACTTCTCTATGCTGAGTCTTAAAACACTTTACCTCCAGGTTGTTACATGTGCTGAGTCAGACCATGTGAAATAGACCCTTTGGGGACTGACTTGGGGAGGCCCTTGGTTATCTCTTCAACATCTCCAACCTGATTGGCTTTCATCTGCCTCAGGTCAATTCCTCTGCCTGGAAAGTTCTTTTTACTCTTTAAGATAGGCTAACTCATATTCACCCTTTGTGACTTACCTTAAAAGTCACTTCCTCAGTGAAGCCTCCCACATCATTCATTCCTCCACCCCTTCCTAGGTTATGTCCTCCACTGTACACTCTCATAGTGCATTGTGTTGTTTCTTAACATATTTGCAATAATTACACGAAAGTGAAACTGGCTCAGTTGTGTCTGACTCTTTGCAACCCCATGGACCGTAGCCTGCCAGGCTCCTCTGTCCATGGAATTCTCCAGACCAGAATACTGGAGTGGGTAGCCGTTCCCTTCTGCAGTGGATGTTCCCAACCCAGGGATCGAACCCAGGTTTCCCTCATTGGAGAGGATTCTTTACTGTCTGAGCCACCAGGGAAGTTTGGTTACATACTTATTTGTATAATTTGTATTTACACTGGAGTCCCATTGTTCATGCAATTAACTTATGTAAACCCAACGATAAACACTCAGCTAAAAGAGCCAGAAACAATGAAATTACTTTATTTAAAGTCACTTTCCATCATTAAAACCATTATTGACACCTACTGCCCCAGGGTCATGAACAAAGTGCAAAGAGAAACAGATGTTATTGCTTGACTTTTGTGCTTCTAAATGTCACGGTTCTGGTGAATTAAGGGATCTTCAAGAATAATTTTGCGATCTTTGACTCATGAACTTATTTTAGAATCTATTACCACCCCACAAACACACAGAAGATGGAAATCCACCGTACTACCTGTCTCCTTCTAGACTGAATTTCCATGAGGATAAACAAGATGCTTGCCTCCATCATTGCTGGATCCTCGAGTCTAGCAAAATGCTTAACATGTAGTAAGTATTCAATAAATGTTTGTTGGATGGATAATGAAATGATGGGTGATGGATAGATGGATGATGGAGGAAGGATGATCAGAACTTCGAGGACTAGAGCTGTAGGAAATGCACCTGGAAATAGGCTGCAACTTAATGTGATGTAACTACCTACCAGCTTGGGAGGAGAACTGATGAAGGCACTGAGGTGGCTGAAGTACTGCAATTGAACGGTCTCCCTAAAGGCCTGCACTTCTACAGTAAATCTCATACTCTACTTTCCCCCAAATAAAGATTTTTGGATTAGAACCTTATCCCAGACAGCTCAGCCACCTGTGAGTCACTGCACAACACTGCTGCAGCCCTTAGGGCTCAGACAGCGCACACCATCCGGCGGCATGGATTCCTAGCCCAAATCAAAATTTCCACATAACCCCCTACTGTGACCCTGCTCATGACTCCCTTCCTACCCTAGCCCAGAACTTTGCTTTGACCTAATTCCAACCTTGATTTTGATCACAGTTGTTTTTACAGCCCTAGTGCCAGTCTTGACCTTGACTCTCATCTTGACCCTAACCTTGGCCCAGACACATCCTTGCTTCTTATCTTGAATGTAATATTATACATCTATGCTTTTTTGGCTTTATTTATAGAACTTTTATACAGATTATTTAATTTGATGTTTACAACTCTATGTAATCATCTCTATTTTACAAATGAGAAAACTGAGACTCTGAAAAATGCCCAAGGTCACACAGCTAGTAAATCAGGAAACCCAGATGAAATTCAAGTCTTTCTGCTCTAAATTCAGGGCTACAGGAGTGTGGGTTACTGAAGTTCCACATATGGTCTCCATTGTGGCAAAGCAATCCTAAGTAATCAAAGACTTCAGGGTACTAATAGAAGTGCTGATAATTATAATTACCTTAACTTACTGGGCAGTTTCTCTGTGACAAGTAAAAAACTCTCTCCATGTGGCTATTTTGCTTAGTATGCACCACAAGGCTATGGAGTTCTGTAACTCCATTTTACAAGTGAGGACATCATGGCTTTTGGAGGTTAAGTAATTTGCTCAAGGTCACACAGCTAATGAGGGGCAAGACAGAATTTAAGCCCAAGTTCTTCTGACCTTAAATGCAGTTCACTTCAACCTTTACAAAGAATTGAGATGGCAGCAATGAGCCTGGGTCCTGCAACCATGTTCCCACCATACCTTTTGGGCTGTGTTGCCAGTTCCAGAGAATTATGTTTGATTACCAAAACTGTGTCAAAAATGAATCAAGCCTTGGTAGGACTGACTCACTGTGGTGTCTGTCGGCTCTACAAGGAGACAGGAAGCATCAGCGGGCCACAGCCAGCTGACCACTGCCTAGTGGATGAAGGTCCCAGAAGTATCCACCATAAGCCCTGTGGTGGTTAAATGTGGAAACTCACATGCCAAAGAAGCACCCAGACTTAAGACTCATTTTAAAAACCAGACCCACCAATCCCCATTTCTTTCTCCATACTCAGCTCTACCCCCTAATAGGGCTCCATTTTGGCCAACTTGTCTGTCTTTCATCTCTGACTCCCACACTTCATCCATTTTCCTCATGGACAGATTGCTTTGTCTCTGTCCCAGTTCCCATGCCCATCTCAGCTCAAGACTCTGAATATCTGTGCTGCCACTTTTTCACATTCTGTTTCTCTGTGTCTTAAATTCGGCACCTGGTCGATCCCTGAGTCCTAGGGTCCCCCTTTTTGCAATTATTTTTTGTAAAATTCACATAATGTAAAGTTTTCCATTTTAACCACTTTTTACATTTCAGTGGTATTAAATACATTCAGTTTTTTGTATAACCAAAGTTAATTTCCAGAACTTTTTAATCATTTGAAACAGAAACTCTGTATCCATTAAACAATATTTCCTCCAAACACCTGGTAACCTCTACTTTTTCTGTCTGTATGAATTTGCCTATTTTATGTACTTTATAGAAGTGGAGTCATACAATATATAGCCTTTTGTGTCTTGCTTATTTCACTAAAGAATGTTGTCAAGGTTCATGCATATCATCCCATGTGTCAGAATTTCATTCATTTTTAAGGCTAAAAAATATTTCATTGTATGCCTATGCCACCTTTGGTTTATTCCTTCATGTCTCAATGGACTGTTGGGTTGCTTCAGCTTTTGACTACCATGAATAATGCCACTATGAACATGAGCTATGAACTATGCTCAGTCACTCGGTCGTGTCTGACTCTATGTGAGTCCATGGACTATAGCCCGCCAGCTCCTGTGTCTATGGGATTTTCCAGGTAAGAATACTGGAGTGGGTTGCCATTTCCTTCTCCAGGGGATCTTCCCCTCCCAGGGATTCAGCCTGGGTCTTCTGCCTTGCAGGCAGATTTTTTACCATCTGAGCCACCAGGGAAGTCTATGAACAAGGCTGAACAAGTATTCTGTTTCAGTCTCTGCTTTCAGTTCTTTTGGGCATATACCCCGGAATGGAATTGGTCGATCATACAGTAACTGTGTTTGAGGACCTGCCAGACTGTTTTCCAGTGTTTGCCTCATTTCACTTTCCTACCAGCAATGCCCAAGGGTTCTAATTTTTTCCACACCCTCACCGACACTTGTTTTCCACTATTTTGATAAAAGCCATCCTAATGGATGTGAGGTGGTATGTGAGATCCCTTTGGAACACAGCACTCCACAAGTCCAAGTGTTTCAGATTCCCAAGGTCTGCTTTGCTCCCAGGGGACCCGATGAGGCTCCCTGGCTCTGAGAATTGGTATTTCCAACCAACACACTTCTTTCTCCTGTGCCCTCTGGCCTCTCTTCCAGGCTCGGACAAGATACTGCCCTTGTCTCTGCCTTTTGCTTACAGAGAGTTGGACCAAGAAGTAGCACAGACTTTGGGAAGAATACAAATTAGATTTCTTCAGGCCCTACAATCTTCTGAGCTCTTTTTTCCATGTTAGCTTCCAGACCAGAGACAACAGTGCTGGCTCCTCGCGACTGACTTGATGACTTTGACCTGCCACTGACCTCAGCACTGGAATACCACCCAGCTGCCTCAAGCAAAACTGTTTACTGCTCTTACCAGGACCTAAGGGAACAAGTTACATTCTAGCTACGCCCCTGGGGCTATCTAAATCAAGACTTCCCTGAGCCCCTTCCTTTGCTGAGGCTCATATTTGGTGGTTTTGGTCTTCAAGATAGATCCTGGGTGTGGTGATTCACCTCCTCAAGAGGCTCGTGACTCCTTGAGGGGAACTTGGAGACCTGGAATTTTGGTTATGATTCCCTGTTCCTATTCCCAGAACCCAAACTCTCTGGGGCAACATTTGTTTATACTGTTTAATGCTTACGTCCTCTCCATAGACTTCTGATGTCAAGGGCAAGGATGTGTCAAACCTGGCCCCCTCTCCTTAAGCTTTGCTTCAGCCCAGACCTCACCCCTTCGCTTGAATTCTTTTTCTTTCAGCCACTTCTTTCTTCCATGGAAGCAGGTGGAAAGGACATCCTTCTGCTTTTCACAAAATAGGAAACAGAGGCCCATGGAGGGAAGTGAGTCCCCCAGGTTCAAAGGTGGATTTAGCAACCGAGATGGGAATGGAACTCCATTCTCTAACTCTGAAACCACAGCTCTCAGCATGGCAGTTACCTGCTTCCTTAAGAGGAAGCTCTCGGCTCCTGCTTGGAGACCGGCTTTTGTACTTGACAGGTGCCTCTGGGATTGGACAGTGGGACTCTCTGTCCTCAGTTGTCCCACTCTAACCCATGAAACTATTGTTCTGGCCTTCAAATATGGATTTCATGGATCAGCCCTTTAAAGGAACTCTCTAAAGATCTTTATAAAATAAAACATACAACCCTGCAAGTTTGGAAAAACAAAAGTCCCTAATGAGTAGGAACAAAGGCAGCTCTACAAGTCTGAGTCCTGTTTCCTCCTTGAATTCTTATTTCCCCTTGGCGTCCTCTTTTTTCAGTTCTTACTCCCACTCCTCGTCCAACACTGGGGGTTTATCATTTCCCCATTCCCTCCAGCCCAAACCCAGACAAACTACAAGTTACTTTCTTAACTTTGTTTATTTTCATTGAGACCAGTGGGAATTTTCAGCTTTACTAAAAATCTCATACACATCCTTGTTCAAGAACTTACAATGCTTTCCTGGAGTCTATATTATCAAGTATGGACTTCTATTTTGCTTTTAAGACTTTTTATAATCTGACTTCACCCTACATATCTGTACGTGGTGTAAATGCTCCCTAATTGGGCAAGATTTATCACTGCTTATGTATACTTGTATACACATACATACACACACAGAGTTAAACACATACAAAGTATACTCTCCATAATATATAAGCTTCTGTCTTGCTTAGAACTTCTTTTTTCCTGTCCTCTATCAATCCTAAATGACTCATCCTTTAAGATTTGTTCAGGTCCAGGAAATCTCTAATTTCAATCTCTGTTCTCTAAGTTTTACTTCATTTATGGTCAATGTACATAATATTTAATGTTAACAGTTTTTTTTTTAAATTGTAGTTAAAAAAACAAAACAAAACACACAACACAGGGACTTTCCTGGTGGTCCAGTGGCTAAGACTTCGTGCTTCCAGTGCAAGGGGCTGGGATTTGATCCCTGTTCAGGGAACTAGATTTTACATGTTGCAACTGAGAGCTCACATTTTGCAACTAAAGACCCTGCATGCCACAACTAAAGATCCCATGTGCCACAACTAACTTTATTTGGCACAACCAAATAAATAACTAAAACACATAACATAGAATTTACCATCTTAATTCTTTTTGAGTGTACAGTTCAGTAGTGTTAAGTATATTCACTTTACTGTGCAACAGATCTCTTGAACCTCTTCATGTTGCAAAACTAAGCTCTATGTTTTAAGCTCTAAAACTGAGAAGGCCCTAGTAAATAAAATCAGAAGTGAAACAGAAGTTACAGTTGGCCCAGAAATATAAAGGATCGTAAGAGATTACTATGAAAAATTATATACCACAAAATTGGACAACCTAGAAGAAATGGATAAACTCCTAGAAACATACAATCTCCCAAGACTGAATCAGAAAAAGATAGAAAATATGAGCAGACTGATTACCAATAACATTAAATCAGTAATCAAAAAACAAAAGTCTAGAGCCAGATGGCTTCTCAAGTGAATTTCACAAAACACTTATAGAGGAGTTAACACTTACCCTTCTCAAACTATTCCAAGAAGTAGAAAGGAAAGGCATACTTCTGAACTCATTCTATGATGCTAGCATCATTTTGATATCAAAACCAGGCACAGACACCAAACAAAAAAGAAAATTTCAGGCTAATATCACTGATGAACATATACGCAAAATTTTTCAACAATATATTAACAAACTGAATTCAACAATATGTTAAAAGGATCATACTCCCCTATGCCAGGTACACAAGGATGTTTCAGTATTCATAGATGAAATGATGTGATATGTCACATTAACAAAATGAAGAATTAAAATCATATAAAGATCACAGTAGATGCAGAAAAAGCTTTTGACAAAATTCAACATACATGTAAAACATGTATACATACATACATATCATGTATACATACATGATAAAAACTATTTTAAAAGATGGTACAGAAGGAACATACCTCAACACAATAAAGGCTGTATATAACAGAACCATAGCGAATATCATATTCAATGATAAAAAGTAGAAAGCATTTCCTTTAAGTTTGGGAACAAGACAAGGATGCTTATTCTCATCAACTTTGCTCAACATAATATTGTAAGTACTAGCCATAGCAAACAGACAAGAAACAGAAATAATAGGCATCCAAACTGGAAAAGAAGAAGTAAAACTGTCACTATTTGCAGATGATATGATACAACATATAGAAAATCCTAAGTTCAGTTCAGTCACTCAGTCGTGTCTGACTCTTTGCGACCCCATGAACTGCAGCACGCCAGGCCTCCCTGTCCATCACCAACTCCTGGAGTCCACCCAAACCCATGTCCATCGAGTCCGTGATGCCATCCAGCCATCTCATCCTCTGTCGTCCCCTTCTCCTCCTGCCCCCAATCCTTCCCAGCATCAGAGTCTTTTCCAATGAGTCAACTCTTTGCATGAGGTGGCCAAAGTATTGGAGTTTCAGCTTCCACATCAGTCCCTCCAATGAACACCCAGGACTGATCTCCTTTAGGATGGACTTGTTGGATCTCCTTGCAGTCAGTCCAAGGGACTCTCAAGGGTCTTCTCCAACACCACAGTTCAAAAGCATCAATTCTTAGGCACTCAGCCTTTTTCACTGTCCAACTCTCATATCCATACATAACTACTGGAAAAACCTAAAGGCTCCTCCAAAAAGCTATTAAAAAATGAATTCAGTATACTTGCAGGATACAAAATTAATATATAGAAATCTTTTGCATTTTGAGACACTAATAACAAACTATCAGAAAGATAAATTAAGGAAAGAATACCATTTATAGTTGCATCAAAAGAATAAAATACCTGGGAACAAATCTAACCAAGGGGGTAAAAAATCTGTACTCTGAAAACCATAACACATAGGTGAAAGAAGTTAAAACTGACACAGATCATTGGAATGATATGCCATGCTCATAGACTGGAAGAATTAATACTATTAAAATGTCCATACTACCCAAGGAAATCTACAGATTCAGTGCAATCCCTACAAAAATATCAAAAATATTTTTCATCAAACTAGAATAAATAATCCTAAAATTTTTACAGAAACATGGAAGACCCCAACTAGCCAAAGCAATTTGAAAAAGAAGAACAAGGCTGATCATATCACAGTCCCTGATTTCAAACTACACTACTAATACAGTAATCAAAACAGGATGGCACTGGCACAAAACAAAACACATAGATCAATGGAATAGAAATGCCAGAAATAAGCTTATTCTTATATGGTCAGTTAATACACAACAAAGGAGGCACCAGCTTCCCAGATGGCGCTAGTGGTAAAGAACCCGCCTGCAGCGCAGAAGACCCAGGTTGATCCCAGGAAGATCCCCTGGAGAGGGAAATGGCAACCCACTCCAGTATTCTTGCCTGGAAAAGCTCATGGACAGAGGAGCCTGGTGCGCTACAGTCTATAGGGTCAAAAAGAGTTGGATATGACTGAATTGACTTAGCATGCAAAGGAGGCAAGAATATACAGCCTCTTCAATAAATGGTGTTGGGAAAATTGGACAGCTACTTGCAAAAGAATAAAACTGAACCACTTTCTCAAGCCATATACAAAAATAAATTCAAAATGGATTAAAGATTTAAATTCAAGACCTAAAACTATAAAACTTCTAGAAGAAAACATAGGCAGTATACTTTTCAACAACAGTCTTATCGATATTTTTTTGGATCTGTCTCCTTGAGCAAGAAACACAAAAGTAAAAATAAGCAAATGGGACTACTTCAAACGAAAACTTTGTACAGTGAAAGAAACCACCAAAAAAATGAAAAGGCTGCCTACTGAATGGGAAGAGATATTTGCAAATAATATATTTGATCAGGAGTTAATATCCAAAGTATATAAAGAATTCACACAAGTCAGTATTTTTTTAAAAAGCCAAATAATTCAATTAAAAAATTGGCAAATGTCTATTGACCTAAATAGACATTTTTTTCAAAGATGACATACAGACAGTCAACAGACACATAAAAAGATTCACAACAGCACTAACTATCAGGGAAGTGAAAATCAAAACCACGAGATGCTACCTGATACCCGTCAGAATGACCATGACCATTAACAAGAAGACAACAAATAACAAGTGTTGGTGAGGATACAGAGAACAGGGAATCCTCAGGTATTGTTAGTGGGACTGTAAATTGGTTAGCCATTATGGAAAATGGTATGGATGTTCTTCAAAAAAAAGAAAGAAAGAAGCTACTATACAATTTTACTTCCAAATATTTACTTGAAGAAAACAAAAGCACAAACTCAAAAGATATTTGCATACTTATGTTCATTGCAGCATTATTTACAATAGCCAAGATATGGAAGGAATCTAAGTGAATATCAATAGACAAATGGATAAAGAAGATGTAGCATATTTATACAATAAGATATGACTTAGTCATAAAAAAATCTTGCCATTTGCAATAACATGGATGAGTCTAGAGAGTATCATGCTAAGTGAAATAAGTCAGAGGGACAAACACTAAATGATTGAACTTAAATGTGGGATCTAGTGGGATCTAAAAAACAAAACAAACAAATAAATAAAAACAAAATGAAAATAGGTTTGGAACTTCCTTCAAGGTCCAGGGGTTAAGAAACTGTCTGCTAATGCAGGAGACACAGGTTCCATTCCTGGTCTGGGAAGATCCCACATGCCAGGAGCAACCAAGTCCATGTGCCACAACTACTGAGCCCACTCACCACAACTACTGAAAACGCATGCCTGGAACCCATGCTCCACAACAAGAGAAGCCACCACGATGAGAAGCCCGTGGACAGCAACAAAGAGTAACCCATGCTCGCTGCAACTAGAGAAAGTCCACAGGCAACAACCAAGATCCAATGTAGCCAAAAATAAATAATTAATTAATGAAAAAAAACAGGCTCTTAGAAACAGAGATCAGATGGGTGGTTTCCAGAGAGGGAAAGGGCAGGAGGGAAGTTTGAGGGAACTAGGTAAAGAGAATTAAGGATTTGAATTTCCTGTTATAAAATAAATAAGTCACAGGGATGTCATATTCAGATTGAAGAGTATCATCAATAATATTAAAATAATTTTGTATGAGAACAAATGGTTACTAGATTTATTATGGTGTTCATTTCATAATGTATTTAAATGTTAAATTACTATGTTGTACAGATGAAACTAACATAACATTGTACACCACTATGTTTCAATTAGAAACAAAAAAAAAATGAAACTTTATAGCTATTTCACAACAACTCCTTAGTTCTCCCTCCCACCAACCCCTGGTGACCACCATTCTCTGTCTCTACAAATTTGGTTACTTTGGATAACTTTGTATCTATAGATATGTGTGGAATCTTATATATCTATATATGATTTTTGTGACTGGCTTATTTCACTTAGTATAATGTCCTCAAGGCTTCCCAGGAGATGCAGTGGTAAAGAACTCTTCTGCCATTGCAGGAGACATAAGAGATTCAGGTTCAATCCATGGGTTGGGAAGATTCCCTGGAGAAGGAAATGGCCACCCACTCCAGTGTTCTTGCCTGGAAAATTCCATAGACAGGGAAGCCTGCTGGGCTACTAGGTTTGCAACTTGGACACACTGAGTGACTAAGCATGAGCACGACAATGTCCTCAAGATTCATCCATGTTATATAGCAAGTGACAAGCTTCTCTTCCTTTTTAAGACTGAATAATATTCCGTTGTATGCTTATACCATTTTGCTTATCTCTTCATCTGTCACTGGACACAGATTGTTTCACCATGTGGCTATTGTGAGTAGTGCTGCTATGACATGGGTATACAAATTTCTTTGAACTCTGTTTTAAGTGTTCTTTTTGATATATACCCAGAAGTGGAGTTGCTGGACATTTGATAGCTCTAGATTTAATTTTTTGAGGAACTGCCATACTGTTTTTCCATTGTGATTTGCAACATCTTACAATCCTACCAGTAGTGCATAAGAGTTTTAATTTATATCCTTTGCCAACATTTGTTACTTTCTTTTTTTTTTTTAATAAGTCGTCCTACCTAGTGGTATTTAAGTCATTTCATGTATATTCATTTTTTCTTCTTTACTAGATTTTAAACTTCTTCAGGGCAGGGATCATGTCTGCTCTTCTGTGTGCCCTTAGGGCCTAGACAGTGCTTGGCATACTGTAGGTATTTGAAAGTAATTTTTAGTTCATGGAATGAAATGAGCAGTTTGAGTTGAGTTCAGTTCTTTTAGTTTTAGAAATTGGCGTTGAATTTTCTTTATGATTAGACTAAGCTGACTGCCACAATGCAGACTGAGTAATTCTTTAGGACACTTTGCAAAGGAGCAGAGGGTGTGCATGCGGAGAATGGTACTGCTGCTTCCTTCTTGATTGCAAATGCAAGCGTTGTGGTCATCCCACATGCTGCTGGGTCCATAGTCGAAGCATAGTTCCCACACTCCCTGGATAATACTCTGAAAACCCAGTTCTATTCATGTGGAACCAGAAGAAAATAAACAAATAAACTGATCTTGGAAGCTCAGAAGTTGGTCCAGCATAAGATCTGTGAGGAAATATCACAGAGAGACAAATACCAGTAAGAGACTTCCCTGGTGGTCCAGTGGTCAAGAATATGCCTGTCAATGCAGGGGACACGGGTTTGATCCCTGGTCTAGGAAGATCCTGCATGCCATGGGGCTACTAAGCCAATGGGCCACAGCTCTTAAAGCCCATGTGCCTTGAGCCCATGCTCTGCAACAAGAGAAGCCACTGCAATGAGATGCCTGCACACTGCAACCAGAGAAAACTGGCACAGCAACAAAATAAATACAAATTTTTAAAAAGAAAAGCACCAGTCTGTACAAGTATTCTCAATTCTTCTTTGCTCTCGGGGTTACTCAGCTTCTCCCAATCTTTCTGAAGCCTTGAGTTGTCAATTTCTTATCCAGTCCCATGACTTTGAGGGTTACTCTGATTCCCCAAATTCTTTTAGTCTATACATGGAAAAAAGTCCCTTCATTAGCCATACATTTGGTATTTTTAAAATGAAACTATCATTAGTATCTAAAAAAGGAACAAGTATAGAGGCGCTGAAGCAATTAACTTTCAGAGAACAGATTCTTTAGAAAAATCGCCTCAGGGTGGCTGGGTTGGCACAAGGCTCTCAGGTGTACATCCCCTTCTTGATTCATCTCTGTCTGTGAAACTCTGTCCCAAAGTCAGCCTTCCTGCCCCGGATTTTCCCACCTCTGCTCTCTTCGGGCCGCCATCTCAAAGGATGGGGTTAGAGTAGAAGCCCCAGTCAACAGAAAATTTGTGACTTAGTTGGGCATTCCTAGGTGAAAAAATAAAGTAACACTTCCTAGGTATGCACTGACTAACACTTTCTCCAAACTTGTTTGATGGTAAAAATCTTCTGGGATGTATATAAAGAATAAGATTCCTGAACCCACTTCTGGACTTAATGAATCAGAATTTCCTAGGAAGTTACCTGAGATTTTGTAATTCTTAAAACCTTGAAGACAAGATTGGAAAACATAACATTAGTAAATATTTATTATTACAGATTATCGGGGAACCTACCTAACAGGGTATGTTTTTCCCCCCTCAGAAAGAGGTAAAGGGACAACACTATTGATAGTGACTTGGCTGTGTGTCCTCAACCTCTCAGGGCCTCAGTTTCCTTACATCTCCTTCACTGAGGATTAAATCAGAGAATGCACACAGGATGATTACTCAATGCCTGCTAAATAAAATGCATGCTCAGTGTAGAGATGCTATTGTTATTTCCCCGCAGAAAAATCCTAGGTATCCCCATCATATAAATATGGGTGAATAACAGTTTTGAAAAAGAAAAATCTTACCATTGATGCTTACAGAGAGCTACACAGAAAAATAAGCACAGGCAGAAGACCCAATGAACTTCTCTGACTGGATCCTGCAGATACAGCCATGGCTGGGTTTATTAAGCAAAAGGAGGGACATTTTTCCAGTCTGGCTCAAGCTGCACAAATAGGACTCAACCCAGTCATGATTTGGACTACCGGGGACACTCTGGGAAGGCACCATGGGGTTAGAATAGGGATATTAGGTATAAGGACTAGCATCTCCACCTTCCCAACTGAATATGATATTGCCTCAGAGGTAGTTCTCCAAACCCTGGAATCAACCAACTCTGGGTGTGAGTCTCAGCTCTACCATTTGCCTGCAGCGTGACCATGGGTAAACTGCTTAAACTCTGGGAGCCTCAGTTTTCCCATTCATAAAAGGGTGATATTAATAGTACTTTCCTTAAAGGTTGTTAACATTGAAAAAATGCTGATGCTGCTCAGTCGCTTTAGTTGTGTCTGACTTTTTGTGACCCCATGGATCGTAGCCTGCCAGGATCCTCTGTCATTGGTATTCTCCAGGCAAGAATACTGGAGCAGGTTGCTATAACCTCCTCCAGGGGATCTTCCCAATCCAGGGATCAAACATGTGTGTCCTGTATTGCAGGTAGATTCTTTACCCCTGAGCCACTGGAAAAGCCAGAAAAAGAAAATGAATATAAGTAATACAAGTTGGCTATTATAATCTGTCTTCAACAAGGGACAGATTATAATATCCCCTTGGAGAGTACAGACTTCCTCTTCTTTAGTTTCTGTCATATTACTACCATCACTGTTCTTAGAGTAAACAGGAGCCTCCTGGTTAGGTTATCTACATACTATTCCTTCTCTTCACCCTGCACACACACCTCTTTCAGGGGCTCCCTACCATGCCCCCTGCCTTCTCTTCTCACAGACTTCCATACATTTCATCCTCTGAAAGTGAAAGTGAAGGCGCTCAGTCAAGTTGACTCTTTGCGACTCCATGGACTATAACCTACCAGGTCCCTCCATCCATGGGATTTTCCAGGCAAGAATCCTGGAGTGGGTTGCCACTTCCTTCCCCAAGAGATCTTCCCAACCCAGGGACTGAACCCAGGTCTCCCGCATTGTAGGCAGATGCTTTATTGTCTGAGCCTCTAGTACCTTCTAAAAGGAGACTGACCTCTCCCCAGGACTTGGCTGCCTCATCATACTGTTATCAATCACTGTTTGGAGAAAAGAAACACCTTCCACAGGTGGGTAGGAAGACAAAGAGACTGAGGGTGGGGATTGAGGGTGGTCAGGAAGGGAGGAGAGCAGATTCAGAATAGGAGGGGAGGGGGGGAAATGTGTCATGAGGTTCCTCAAAATTGGTGAATTCTGAATCTCATCATTTTCAGTGAATGAACTCAGATGATTCACTTCCCTTCTTCAGCCCTCTATTTTCCTTTCTGTGAAATGGAAAGGGAAGTGCTGCATTTGTGTTAAAGGCAGAGTTATAGAATCCAGCTTGTGAGAGTCCTAAACCCATGAAATTATACCTCATATAGGCTGTGGATGTTATGTTTGTTTTCTTCTGAACAATATTTTTGAGTATGCTAGCTCCGAGTTGAATGTATTTCCTTTAACAGCATTGACTTCTTGGCAGTTTTTAGCAAACCCATCTGTTTTTGATTTCCCATTCTAGTCCTTTGTTCCTGAAATCCCTTTTAGCTTCCAGCTAAGGAGCTATTGCTATCCAACAAGGTGACCTGGGCTCCAGGCAGAAGTCCTAGGACCAGAGCCTAGCTTTGTTTCTGGTAGGTGGCCTCAGAATCCAGAAGGTCTGGAAAGCCAACACTCTTTGAGGTAGTAAGTTCCTGATTTAGGAAGTAGCCAGATTTAGATTAGGGACAAAGGAAAATTTGGCCAAGGCTCAAAATAATTCATTCAGAGGTCTGAGTTTACTGGCTTGGGTGGGGCTAGGAATTGGACCAGAGATGATGAGGCAGAAATGATGAGAAAGGGTAGAGATCATAGGATGAAGCTGGAGGGTCCAACTTGGCCCCTTTGTTCACTGATGAAAGAGCATAACCTCAGGGTATAGCCCCTGGGCTTTTTGCTTTCCATGAGTAAGGAAGCAAGTATGTGGTTTCCCCCGCCCTACCCTTTCCACAGGCCACTGGGGGCCTAGCAGCTCCAGCACCTCCCCTATCATGTTACAGGCCCCAGACGTGGCTTCCAGTGCCTACTGTGAAACAATATCTTCACCCTTAGCATTAAACATGTAGAGAGACCCAACATGCCTTCAGGTCCAAGGAAGTTATGTGAATAGCATTCAGTACCTCCTTCCCAAAACAATGGAGGAATCTGTCTGTCCCACGAGTGTGAGAGAAAGAAGAATTCCATGTCACGGACAACTAAAGAGGAGGAGAGAGTGGGAGTCAGCGCTGTAGGGGTGAGCAGCACACACAGCTGGCCGGTTGCTGGGAACTGTTGGCTAAGGATGTAGCATTGCCACTTAACTGGAATCCTGGGATGAACTCCCAGGAATGGCCTGGACTTCTGAGCCAGGAGAGTCACAGACAGGAAAGCAAGACAAGCATTTGAGGTAGGAATTATAGTTTACAAATTTCATCCATGAGTCTCTAGCATCTAGAATTGTGCCTGACACATACAAGGCCCATGATAAATACTGAGTGATTTAATAAAGGAATGAATGAATGATTTCACATACAACTATGACCTCATTCAATCGTCAAAGTGAGGCACAGGCAGGGCAGGCGTTGCCTCTTTTTGTACACGGGCATCTGAGACCCAAAGAATTAACTATCTTGCCTGAGGTCATTTGACTTGGATGTGGCTGACCTGTGGCTAGACACTGTACTCTATACACAGTACCAAGTTGAACATTCTTGGTATAGCAACCCAGGAAAACATCCTGTGACTCGACATGAACTTCCCTTTGGGTCCTGCTAGTCAGAAAATAGCCCTTCAGTGGGCCGGCTTCCTGGACACAGTCTCAGGGCCAAGTTCGGCATCCTGGTCCTCCTTGCATATTTGGCATCTGCCTGCTTTTTTATGAGTCTCTCCAGGAAATGGAGCCTCTCCATTAGTCTCTTTTGCCACATCTAACTTGAGGGGTCTGGACTGCTGAGATGCGGAAGCAGGAGGTTGGTGGTTTTACTCTGAGAGTCAGGAACAGAATGAAACCACATATATTCAGTTCCTTATTTTCTCACACTTGATAGAAACTTCAGATACCCTAGACCACTAAGTTAGTTTCAGGAATTCAGGCAAGTGACTAACTCATATTATAGCTGGGGCCCCCCGGGAGCTCAGAGTCCATAGTCCAAGGTGTGTTTCCAGAAGAAGGTCTCCAAAGCCAGCAGGAGGGTTCCCCTGAGCAGGAACATCTTACATCATCTGATCCTTCTCTTCATGTCTTGTGTTCTGAATCCTTTTCTTTGGAGGCAGTGAGGTATAGAGCACAGGACCAAGGATCAGAAAATCTGGGTTCTAGGGCTTGCTTTGCCACTTATCAATTATGTTTCTTCTCTCCACCTCATTTTCATTTACAGAATGGGAAAGCAATTCCCAGCTATGTAACGCAGTTCTGAGTTTAAAGAGGAATGGTGTGTATCAAGGTGCTTTTTCGCAAAAGACAGAAATTATGTCAGTCCTATTTTTTATGGCAAGGCAAAAGAAAAGACAAAGAGGAGGAGGGAAACTTCTAGGGTGCCCCAGAATGCTTTGTTCTCACTTGTTCATGGATTCCTTCATAATAAAGCACCTAGGGGAACAAGGCGTGCATCAGGTGCTGAGGGAGAGAAAGATACTTAAGATGTAGTGTCTGCCCTAAAAGAATTAAAAGATGACTGTGCACCAAAAGATGAACACAGATTTCAGAGAGCACCAAAGGTCACAGAGTGGAAAAGAAATCCTGTCTTCACAGAGGCTCTAGCATTGTTCAACCAGGTGAAGAGGCCACCACAGGAAGGAGGGGGAAGAGGAGTGTCCGGGTGCCTAACGGTCTCCAAGTCTCTTTGTCCGGGAGGAAATGAGGTCATCCTGCGCTCAGAATCAGCATGACAGCCTTCAGCCAAGTAATCTGAAGTCATGAGAGCTGCCGGGAGAGTGCTGTGAATCACAAGAGTCAGCTGGGAATTTCCTGATAACTAACCTACCAGTTTCAGGGTAAGTCCTCAGGCTGCAACATCTCTGTTTACATTTTGATCACGTTTATTTACAATTAGTGGGTTCTAACTCTAAACAAAACATACCACAATCTTCTAGAGGAAGTAGCAAGGCTGGTTCGGAGGCCTCTAGCATTCTGACTCAGTACTTGTCCTGGGAGGCTAGCAGCTCAGAGTTGGGCACAGAAAATCTCTCCAGAGGGCGGTGGGTCACCAGCCTCATAAGCTGGATGGTTAACTTGTACTTTCTCCAGGCAGAGGCCAGCACCCTGAGACCTCTAGCTGGGGCAGAGCAAAGAGGCTTTCCTTCTTCCTGCTCTCCTGGTACTCTCTCCTATCCTTCTCAGGTGAACCCAGACCCAAGGTCCAGGTTTGCCAGGCAGCAAAATGCTGTAGGTCTCTGGTGGCTCAGATGGTAAAGAATCTGCCCACAATGGGGGAGACCCAGGTTCAATCCCTGGGTTGGGAAGATCCCCTGGAGAAAGGAATGGCTACCCACTCCAGGATTTTTGCCTGGGAAATCCCATGGACAGAGGCTATTGTCCTCCAGTTTCCCAATTCCTTTCCTCAGAGGTGAAAACAGAAGTTTCTACATTAAGAAGGCTTTATTCTTCCATTGTCTTGATTAAGTGACAATACTATGGATACAAGTTATAGGAACTTCCTGAAAGACACATCAAAACTGCTATAGAAAGCACCAACAGTTTGTGCCCTAAGACTTTATTCTCACCTGCGTGAGTGTAAAATCGCCTCAGTCGTGTCTCTTTGGAACTTTATGGACTGTAGCCTTCCAGTGTCGTCTGTCTATGGAGATTCTTCAGGCAAGAATACTGGAGAGGGTTGCCATGCCCTTGGGGGATCCACTCCAAGTCTCTTCTGTCTCCTGCATTGGCAGATAGGTTCTATGCCACTAGCGCCATCTGGGAAGCCCTGTTCTCACAATCCTACAAAATCATAGCAGGATTTTTATCCAGTCCTTATCAAGCCGTCACTTTCAAATACCTCCCTTAAATCAAACCGCAAATTCTCAATAAAACCCAATGCCCTCCCTTACCTCCCTCCTGTCACGACCAAACTGCCTTACTGCACTAAGCAATAAACTCAGCCTGTCTTATCCACTGGGTGTGTTGATTTTGGAGAAGCCGGCATACCATAGGGGCAGCCCCAGTAAGCAGGGTTTTTTTGTCTGTTAACAGCGGGCGTGCATTTTCACATTGAAAAAGACTTCACAGCTGTATGAGCTGCGGGCTATGCCTCTAAGCCCAGGGGTCCAAATCGCTGTCCTAAGCAGTTGGAGGCCGAGAGTGAAGAAGAGCTGGTTTACTGGAGGGGAGAATCTCCCTAGCGCCTCTCCCTTTGGCAGTTCGGGAGGTGGAGGGGTGCTGCACCCGGAGGGCCCAGGCCAGGTGAATGGAAGGAGGCGGCGGTGAATTTAGTTACATCTCCATCTCTAGGTTCAGACCTGGTTCGTCCTCTCCACTGGGGACAGCGCTGCCCCTCACAGTTTCGGTTGTGGAAGCCTGCGGGGTCCAAGTGGCGGCGGGGCCGCAGGCAAGGGGAGGGAAGGGAGCGGACGGGGCGATCCCGGGCTGGGGCGGGGCCAGAACTGGGGCGAGTCCTAATATAGAGCCTGCAGTGCCGGCTGGCAGCACAGCTAGAAGACTGGAACCCTAGACCCCGGCGGATCATCAGAGTGCCTACACGTTCCCACAGTCCCGGTCCTGCGCCCCTCTGGCCGTAGCCGCGGGTGAGTGTGAGCCTCCCTGAGAGCGCAGAGTGGATGCGGGGGACCCCGCTCCTGCCGGCTTTACTTCCCCTTACCGTCTGCCCCGGCTCGGCTGCGTCTGCGCGCTGAGTCACCGCGCCCCGTGCCTTTGTGTCCCCCTGCAGTGGCGGGTCCAGGCTGCGCCGCCACCCCCTGAGCCTCCAGAGAGGGAAGACGGCCAGGCCTGGGGTGCCAGGTCACCGCGGGCTCGTCCCGCAGGGAACCTAGGGGCTCCAGCCCTGAACTGCAGTAATCCACCGCGCCCGCCTTCGCGCTCCCCCGCTTCTTCCCCTGACTTCTCCTTCCCATGCAGAGCCTCTGTCTAGAGCCCCAGCTTTGCCATCATGAGGGTCCTGTTGGCATGCCTGCTCGTCTGTGCCCTGGTCGTGAGCGACTCCGAAGTGAGTGGCTTCCCCGCTTTGACTCAAGGTGGCGGGAGGGGGCTTGCAAGACCCCGGAACAGCGAAGGGGAAGGAAGGGGCTGCGTAGGGAGCTGGAGTCCTCCAAAATTCTGCAACAGTAGGACCAAACAGGGGAAAAGGACAGGTGTGGCACTGGGGCCTTGAGAACTGGGGAGCTTGCACTTTCTGGCAAGGGAAGAAGAAGCCACAGGGACTGCCCCAACCTGCTGGCATCTAATTTGTGAAGCTTATTTGAGTCAGTCCATTTCTCCCTGCTGGAAACCTATGATCTTCTATATGAAGGCTAGTTAGACATGAACAGGGTGAGGAGAGAGGCAGCTGGAGGGAGGGTGAGTTTTAGGATTGGAGCCAGTTCACCTTCACTCTGAGGTCTCAGGAACATGGAACCTTCAGTAAATTTTCTCTTCCCCACTCTCCTATCTCTTCCAGGGCAGCAATGAAGTTCATAAAGAATCTGGTGTATGTGAGTATCCACCCCTTGCACAGATATCTTGGAAACCCTCAGGGGACAGCCCCTCTCTGTTCTTGCTTCAAGGCTGGTTCTACCCTGGCCTCCTCCCACGCTCCTTGCTTACCCTCCAGCCTTTGTGTTTTCCAGCGAACTGTGGCTGTCTGAACGGAGGAAAATGTGTGTCCTACAAGTACTTCTCCAACATTCAGCGATGCAGTTGCCCAAAGAAATTCCAAGGGGAACACTGTGAGATAGGTATGGGGGTCCTGACTCTAACTGGGAGGGGGGCAGGGGGTACCAGTGATTTGGGGGCAGGGAGACATGAGAGGGAGACATGGGTGGGATCAAAGAGCAGGCAGGATTTAGGAGGTGGAGTGGAAGGCATCTTCACCCCCATGTGATGTACAGTGAACACACACTATCTAATGAAGCTGGGGCTGCACAAATGTAAGGTGGGGATGGAAAGAGACCCTTTTTAGGATCTTCTACCTCATTGAACTCATCTGAGGTCTGGCAAGTTCTCTAAAATGCCTGTCTGAACTTCCTTCCCTAATATTCTCATCCCCACATTCTTCCACAGATACATCGAAAACCTGCTATCAGGGGAATGGTCACTCTTACCGAGGGAAGGCCAATACCGACCTCAGAGGCCGGCCCTGCCTGGCCTGGAACTCTGCCACCGTCCTTCGGAAAACGTACCATGCCCACAGATCTGATGCCCTTCAGCTGGGCCTTGGGAAACACAATTATTGCAGGTAAGTGGTAAGTGGGGGTAACAAGGACCTTCCTCATGGCCTCACAAAACCCTTGTTATTATCCCTCTCGCCAAGTGCTGGCCATAGTATGAGCAAATCAAGGCCATTGGTTGAGTCTTCTCTGAAGGGGAAGATACAGAAAGGGCAATTTGGTTTGGAATGACACCCTCCTCCCCTCTGTGTTGCCAGGAACCCAGACAATCAGAGGAGGCCCTGGTGCTATGTGCAGGTTGGCCTAAAGCAGTTTGTCCAGGAGTGCACGGTACAGGACTGCTCTGTTGGTAAGTGTCACTGGCCTGTTTATGATGGGGGGTGGAAGGTGACAAACTCCTGTTCCCTGATTGACTCACAGGAGGAGTGAGGAGGGAGGCCTGCCTGGCCCTGAAAAGCTGGGTGGTCAGAGGACCAGGAGCAAAACACTTTATCCTACCTCCCTCCTCAAGACATCCCTTTCTCCTCCAGGAAAAAGTCCCTCTTCTCCTAAGGAGAAAGTAGAGTTCCAGTGTGGCCAGAAGGCTCTGAGGCCTCGCTTTAAGATTATTGGGGGAGTATTCACCACCATCGAGAACCAGCCTTGGTTTGCAGCCATCTACAGGAGGCATCGAGGAGGCTCTGTCACCTATGTGTGCGGTGGCAGTCTCATCAGTCCCTGCTGGGTGGTCAGCGCCACACATTGCTTCATGTATGTTCCTTGTTTCTTGTCCCGGACCCTTCTGCCCAAACAAATCCCTTCCTCCTTCCCAGCAAAAGATTCCCCTTATTTCTAACCCCTCAGCCTCTCTCTATATGGCCTATGGCCTTGGGGAGAGGTGATGCTCTCAGGCCACTGTGGTGGGGAGGGGGAAGCGACAGGATCTCACAGGACCAGACTGTCTGACAGATCTCCCCACAGTGATCATCGAAAGAAAGAGGACTACATTGTCTACCTGGGTCGGTCAAGGCTTAACTCCGACACACCTGGGGAGATGAAGTTTGAGGTGGAAAAGCTCATCCTGCATGAGGACTACAGTGCGGATGACCTTGCTCACCACAATGATATTGGTGAGTGGAAAACCCTCATCTGCCTAATGATGATAGCTGGGGGGAGGGGGATCTGGAGAGACCTGAGTGGGAAGTTGGGGTTGGAGGGGAACTTGAAGACCCTGCTTTAAAGGGAATGGTAGGGAAGGGTTCAGAGTGAAAAACATGACAGGCCTGGTGCTCCTCTGTAGAGTCCCTGAATTTCCAAACAGGTAGCTTCCTCTGGGTGGCAATAGCTTGGACTGGGACGCCCTTTCCATTGTGGGATGGAGCCTCTGTCTGTCCCAGGATATAGAACTTGGAGAGGGTATTGGGGCTGGTTTCAGCCCAACTACCTCTACCAGGGCTTTTTGCAGGAAAAAATCCATACAGCTGTATTCAGTAGCCCTGGCTGTCTAAGCCTCTGTCAGCAACTGGAACAAACCCCTTGAGGCATGGAACAGAAGAGGCTTGTTTTAGGTGACAGGCTACCAGCAGACCTCCCAGGATGCCCTCTGACCTTAACTGATGCAGGAACAGACAGCTTCAGGGTTTGCAGGGGAGTGATGGTAACCACCTGACCAGGTGGTGATCTTTCTCCTCTGCCTTCTTCCTGCTCCCCTAGCCTTGCTGAAGATCCGTACCACAGGTGGCCAATGTGCACAGCCCTCCCGGTCCATACAGACCATCTGCCTGCCCCCACTATATGGAGATGCCCGTTTTGGCACAAGGTGTGAGATCACTGGCTTCGGAAAAGAGAATCCCTGTAAGTGACATTTGGGTCTGGCTGAGAGGGTCCTGGGCAAGTGTTGTAGCCTGGAAGTGAGCTCAGCTTGATCAAGGGAGGCCTTTGGAGAAAGAGATGGGAGCATGGTGGAAGCAGATGGGTCCAGGGATGGAGTGGGGAGCATTATTTAGGAACTGAGGAGCCATAAAATTAAATGGGTGAGGGTTGAGGGACTACAGGTGGGGGTAAAGACCATTTTGGGTGGGGAAAAAATAAGGGCTTTCCCTGGTAGGGACACTTTTTGGTCCCCTCCCTGACAGAGTCCCAGTGTGCAGACTGGACAGACACATCTTAACATAAATTCCTCCCTGTTTCCTCCATCCAGCTGATTATCGCTATCCAGAGCAGCTGAAAATGACTTTTGTGAATCTGGTTTCCCATGAGGAGTGTCAGCAGCCCCACTACTACGGCACTGAAGTCACTGACAACATGCTGTGTGCAGCTGACCCACAGTGGGAAACAGATTCCTGCCAGGTGAGAGTTCCAAGCATCTCTCTCCATCACCTTGGTCTCCCAGGGCTCCTGGGCTTTTTCCTATCAACTTTGGGGAGTCTTTTCCAGTCAAAGTCCCAAGAAGCCAGGACCAGGACAGGGGTTCCAAACATTTATCAAGAGCCTGGCTCTATGCTAGGCACTTCAGACTCAGAAAGGGACAGGGACTAAGACCATCATAAGAAAGAGAAAACAATAGAAAATAATACAAGGCAGTGCTCAGAGTGTCGTGTGAATTATAATTGATCAGCTGTTTAGGAGAAGGAGGTGAGTACCAACTAGATGGTCGTAGTGGTGAGGGGGCACTTCAGAGAGAAAGAATGTGACTCTCAACCCATAGGGATTTGACAGGGAGGCAGAGGGAAGACTAGAGAGCATTTCAGTTTGCAAGATATAAAAATGAGAATGACCACAGCTTATCTTGAGATGGGAAGGAGAAGTATAGGATCTGAAAATGTAGATTCAATTGTAGAAACAGGACACTGAAAGGCAAGCAGAGGATTTTTAATCTTGATGTGGTAGGAAATGGGGGGTCACCAAGGACTTTGATTCTAGGAATCTCTCTTTTCTCTCTTTGGCATGATTGGCTCCCTTCTCACTTCTCCTAGGACTCACCTTTTGTGTCTTTGGCTTAACAGGGAGACTCAGGGGGCCCACTGGTCTGCACAATCCAAGGCCGCCTGACCCTGACTGGGATTGTGAGCTGGGGCCGTGAATGTGCCATGAAGGACAAGCCAGGAGTCTACACAAGGGTCTCAAAATTCCTGCCCTGGATTCACACTCACACCAGGGGAGAGATTGACCTTGCCTTCTGAAGGACCCTAGAGAACCAGGGAAAGCACCACCCACTCCCATGCTGACTGTCATCTTTGCAGTAGGGCCATCTGCACAGCTATATATAAGGAAGAGACTGAGGAAGATGGACTCTGCAGAGGTGGTTTTGCTTGTGCTGCCCCCAGAGTGAACGACAGTAGACTTACCCTCAGATATAGTCTGGGTGCTGGACGCCTGGATCCCTTCCTGATCAGGATGGAAAGGTGGTCCTGAACCAGGATAGTATTGTCCGTTTCTGGACTAAAGCTTTCTGGAGTTAAAAATGGCATCTCCTGTGCATAAGGGAAAGAAGACCCAGCTCCCTGGCAGTGGGCCATTCATGAGGCCCACTGTTGGGAAATGAATAATTTCCCAATTAGGAAGTATAACAGAACTGAGGTCTCTTGAGAGCTCAGCCAATAAAAGAACAATGGTCTGGAGAGTAGAGACACTAAAGACTTGAGGGAAGGGTATCAGGAAACCCTTATATATGTGTGTGTATGTTTGTACACTTGTGTGCAAGCTGTGTCAGTGTAAGAGCCAGTGTTCTGTGTCTGACTGCAAGTCTAGATACTTCCCCAAATTGTCTGGATGTGATGTCATACAGAATAGCTTGTTTGGAAAAGTCCACTCCTGGGGCCTCTTGGGCCTCCCAGGCGATGATATGTATAAATGTATCATTCTGGTGCACAGACTGTGAGAATCACTAAATTTGCAGTTTCAGTTTCACGTGAGATGTTTTCTTGGCCAGTTCTAGCCAAGTTCAACCAGTCCTCGCTGAGTGAGGTGAGGACCACTCCTGTACACTGAATATTTAATAATTATATTCTGGTATTTTTATTTATATCTATTTTTGTAATTTTGAATAAATATGATCAATAAATGTGATTTTTCTGAAGATTTTGGCTCTTTCCTGGTGCTTGTATGGGAAGGAGTTGGGAGCATAAAAAGTAGAAAATGACAATGGTGGAATGCATCCCAGGGTTTCCCATGGGGCTAGATCTTGGACTTAGTGGGCCTTTGGGAAGAAGAGGCTAGGAGAGTTGTAGAGCAGATCCTCCATACAAAAAGGTGCCCCAGGGACTTCTCTGGTGGTCCAGTGGTTAAGACTCTGCCTTCCAGTGTAGGAAGTGCAGGTTTGATCTCTGGGGAACTAAGGTCCCACATCTGGTGGTGTGGCTAAAAAAAAAGAGGTGCCCCAAGCCAGAGGTCCACAGCTTGATAAATGGTGTGCAGGCTTTGTCAACCCTTAGTTCCCTCCTGAGCCTGATGCCTTTGGGCAGTACACATCGTATTCAACTTTACACGGTGATCCTCTTTAGGATTATGTGTGTGCTAAGTCGCTTCAGTTGTGTCCAATTCTTTGAGACTCCATGGACTGTAGTGAGCTAGGCTCCTATGTCCACAGAATTCTCCAGGCAAGAATATTGGAGTGGGTTGCCATGCCCTGCTCCAGAGTCTTTAGGTTTAGTCTTACCATATACCTCTTCATTCTATCCCCAACAATCCTTGGGCTGAATTCACCAAAGTGGGAGACATGCATGAGTTGTTGATCCAAAACCCAGCTGAGCTTGAGTTGGTGGCATTCAAGAAACAGAAAATGTAATTTCCCCTAATTTGTGTATGAGGCTGGCGCTGAGTTTCCCTGTTGTATGAATGAAGTTCATGACCAGCCTTTCCTATCCCCAATATCAGGAAGCTCAGAATCTAAAGCTGAGTGTGTGTGTACACGTATTTTCAACCAATATCAACTTAAAGATTGGATGTAGAAGGCAAGCCAGGAGTTATAGCTGGATACCAAAATACTGAAATTTCCAAGCTATGTTACTGAGTTTTGGCAGTGTTTCTTTACCAAGTCCCCTAGAACTTTAAAAATAGTCAGATAGTCTATGCTCCACCCACAGAGGCTGTGATTCAGGTCAGGACTGGTGCCAGGGCTCGTGATTTTAGAAAAATTTCCCAGGTGTTTCTGATATGCAGCCCTGATTCAGATCTGTTGGGAGACAATTGGCCTGATTATGTGAAGGATTCAGTAAATTTAAGACGTGCTCAGCATATGTTCTCTGCATGAACAGTTAGATTTCTGAGTAGGGTTTGAAGGTAGAAGGTCTCCTAGTCTTCCTGTTCAGACGATCTCTAAACCGTGGACCCCTGGAAGGCAAGGACCCAGAGCATTCAGTTTTTAATCCCCATAATCTAGCATGTTTCATTCAGTATGATGCAGTGGTTCAGAGCATGGATTTTGGAGTTAGGTGGCCCAGACTAGATTCCTGTATGACTTGGGAAAAACTCTTATATTTTTGTGCCTCATGTTTCCTCATTGGTTTAAAACAAGCTGTGAAAAATTCGTAAAGAAATAATACCAGACCACCTTACCTGCCTCCTGAGAAATCTATATGCAGGTCAAGAAGCAACAATTAGAACTGGGCATGGAACAACAGACTGGTTCCAAATGGGAAAAGGAGTACATCAAGGCTGTATATTGTCACCCTGCTTATTTAACTTATATGCAGAGTATATCATGTGAAATGCCGGGCTGGATGAAGCACAAGCTGGAATCAAGATTGCCAGGAGAAATACCAATAACATCCAATACGCAGATGACACTACCTTTATGGCAGAAAGTGAAGAAGAACTAAAGATTTTGATGAACATGAAAGAGGAGCATGAAAAAGTTGGCTTAAAACTGAACATTCAAAAAACGAAGATCATGGCATCTGGTTCCATCACTTCATGGCAAATAGATGGGGAAACAGTGGAAACAGTGAGAGACTGTATTTTGGGGGGCTAAAAAATCACTGTAGATGGTGACTATAACCATGAAATTAAAAGACTCATGCTCTTGGAAGAAAAGCTATGACAAACCTAGACAGTATATTAAAAAGCAGCGACATTACTTTGCCAACAAAGGTCCATATAGTCAAAGCTATGGTTTTTCCAGTAGTCATGTATGGATGTGAGAGTTGGACCATAAAGAAAGCTGAGCATGGAAGAATTGCTGCTTTTGAACTGTGGTGTTGGAGAAGACTCTTGAGGGTCCCTTGGACTGCAAGGAGATTCAACCAGTCCATCCTAAAGGAAATCAGTCCTGAATATTCATTGGAAGGACTGGCGCTAAAGCTGAAATTCCAATACTTTGGCCACCTGATGCGAAGAACTGACTGATTTGAAAAGACCCTGATGCTAGGAAAGATTGAAGGCAGGAGGAGAAGAGGACGACAGAGAATGAGATGGCTGAATTGCATCACTGACTCGATGGATATAAGTTTGAGCAAGCTCTGAGAGTTGGTGATGGACAGGGAAGCCTGTGCTGCAGTCCATGGGGTAGCAAAGAATAGGACACAACTGAGTGACTGAACTGAGCTGAACTTCTTCATAAAGGAGGTATTTACCTCCCAGGATTGTTATAAGGATTCACGCACTCAGAAATCTCTTAGCCGTAACCCTGGCACCTGGTAAAGGCTCATAAAACAATGCCTACTATCATAAAACTCAGTACATTCTGGTAGAATGTGGAAGAGGGCTCCCCTCTTCCACACCAGGACTGTTTTGTGGAAGCTGAAATCTGCTAGGAGAGAAAAGGCATGGTGTGAAGCTAAGGAGCCCAGCCCACATTGAGTTACTTCTCAGCCTCTGCATTCCCCTCCAGGGGCTAAGAAAGATCGTGTTCCAACACGAGCAGCGCCAGGGCTCACAGACACTGAAAACAGGAAGTATAAACCCCACTGGCAAGTTGAGCAATGTACTGCTAACAATCTTCAGACCATTTCTCAGCCACCTGACTGACCCCCAGCCAGCTGCTCTCTCTTCCCTGTCACAGACTTCACTCGGGGTTAGCAGGGATCAGCCACTTCTCCAGCAAACCAGTTTCGTGGCTCCAGATACGACCCTGTCACTCACTTTAGGGACTACCTTCTTCTAGTGTCCCCATGTACTGGACCTTGTGCTAAAGGTCCTTCAGCAAGGATCTGGTTTAATCCTTTCAACTATCCTATTGATAGGGTAAGGTGTCATCCTTAGCCCTATATAACAGTAGAGAAAATGGAGTTACAGAGAGATTGGGTGACTTGCCCAAGGCAATGTGGCCGGTAAGTTGTGGAGCCAGGGTTCTGACCCAGGCAGCTGGCTCCAGAGCACACAGGCCCAGCACTGTGACATCTGACTTCTCAGCAGGGCCCCACCTGAGGGGAGGTTAGCAGCCCTCTTTTCAAGCTCCCCACTTCAGGGATGCTGGCTTTGGGGAGGCTAGGTATGTCAGAATTTCAACCCTGGCCTAGATTATAACTCTTCTCTCTTAAAAGACTCCCAGGCCAAGTGAGCAGATCACATTCAACCACCAGTTGCAAAGTAACACTTCACCCTTCTCAAGTGAACCTCAGCCTTTTTGGTTGAAACCTGATTTCATTGAAGTGGTTTTTGCTTTCACCAGAACCCCACCTTCTGAAATATCTGTGGCCCATTGTATTATAAGGACCTGACTTGACTTCCATTCATGCTCTGCCTTTCCCAAGCCAATCTCCCACAACAACCACACCCCTGCTTCCACCCTTCCCCCCTCACCCCAACTTATCCACTTTCTTCCCCAGCTGCAGGTACTTGAGCCTGCCCTTTGAATCACAGTGAGAGGAGTTTGCTGAGCTGTACTTTAAATAATAGTATTATTGGGATATACTAATTCACATACCATACAATTCACCCATTTTAAGTGCACAACTCAATGAGTTTTAGTATATCCACAGAGTTGTGCAACTATCATCACCATCAATTTTAGAACATTTCCATTACCTCAAAAAGAAACCCCATACCAGGGAAGAGGGGTAAATCAAGATCCTGGGATTAACATACTATATAGTATATCATATATAACTACTATATATGATAAATAACCAACAGGGACCTACTGTATAGCACAGGGAATTCTACTCAGTGTTCTGTGATAACCTATATGAGAAAAGAATCTGAAAAAGAATGAATATATGTACAACTGAAACTAATACAATATCACAAATCAACTATAATAAAAAAAAAAAAAGAATTCCCATACCTGTTAGCAGTCACTCCGTTTTTCTTCCCAATTCCCTCAGCTGCTAATCTACTTTCTGTCTCTATGAGTTTGCCTACTCTGGACATTTCATATTAATGGTTTGCCTTCTCAAGCTCCTCCACTTGGCCCTGAGTATTGGGCGACCCAAGACCAGATCCTCTTCCCGCCCTAAACTTTCTCCCACACAGTCTTATTCACACTCAGGTTTAAATTACCATTAATCAACAGTTGACTTACAGATGCTTATCTCTGGCCAGACATCTCTGAGCTACAAACCCTTCGTTTTCATTGTCTACTTGACACTCCTTTTGGTTTTCACACACAGGGCACTTCAAATTCAACCTGTCCCAAATCAGCCCTATCTTCAGGCCCCAATCTGATGGTCTTCTATTACTCTCTGTCTCAGGTGATGGCACCACCTCTATTCACATCCAAAAACCTGAGTTATCTTTATGCATCTCTCCTTTCACCCTCTTCATCCCATCCATCTCCAAATTCTGGCATTTTGTCTCATAGTTCTTGAGGTTACCCATGTCTCTTCATTTTCATCACCAACATTACTTGAGCCCCTGCCACCATCCACTCTTGCTTAGACCACCACAATAACTTCCCAAATGGCTTCCCCAGGTTGGGAAGCTATTGACTTCCAGCTTTGACTCTAGAGTCAATTTGACTCATTGACTCTATCGCTTCTTTCACTCCCTCCACACTCCCACCACTACCACACTACCACACAACCGCACTCATCTCACACGCTAGCAAAGTAATGCTCAAAATTCTCCAAGCCAGGCTTCAACGGTACATAAACCATGAACTTAAAGATGTTTAAGCTGAATTTAGAAAAGGCAGAGGAACCAGAGATCAAAGTGCCGACACCCATTGGATCATTGAAAAAGCAAGAGAATTCCAAAAAAAATCTACTTCTGCATCATTGACTATGCTAAAACCTTTGACTGTGTGGATGACAACAAACTGTAGAAAATTCTTAAAGAGATAGGAATACCAGACCACCTTACCTGCCTCCTGAGAAATCTATATGCAGGTCAAGAAGCAACAGTTAGAACTGGACATGGAACAACCGACTGGTTCCAAATTGGGAAAGGAGTACATCAAGGCTGTATATTGTCACCTTTCTTATTTATGTGCAGAGTACATCATGTGAAATGCTGGGCTGGATGAAGCACAAGCTGGAATCAAGATTGCCGGAAGAAATATCAATAACATCCGATATGTAGATGACATCACCCTTATGGCAGAAAGCGAAAAAGAACTAAAGAGCCTTTTGATGAATGTGAAAGAGGAGCATGAAAAAGTTGGCTTAAAACTCAACATTCAAAAAATGAAGATTATGGCATCTGGTCCCATCAATTCATGGCAAATAGGTGGGGAAACAATGGAAACTGTGACAGACTTTATTTTCTTCGGCTACAAAATCACTGCAGATAGTGACTGTAGCCATGAAATTAAAAGATGCTTGCTCCTTGAAAGAAAAACTATGATCAACCTAGACAACATATTAAAAAGCAGAGACATTACTTTACCGACAAAGGTCTGTCTAGTCAAAGCTATGGATTTTCCAGTAGTCATGTATGGATGTGAGAGTTGCACCATAAAGAAAGCTGAGTGCCAAAGAATTGATGCTTTTGAATTGCAGTGCTAGGAAAGATTTTTGAGAGTCCCTTATGACTGCGAGATCAAACCAGTCAATCCTAAAGGGAATCAGTCCTGAATATTCATTGGAAGGACTGATCTGAAGCTCAGGCGCCAGTACTTTGGCCACCTGATGTGAACTGCTGACTCGTTGGAACAGACCTTGATGCTGGGAAAGATTGAAGGCAGGAAGAAAAGAAGACGAAAGAGGATGAGATGGCTTGATGGCATCACCTACTTGATGGACATGAGTTTGAGTAAGCTCTGGGAGTTGGAGTTGGTGATGGACAGGGAAGTCTGGCATGCTGCAGTCCATGAGGTCGCAAAGAGTCAGACACGACTGAGCCGAACTGAACACTCCCACCAATCCATTCTGCTCATTTGAAGTAAGAAATCTCTTCAAAATGCAAATGTGCTTAATAACTCCCATTACTCCTGCTGCTAGCTTGGGCACAGTCCAGCCTCTACCTCTTCTTCAGCTCTGCCTGACACCAACCTCTTCCAGGCTTGCCCTACTCAGCCATTCTGTTACTCACTAGTTCATCTCTTACCACAGGGCCCTTGTTCATCTTGATCCTTCTGCCTGGGACTTTCTTTGACTGGTTAAGTTCTTTCTATGCTTCAGAGATCACTTTGCCAAGGAAGTTTTTCCTGGGTTGCCTCTATCTATAGATGATCCCAGGGCTTTCCTGGTGGCCCAAACTGTAAAGAATTCTCCTGGAAAGCAGGAGACATGAATTTGATCCTTGGGTCAAGAAGCTCCTCTGGAGGAGTAAATGGCAACCCACGCCAGTATTTTTGTCTGAAGAACTCCAGAGGCAGGCTACAGTCCGGGGGTCACAAAGATTCGGATATGACTAAGTACTAACAGACACACACAGGTGATCACACTATTTTGCCTACAATCTCATTACACTATACATCACCTCTCTGATCCACTTGTCACTGCTTCAATTTTACTTTTGCTGTATGATATCTGATCAACGTTTGCTTTTTCCTACCAAGTTGTAACTCCATGAGGGACAGTGTATTTTGATTACCACTATATCCCCAGCACTAAGCATGATGTCTAGAATATGGCAGACATTTAACAAATGTTTATTGAATGAATGCATTCTGATGCATTTCTTTCCATTTTTCTCTCTGCTTCTTTTCTACTTAGTTATGTTCATACTTTATACATAATTTTGTATCTTGTCCTTTGCCTTTGTCATTTTTTATCATAAGACACTTCCTGTGGTATAACAAATCTCTCCAAGCCTATTATGTACAATGCAGTTAATAATAACACTAATCCAACCTCCCTTTCTGGATTGAGGCATCACAGATAAGGTATGTGAAAGTTATCTGTAATCTATATGTACATATGAGACAGTACTGTTTTCATTTAAAAGGAAATGGAGGTAAAATTTCTCTCTCGTGCCCTCCCCACCCTTACCCTTATACCTCTTTACCTTGGGCATTTTTTTGTTTTTTGGTGCCCTTGTTCTGCCTGACCACATAGTTAAGGTTTAAAATAACTCATTAACTTTAATATGTTACCAGCCCAAAGAGTTTAGAAGGTTTTCTAAAAGAAGGGCATTCTGGCAAAGTTGATGAGGGTTGGGGGCTAGGAGAGGACTCAAGATACCTGCTGATTTATTCTTCAATCATTCATTTAACAAATGTTTATCAAGGGCTGGTCATGGGCCTGGCACTGTACTATGTACTGAGTGTAGAGATTAAAGCCCTAGTTGTTGCCTCAGTGGGCTAGAAGTCAAATAAGGAGCAGACATGCAAACAACAGAGTACAGTGAGAGCACAGCTATGAGGACAATGTGTGAGATGGGCATGGAGGGCTAAAGCAGAATCTTGAAGGGCAAATATAGAAGGGACAAATGACAACCTGAGTAGAGGAACCAGTACATGAAAGGTAAAGAGGAAGGAGAACACATGGGGCACTCAAGGAACTGGATTCAACAGGATGGGCTATAAGGCCAACGCTGGAGAGACAATTTGGGTGGAGAGATTGGTGAGAGCTGAAATCTGAGGGCTTAAAGGACTCTGCCGGCCTCATGTAGGACTTTGGACTTTGTTGTAATGAGGAGTCATTAGAAAGTTTGCTGCATGTGGTAGCAGTGTGAAAGACTGAGTAAAAGATTCTTTGGCTTAGATGAGACTATGGAAAGAGAAAACCAGCTCAGAGACTAGTACAATCAGCTAAGTAGAAGCTGAAGAGTGTCTGACCAGGGCAATGGCAGTGGTGTGGGAGTGGAGGGTATAGATATGGAAGATTTGTGTTGGCGGGGGGGGGGGCGGGCAGGATAGACTTGGAGACTGGCTGGGGTGAAAGGAGGAGAAGGATATATCATTTGATTTAGCTTCCTGCCTTTGGATAATTAAGATACTGCATAATTTTACAGGTGAGAAACAGAGGTTCCACTGTAAGTGATTTCCCTAAAGCCATATCTAGTAAGTACGGCTTCCCTGGTGGATCAGATGGTAAAGAATCTGCCTGCAATGTGGGAGACCTGGGTTTGGTCCCTGGGTTGGGAAGATCCCCTAAGAAGAGAATGGCTATCCACTCCAGTATTCTTGCCTGGAGAATTCCATGGACTGAGGAACCTGGTGGCCTAGAGTCAATGGGGTCGCAAAGAGTCGGGCACAACTGGGTGGCTAACATTTTCACTACTTCACTTTCACATCTAGTAGGTAGTTGACCAAACTTGAGTTACTACTGGTACAATTTTGGGGATCAGCATCTTCAGGGCAAGCTAGGCCTGCTGATGAGTTCTGTGATTATCCACACAATCAGAAAAATTCTCATCATCACAACCGCTAAGTGGTGATATCATCCAAACCTGTGGGGGTTGACACTTGTTCCCTAAACTTCTCAAGTCTGTTCAACCCTGTGACTGTGGTTCTGAAGGAACTTCTCCAAAGCCTCCCAGTCCTGTGATGCATTGTCAGTGAACTGGTGGGTGGGTTTGTAGTATGTATGAGGGGATTAGCAGATGCTGGATCTAGCTGTTTGCCTTCTGGCTTCCCAAAACTGAGGCATGACTTCTGGTGTTTGGGAAGATCATATGCACTTGGCACATAACCAAGTTCTGCACTCAGGGTGTAAAAATGAAGTGGATTTTGTAAGAACTCTGATTGATAGTGTTTTCAGCCCAATCCCTCCATCCCCCTTTTCTGTGATTGCCAATTGCCTTTACTTTCTCACTCCCTGTTAATATAAAGGAAAGGAAATTACTTTCTTCTGTCCCTTGGCTCTTTCCATCTTTGCTCTGTAGTCTCTTTAGCTTTCTCTCTCCAGAGCTGGTGTCAACATCATGGGTGAACAGGACTCTAGCTTCAACTTGACTTTCCCCCTAACTGGATTGAGTATAAAGGTCAACCCCTACTTCAGATTTTCTCTTACTTCTCACTATACCTGTTGGCTTCCCTGGTGGCTCAGATAGTAAAGAATCTGCCTGCAACACAGGAGACCCGGGATCCATCCTTGGGTCAGGAAGATCCCCTGGAGAAGGGAATGGCTGCCCACTCCAATATTCTTGCCTGGAGAATTCCATGGACAGAGGAGCCTGGTAGGCTGTGTCCATAGGGTCGCAAAAGGTCAGACACAACTAAGCATGCACGCACACCTGTATACCTCTTACTATCAGAGGTGAGAGGCTCTGCCAGGGAAACTCTAAGCTTCTGAGCCTCAGGGGAGCTGGATGTATATGTGGAGTTAACAGTTATTGATAAGATCACTTTTATTCTCCACTGGAATTTGGCCACCATCCTTGGCCTTGGAGAGTTATTAGAATTCTGCCAGGATGCCCCAGTGGTGAGCTTACCAGAAGTCCTGCTCTGGCAGCCCCCTCTAGCAGCCCCGTCAAGACTCCCTCATGCACTTACCTCAATCCATTCTCTCTCCCTGGCTTGACTCCTTCACAGCTGACAGAATGAGGAGGGAGGGTGGATTCAGGCACAGGGTCAGATAAACACTTTTCTTAAAACATCCATCTAAAGCAGTGGTTTTCCAAGTATGGTCCTTAAAATAGCAACTTCAGATGACTTAGCTCATGTTAGAAGTACAAAATTATCAGGCCCCACTCAGACCTATTGAATCAGCAACTCCAGAGATGGGGTCCCACAGTCTGTGTTTTAACAAGACCTCCAAATGATTCTGTTACACACTCAAGTTTGAGAATCACCCATCTAAGCCATTTAGTCTCAGACTTTAGTATACATCTGAACCACCGAGCTTGTTAACAATAGCCTAGTTAAACAAAACTAGATTGGTATCTGGGCAACTGTATTTTTAGCAAGCTTCCTGATACTCTTCAAAGATTGAGAATCACTGATCTAAGGAATTCATTTTATCAGTTAGCTGAATCTCCAGGGGAGGGAGGAGACAGAAGGCTGTAGAAATGTCTCAAAGTTCCAGATGCTACCTGCATCAGAACCTCTGGGGAGCTTGTTAGAAAAGCAGGATCTGAGTATCACATGTAGTGACCCAAACTCTCTGGCCCTGAAGCCTTAGCAGCCACATTCAGAGTTCTCTAGGTTATTCTTATGCATGTGAAAGTTTGACAATCCTAGAATGATAGGTTGGCAGGCATTCTCAAAGATGGATGCACATTAGAATCACCTGGGGAGCTTTAACAATGACCTGATATCTGAACCCCACCTCTATCTGATAGAGTTGGTCAGATATGGGGCTTCAGTACTTTCTACAAGTTGTTCCTCCCACTCCCACCCAAGTGATTTTAACATATAGTTAGGGTTAAGAACCATCAGGTTAAAGGATGGTGCCAGATATCCCTGGGGATCCAGTGGCTAAGCCTCCACACTCCCAATGCAGGGGGGCCTGGGTTCTATCCCTGGTCTGGGAACTAGATCCACATGCTGTAACTAAGAGTTAGTATGCCGCAACTAAGACCCAGTGTAGCCAAATAAATAAGTAAATATCTTTTAAAGGATGATTCAGATCTGGAAAGAATCAGGAAACAAGAGAAAGTGAAGTAGTGCCAACAAAACAATTGGTGGAAGCCTGTGGGGGAGGTTAGTTAGAAATGTCAAGTTGGAAGTCCAGAGGAGATGGAAAGGTGGAAGGGGCCAGGTGGGAGGGCGAGCAGGTTGGCTCAAATGGTGTGGAACTCAGTGTGGGAAAAGGGTTAGTGTATTACTTTTCTACTGTTGCTGTAACAAACTAGCACACATTTAGTGGCTTAAAATAACATAAAGGTATTATTTTAAAATTCTAGAGGTCAGAAATCCAAATAGGTCAGTAGGGCTGCATTCCTACTGGAGGGTGTGTTTATTCTGCTCTAGGGGAACAGAATCCATTTCCTTGCCTTTTCTAGCTTCTGGAGGCCCCCCACATTCCTTGATTTCACTCTGACTTTGCTCTGGCATCATATCTCCAGAGAGCATCTTATGCGTTGTGATTACATGGGTCCTACCTAGATAATCTAGAATGATCAAGGTCTTTAACTTAATCACATCTACCAAGTCCCTTTTGCCGTGTAAACTAATGTAGTGATAGATTACAGAGGTTAAGATGTGGTCATTGTTTGGCTTACTACAGTCTGCCCTCTTGCCCCCAAAGATTCACAATCATCACATTTACAAAATACACTCACCCTCATTCCAGTATCCTCCCAAATCTCAACTCACTAGAGCACCAACTCAAAGTCTAAAATCTCATCACCCCCAAAGCCCCAAATTTTATCATCTAAACACTCTTAAATATGGTATTGAAGAAGAAAAGTTAAAATTTTACTCATCTCCTTCTCCTTCTGCCTCTGTCACTCAGTTTGTTTCTTGCAGAGTCTAGATCATGCAGGTCACATAGTCTCAGAAAGTGGGGACTTGCAATACTAGGAATTGGAGTTTATCTCACTCACCCTTGTCCTGCTCTTTGCAATTGCCCAGCCCCTGCAAGCCTGCTTAATCATGCCTGTCCAGGCCAGGCATCCCCCTCCTCATCTTTACTGCTGTTCTCACCCGCGAAGCCCCTTAGTTTAAATCAGCCTATTAACAGCTCGTATTGCCTACTATAGTCTGTCTATAAAAACTCTGTAAACCCTTTGTTTGGGGCTCAGAGCTTGGAGTGTTAACTCCTTTGGGCCCACTGGTGTAATAAACCTGAGTTCTCCAAATCTCCGAGTGTGGTGCTTGGTTTATTGAGTACTGGTTTCTCCAACATTTCTGGAGGCCCCAGCGAGATTCCAACCATGTTAGCCCCTTGAGCCACCAGACTGGTGGCTTGGCCGGGCTGGAGTGAAGGAACCCTGAGACAAATGAGGAGGCACGCCACCTGATGGTCTTCTGGGTTCTCTTTCGGACCACTGATCCTACTCTCCAGATGGCCAAGCTCCAACTGAATTCATTGGAGGGACAGACCAACTTACCTGGAATGGCCACAGGACAAGGTGAGGCCCCGGGGCTTGTCCCTAGGCAGGAACCTACCCCAACTGGTAGAAGAGGAGACTGAACACCTCCTTGGGCTCCCAGGAAGGGAGCGTCAGATAGAGAGACCTAGGGACTTGGGAGGAGGGGAGGCATTGTGTATGATAACCTCCTTGGAGCTCCAGGAAGGGAGCAACAATTAAGGAAACCTGTCGACTTGGGAAGAAGGGAGGCATTGTGATAGCCTCTGATTGTGATAGCGTAATTGCTGATTGGATGAAGTGAGAGAACTTTTTCTTTTTGGAAACTGCAAAATCAATTCTTTTTGCACATGCAATTAAAAACAACTAGTTTGTTATAAGGCCTGCCCAGGGAAAAGCTTGAAGTTAACACATTCCATGTCGTTGAAATACATAGCCAGCTTTGTCTGAGACCTCAGCCTTGGGCAAATTTGAACTTCAAGTGAAGAGAAAAAAAGGGAGGGGGTCAAAGAGATATTTTAAATCTCAAACAGAAAACTATAAGATGTCAGTCTGTCTGTCTGGATTTATGTATCTCAGAGTATGTCTTCTTTTTCTGATAATGTTGTTGAAGTTGTAAATGAGTTCTAATTGGCCTAAAGGAAAGTAAATTTCCAATTCATTTGAATCTGGGAAATGGGAAATAGTCAACATTAAATATCTAGTATTAATGTTTGTTTGCTAATCTAATAAGCAAGTAGGATGTATGTTTTAATAAAAAATATAAACTAAAATTAAATTTTATAAAGGGAAAAGAAAGTGGGTCTGACTTACAGGTGGCTGTTACGGAAAGTGCTTAAAGGGTTTGTGAAAGGTGGACCCTGAAAAAAAGTTTTGTGCATGGTTAGGACTAACTAATTTAAAATAAATTTAATTAAGTCTATCTAAATGAGTTTAAAGCAAGCTGATGCAAAAACTTAAATTCAGCCTTTCTCTCTGTTAAGAAGACATACTTTGTTCAAATGTTGAACTGCTTTTAATAATAGATTTAAATTTCTTTACCTCTTAACTAATCTGTTCTATATTTACCTTTGAAATCTTTAAAATCTTTTTAACTTTGGCTAAGTAAATAATTATTTTTTCACAGTGACATGTGATCTGTCTTGACTGAGTGGTATAAACCCTTTTGATATTTATCAACAAAACTTCCTAAATAATTTGACTTCTAACTAACTTTGGGATGCTTCGGAGGGCCCCTGAGACATTCCAAAGAATGTCTCATTCAAAGCTACCTGGGTTCATTGGACATGTTTAATTACATGGGAAATACTGTTAAAGGGGTGAAAAATCTTTTCAGATTATACTGTATGGTTGATATTACTAATAAGGATATCCTAAAATTATGTGAAATTCATATAGATCTGATATGCCCTGATAAAATATGGTCAATAATAGTTCTAATTATCATACTAAAGTGTTATGACCAGGTTTCTTTGTCAACTGCAATAGAATCAGATTTTAAACATGCCTTCTGTGGTTTTACTCTCATGCCTTTAGAAGAATATGCTAGTTCTTCAAGATTCATGGAAAAGACTTTCTAAGATTAAACAGATAAACAAATTTTGTTATTAACAGTAAGCTGGAACCAGTCAGGAATTTGGTCTTCTCTCTGTTTAGAGAATAAAATTTTCTTAAAATGCAGCTTTTGATAACAGATTATAAATATCTTTGTCTTTAAGTGATTTATATTTGTTTTTAAAATCTTTTTGTTACTTTAGTAAAGTAAATAAATATTATTTAAGATTACAGAACATGTAGATGTTGTGCCCAGATCCCAATCTCCACAAACCACCAGGAGGCCATTCAACGATGCAAAGGCAAAAGGGAGTTTATTACTGACCCAGGTCCGGACCGCACTCACACACTGGGAAGAGTGAGGGCGGCGGCCTGGAGCCGAATGGTACAAGGCTTTTAAGGGGAAAAGACAAAGGGAAGACCTCGAATGGGGTGATTGGTTGGGATGTGAGGGGAAGTCAGGGGCTTTAGGCCCTGATAGGTATATTTAACCACAAACAGCCCCAGCACTTCCCTGGTGCGCGGTGATTGGTCGTGTCTAGGGTGGTGACCTGGGGTGAGGGGCAGCTCCTTTTCCCAAGACAGAGTCACCTAGGCTCCACATAGACAAAGCTTCATGGTTAGAGTTTCTTTCGCTATCTTGATATCCTTAAAACATGGCAATAATCTGCTCTTAAATCAGGAAATTAAAAATAAATAAACAACAGCTAAAAATCAAAGAGCCAGGGCTATGGGAAATCCAAGATGGTTGCTTGACTTTTCCCGACTCGCTGACAGACTTCATTTTTATTTGATGGCTTAAAGCCTTACCTGACTACAGTGTTAATGCCCTACAATGAGTTCTCCAGGAAAAGAAAAAATTATGTTTCACTAAATATTAAGTTCTAGTTTTGTTAATTAATGTCTGTACTTACTAAGACTCACTTCTGAGATAGATCCTTGTTATGTTATATTGCTAAAAGATTTAATTAAGTTATTAAAAAGGACACTCTAAGATTGTTTCCAAAGCTTATCTCAGTAACCAGTCTTTGGATAAATGTCAGATGCTCCTGATGTACAACCAGGAGATTAACACTTGGCAATAATCATTTAAATGAGACAGATGGCCTGGGGTATACTGGGCTCCACTCAATGAAAGTTCTTGACTTAAATTCTTGCTTGTGACCTTACTAATAAATGCTAGCTATATTATTTTCTATGTAGCTTGCTTCAGAAGATTATTTCTTATGTTACCAAATGTGTGACTGAGCCTGTGATAAAATGCTGATATGCAGTTCCATATGAGATCAGTAATTATAATAATGTAATTCTAGATATGGGAAGAAGCAACAAGAGAAAATATTTTCCTGACCAAGAGGCTAGTATGGTCCAGAGACTTTTGCTACTTACAAGGCCTGGTCTAGTGACAACACATTCAGTGGCCTGTCAATGGAATCTTTGTTAGACCTGGGAATGAGCCTTCGCAGCAATGAGGGACACAGTGACCACGAAATGCCCCCAAAACATGGTCAAATATGACTATGAACGGGCCTCGCTGACTGGAAGTTGGCCCTTGCCAGCTGCCTCTACAAAGATTAAATCATGACCACTACAAGATGCTGACCTTCAGCATCCCCTTGAAAGGAGTTCAGGGTGCAGACAAAAAATAAGACACTCTGTGCTCTGGGAAAAACCCAGAAAAACAGGCCTTCAGATAGTCAGATGTTTTCAGGTAAAGATTTTTATGAGTTCAAATTCTTGCATCTTCTCATACCTAAAGAAACACTAATGTCATGAGTCAATGTCTGGACCTAGTTCTCCTGGCTAGCCCTTCAGCAGCTTTCCTACTTCTATTAATCTTTAAGCCAAATATCTTTAACTTTCTTGTTGAGTTTGTTTTTCCAAGTAGTAGTAGGACAAGAATATCCCCCGGCCAACGCCCAGCAATGCTAGAACAAGCTGCCTTTTTCTGTGAATTCTCATTGCCCTCTGTAAATGCACCCCGAGGTCCTGAGGCTGTTCTCCCTTTGAGATCTTGTACGGGAGACCACCCCCAGTGATAAAAAAAGCTCAAGGAAGACTACCAACAACTAGCTGACCTGGAGATGTCCCAACACCTCCAGGCCCTGGGAAAGTCTTCCACCATACCGCCTGAGAAACCTGAGAAAGGACACCAGTTCCACTGGGCAATTGGGTTCATCCCTATCAGCCAGGAGATGAAGTATGGGTTAAAGATTGGAAAAAGGAACTGCTGGAGCTGTCAGGATGCCCCCTCACTCGGATGACAAGGTCATGAGACTAAGGAGGAAACTGCAAATCGGATTTTCCTTGGGGCATCCCAAGGCAAGGCCCCTCCTGGTATTTTTCTTGGGAAGTTCTGTTTATGCTCATCTGTTTTTGTTTTAGCTCATCTCAGGTCAGTCCCAGTTAGAAAGAATTCACCCTGAGATAATTCCCTCAGACCTTATTTCCTTCAGGGGATTGAGGAAGGCAGATTCCCTTCCCTGAGGACAAAGGAGGAATAAGGAACATTTAAATAGATTACTACACCTCCTACTCCTTACTGGAGAGTTTACCAAGAGTTCTCTGGGGGTCATGGCAAGGCCACCACCAGAAGGGCTCATACTTGGATCACCTTTCCACCTCCCACTCCCCGGACCACTCCACTGTGGAGACTCCCTTCCTTGAAGAAACCAGGGTGGAATGGGACTTAGGAATGCTCGTATCTGTGGCCAGCATAGTTGGAGACACTGATTGCTTTAGGATAGTGTAGACATAGAAATTCATTAAAGTAGTTATATAAGGTTAATAGGGTTTTTATTGCTAAAGCAGTGCTGCTAGACTGTCTCATTGTCCTCTTTCCTCGTAAGAACCAGAGTGTCAGAACAGAATGAGACAGGTACTGATTGACGTTAATAGAATAAAACAGTTTCAAGCTTAAGCCCTTCCCTCTAGCTTCTATGTAATTGCACCTGATAAAAGAAATGTAACCTTTCTACTTAGATTGATGTACTTATCATGATTGAATGAAGTATGCTGGAGACATTCAAATGGTAAACATACTATTGTTAAGTCTAATTCTGCAAGGGGAATGTTTTGATGATAGATTGGGGAATAAGCTTAATGTTAAAGTTGTTGATGGTAGGCAGAAAACAAAAGATTGTATAGAATAATATGTGATGTAATGGGTGTGTTTCTTGGGTATATAAAACTGTAAACCAACAACAATAAAGGAGACAGACTGCTCCATCAACACATTGACTCAGCTCAGTACTTCGCCTACGCCCCTCATCCCTCAAGACCCCTGGACCCGCCTGGACTCCAGCAAGGAACCGCTTCAGTCAGTTTGGACAGGCCCTCACATAGTCGTCCTGGCATAACCCTACTGCTGTTAAAGTTATAGGTGTCATGCTTTGGATCCACCACACAAGAGTCAAGAAGGCAGCAGCTTCCTGTAATGAGGACACCTGGAAAGCATTTTGGGATCCCAAAAACCCCCTCAAGGTCTACTTCCAAAAACAATGGTCCTCACTCACAAAGGATGCTGAACCCTGCTCTAGTCCCTCCGGAAGCTGACTAGTCCATGCCCAGCAGAAGCTTGAGGATACTTCAGCCTTGCTCCAGCCACATTCCGGCAGCTGGCTGGTCAATGCATGGCAGAAGCTTGAGGAACCAGCTATCAAAATATCAATGGATTTTCACTGTCAACTCTGGACTCTATCCCTGATTGCTATTATTTCTATGTTCTTTGCAACAGGACTAGCTTCAGTCATATGCCAGGCCTGGGATTTGGGTCAGAAGCTGTGGTTAACTGTCTGTTATCTCACTGTAGTGGGAAGTCTCATTCTTTTTAGATGTCTCTTATAATTGATTCTCCCTACTAACTAAACTGCTCCACAGTATAGCTGAACCCCCTTCATGAACCTCAGTTGCTATAGTTGTGACAACCCAAAGATGGGGAGAAAACCTTTTGCTAGTGTTCAGTTATCTGTTATGTGCAGGTTGCTTTGCAGGCTTTTGGTGTCCCTTGCTGTAACAGATGGTGCCACCCCCATCAAGGCCTTTTCTTTGTTTGTGGGACAGATGGTTACTTATGTCTACCTGTCAATTAGATGGGTATCTGCACCTTAGCTTTCTTCACTCCCCAGATGAATGTTGTCCCTAACAACCAGACTCTCACCATACCTTTGGCAGCACATACATGGTCAAAAAGAGCCATGCAGTTTACACCCCCTACTAGTTGGTCTGGGAATCACGGCTGGGATAGGTATGGGAATAGGAGGAATTGCTTCATCAACCACCTTTTACCATACACTATCTGAAGACTTCTCAAACGACACTGAGAGATTGGCCAAATCTTTAGTGGCCTTATACAAACAACTAGACTCCCTGGCTGAGGTGGTTTGATAGAATAGGAGAGGGCTAGACCTACTGACAGCTGAAAAGGGAGGACTCTGCCTCTTCTTGAATGCAGAATGCTGCTTTTATGTAAACCAATCAAAAACAGTTAGGGACATGGCCCAACAGCTAAGGGAACAAATCATAAAAAGGAGAGAGAAACTAGTAGTTCCTGGGTAACTGGAACAATATCTGGAGCTGGGAATTGTGAATTCTCCCTTTAACAGGTCCTTGGCTTCATGATCTTTGTGACGTTCTTGTTTGGCCCTTGTATTCTCAATGCAGTTACCCAGTTCATAACCTCTCAGGTTGAATCCAGAAAGTTACAAGTGGTAACAGTTCAAAATAGCCCCTAAATGATGGGGAGCTCTGAATGTCCTACGAGAAACATGAGATGATGCTTTCTACAATGAGTGATAGAAGCATCAAGAGGGGGGAATGAAGAGGAAAAGTTAAAATTTTACGTAATTTCCTTCTCCTTCTGCCTCTGTCACTCAGTTTGTTCCTTGCAAAGTCTAGATCATGTAGGTCATGTAGTCTCAGAAAGTGGGGACTTGCAATACTAGGAACTGGAGTTTATCTCACTCATCCTTGTCCTGCTCTTTGCAATTGCCCAGCCCCTGCAAGCCTGCTTAATCATGCCTGTCCAGGCCAGGCAGCCCCCTCCCCATCTTGACTGCTATTCCCACACATGTGAAACCTCTTAGTTTAAACCAGCCTATTAATAGCTAGTGTTGTCTACTATAGTCTGTCTATAAAAACTCTGTAATCCCTTTGTTTGGGGCTCAGAGCTTGGAGTGTTAACTCCTCTGGGCCCACCGGCATAATAAATCTGAGTTCTCCAACTCTCTGAGTGTGGTGCTTGGTTTCTTGAGTACTGGTTTCTGCAAGAGTATGAGTGAGGCACTGGATATAATCAATTCTAAGGCCCATTCTCTATCTGTGAGCCACTGAAACTCAAGAAACAAGTTATCTGCTTCTAGGAATAGGTATAGGATAATAGTTATAGATATTCTCATTCAAAAGGGGAGAAAATGGAAAGAAAAAAGAAGTCACTGGTCCCAAGAAATCTCAAAATATTGCTAGACAAACTCCTTTAGGTTTCAAGGCCTGGGGATAAGCCTATGTGGCTCAAAGCTCTATCCTCTGGGCTTACTCTTCCTCTCTCAGAGTCATTCTTCCTTTTACTTGAAGGGTAACATATTCCCAGCAAGAAATTTTATCACCCTGTTTCCTACCTGTAGAATGCTGGGAGTCTGTCAATCTTTAATTTTGTTTTCTCTCTGTCACTTCCAGTCGGAACTAGCAGTGTTTCTGCTAGTATAAAATTCTCAAGAGTCTTGTGAGTCTTCCACATATGTCATAAACATTCTCACCATTAGATAAGAAGTTCCTCTACAGATTTTTCTGGATGATCCCTTCTCTGTTTCTGGATTCTGCTGAGACAGTTGTGGGGATCCGATGAGTAACATGCCCAGGCCATTGTAAGAGCACTTTGTATTAATAAATATTCTGACTTTTTGCATTACTGAAAGGTTTTCCAGCCACAACTTTGACTTTCTTTCTAGAGTATTCTTTCCTGGCAGTGAATATGCTAATTTTTTAACATCTTTTCCAATCTAGACAAGAGACCTACCCAAACCACTAAGTCCTGGTTCCTTTTTATTTAGAATTCTTCCCTCAATTTACCTCTTTCCTCTCATATTTTACTACAAAGATCAAACATAAACCAGGATGTACTTTCAACACTTTGCTTGGAAATCTTCTAAGCTAAATACTCAAGTTCATTTCTCACAAATTCTGATTTCCATAAAAGTTTAGGATACAATTCAGCTAAGTTTTCTGTCATTATATAACAAAGGCCCCTCCTCCCCAGTTTCCAATGAAATATTCCTCACTTCCAGGTCCTTACTATACCTTCAATGTCCATATTTTCACCAATATTGTATTTATGATTTAAATATTATCTAAAACAATGTAAATTTTTAAAATCTGCTCTTCACTTCCTTCTTATCCATCACCAGTAGAGTTTTTAACATCCATAGTTCTACTAACAAGCTATTCAAGACAACCTAGACTCTTTTAAAAAAAAATTATTTATTTGACTGCATAGATCTTCATTGTATCATGGGAGGTTCAGTAGCTGTGGCATGCAAGCTTACTTGCCCTGAGGCATGTGGGATCTTAGTTCCCCAACCAGGGTTTGAACCCACATCCCTGAATTATGAGGTAGATTCTTAACCATTGGACCACCAGGGAAGTCCCAACCCAGGCTTTTCCTATCATACCTCTAAAAATGCTTCCATTCATTGCCTACTGCCCAATTCCAAAGCCTCTTGGTATTTGTTACATCAGTACCCTACTTCTGGTGCCAAAATCTACATTAGTTTCCAATTTTTGCTATAACAAAGACCACAAACTTAGTATCTTAGAATAATACAAATGTATTATAGTTCTAGAGGTCAAAAGTTCGAAATGAACCAGCAGGACTGGAGGGTCCAGGAAGAATCTATTTCCTTGTCTTTTCCAGTTTCTAAAGGCTGTCAACATTCTTTGGCTCATGGTCCCTTATCACTCTGACCTCTGCTTCTTTCATTACATCCCTTCCTCTCTGGTTGTTGTTTCCCTCCAAGGACCTTTGTGACTATTTGGGTCTACTCGGATAATTCAGGAACATCTCCTCATCTCAGTTTAATCATATCTGCAAAGTCTCATTTGCCATGTAAGGTAACATATTCATAAGTCCCAGAGATTAGAATGTTGACCTCTTTGGGAGGTCACTATTTAACATACTATAGTTAGCATAGCTTAATGGGAGTGGAAACAATTGCTTCAGGGACAGTGAAAGTCAAGCAGAGGTGAAGGTGCCCAGTTTGGAGTCCAGCCTCTCCCAGGGTTGGGTTGGTCATGTCTGGCTTACTGAGATGTTTGGCCAGTCAAACATGCTCATTGGTGTTCCTCAGGCCTAGACTTTCCCCTCAATTCAGAGAGAGAAGGGAAATGACATTTGTTGAGGGCCCACTAAGTGCCTGTAACTCAGATAAGCAAAGGAACCCTGGATTGTTAATTATCTACCCTAAGGCCTTGCCCCTGGCCTGGGACTATAAGGTCCTTCACAGAGCATCAGGGGTTCTAAACATCCATGGTCAGGTTTGCAGTGGTCCTTGAAACCCTCAACGGCTACTCTCCTTCCTGAGCAGGCGGATGTGTCATGTGGGGCAGCACCTTTCCCTCCCTGGCACCTGTGTGTGACTCAGACCCCCAGGTAAAGCCCAACCCAATGGAAGTGACTAAGCATTGAACTTTGCTTCCTCTTACTGGAGAGCAGGGAGGAAGTCCAGCGCTGGGCCTGGCTCTCCCACTCACTCAGATGTCTCAAGATAGTTAGGAAGAAGGTTGGGCTTTGCAGGTGACCACACCAGTGGAGGTCCCCTGGAGCAGCCCCATACTTCTGCACTTACCCTGCGCACACACGTGTCTGTGTTTGTGTGTGCGCACATATGAGTGCAGTTGAGGTTTGAGGGTAGTGGTCATGCTGGAATCTACCAGATTTTCTCACTTTCTATAGTTTGTTTCCTGCTTTCAATGAGTCAATTTTCTTGAGTATGTAAAGTGGGATTTAGGAAATCAGGAGGACTCTGGCTGATTGCCCAAGATGGAGTCCTGACAGCGTTAAATTACAAAGGCTCTGTTTAAAATGCATCATTGGACATCTCTGCTATTGTAGATGTCTCTAGGAAAGGAAAGTGGGTGGTTGGGCAATAGGAAAGGGAGCCTTACTCTTCTCTCTTACTCTCCTTTGATAACTTAAATTTTGTTCCATTTGCAAGTACTCCCGGTTCAAACAGAAAGAATACTTGATATCCCAAGAAAGAAGAGAAAAAAGAGAATCCTTTTCTGTATTAGTGCTAAAATAATTCACAATGTTAGTCATCAATTAGATAAACATTATCATGTCCCTGTTGGATGTCAGGCACTGTACTAGGTTCTGGAGATGCTGCAGAGAGCAACACAGCATCCCCTGCTACAGAGATTCCAGTTGGGAGAGCAATTGAGACAGAGAACCAGGCATTGACCATGCAGTGTCAGAAGCATGATGATGGGGAAGGTACAAAGAAGGTTTCTTTGCCCAGACTCGGGGAGAGGAAGCTTTTTTGGACCTGGTGTTGTCCAAGCTGAAACTCAAAGAGTACATAGGAGTTAGCCAGGGGAGAAGAGAGAAAGAGAGGCATAGGGAACAACAGAAGTACAAAGACTGTCAGCCAGTCAGTCAGTTCAGTCGCTCAGTTGCATCTGATTCTTTGCGACCCCATGAATCGCAGCATGCCAGGCCTCCCTGTCCATCACTAACTCCCGGAATTTATCCAAACTCATGTCCATTGAATCGGTGATGCTATCCAGCCATCTTATCCTCTGTCGTCCCCTTTTCCTCCTGCCCTCAATCTTTTCCAGCATCAGGGTCTCTTCCAATGAGTCAACTCTTCGCATGAAGTGGCCAAAGTATTGGAGGTTCAGCTTCAACATCAGTCCTCCCAATGAACACCCAGGACTGATCTCTTTTAGGATGGACTGGTTGGATCTCCTTGCAGTCCAAGGGACTCTCAAGAGTCTTCTCCAACACCACAGTTCAAAAGCATCAGTTCTTTGGCACTCAGCTTTCTTCACCATCCAACTCTCACATTCATACATGACTACTGGAAAAACCATAGCCTTGACTATATGGACCTTTGTTGGCAAAGTAATGTCTCTGCTTTTTAATATGCTGTCTAGGTTGGTCATAACTTTCCTTCCAAGGAGTATCTTTTAATTTCATGGCTGCAATCACCATCTGCAGTGATTTTGGAGCCCCCCCAAATAAACTCTGACACTGTTTCCACTGTAGGGGCCATAAAAAGAAACTTGATTACATCCCTGGAATTGCAAGCACTCAATAGGTCTGGAATGCTGAGTTTGGAGGAGGTGTTGGAGAACTAAAGTTGGAGAGGTAAGGTCAGATCATGATGTGTTTTATAAATGAGTTTTAAGAGCAGTTAGTGGTCACTTTCAAGGCAGGTGTGGAACACCGAGGGACAGGGGTTAATAACAACCTATAGAAGAGTTGGAATGCTCTTTGTGCCAGGGTACTATAATCTTTTTACATAAGTTTCTTCATTTAATCCTTCCAACAAGCCTAAGATATTTACTATCATTTTTGTCTCTATTTTATGAGTGAGGAAACTGAGGCTCAGCAAGGTTAAATGCAGTGGGAAATATTACAGAGTCACACAGGAAATAGTATAGATGTTTAAGCACATAGCTGTGTGTGTTAGTCATGTCTGCCTCTTTGCGACCCCATGGACTGGAGCCCATCAGGCTCCTCTGTCCATGGAATTCTCCAGGCATGGAGTGGGTGGCCATTCATTTCTCCAAGGGATCTTCCTGAGCCAGGGATCAAACCCAGGTCTCCTGCATTTTAGCCAGATTCTTTACCCGCTGAGCCACCAAGGAAGGCCAAGCATACAGCTAGACTGGGGGAGATCTGGTGTCTCTCTAAGGCACTCACTTAGTCTTCCTCATTCAGATTGAGCTGTGGTTCTCAACAGGGAGTGATTTTGCCCTCAGGAGACACATGGCAATGTCTGGAAACATTTTTGGTTGTTACAACTTGGGAGATGCTACTGGCATTTGGTGAGTAACTAACAGCCTACAAAGAACAGTCACACACAGCAAAGAATTATCTGGTCCCAAATGTCCATAGCACCATGGTTGAGAAAACTTGAGATAGAGAATGAGTTGTAGAGGGCAAGACACAGCGAGGTAGCCAGAGGTTGTGTGTGAGAGTTCTAGAAAAAAAAAAGGCTTTTTTAAAAAAGGACTTGTATATTCTGTACTCATAGCAGCAAGAGATAGACGTCAATTGCGTCAAAGCCCTGGATGGATCCGGCATATTTTTTTCCCAGCATGTTCCAGCTACTCCCAAGCACCAGCCTTAAGAGCTCAGAGATAACCAATCATGAATTATCCCAGAGTTACCCAGAACTCTGAAGAGTTTCCTGCCACCTGATAGATCCAGGACTGTTAAGTGGTCTTAGTCAAGATGACCACCTCTTAACAAGCCTATTGTGACAGGCCAGGGCTCCCAGTTCTGGTCCTGCTGACACATAGTACTGGAACCTGACAGTTTTGGTCAATGCATAATTTTAGCGAACGATAACAAGCAGCAGCCAAGAGAATAGAGATACAAGAAGAATACTGCAAACCTTATTGCCTGAATCTGATACTCTTACAAGTATCCCTTCCACTTCGGTCAAGAGAGGACATTAAATAGGTTAGCTGCCTGCTCACTGACTTAACACACTGGCTGGGAGCCCACTCATCTTTCTACCTGTAAACTTCACACTCCTATAAAGTGGATCTTTATAGAAAGCTTGTAAAAAAGCTCAGAAGATGAGGCAAAATATTGCCTTAGTTTCCAGGATATTTCATGATGGGTACTTGGTCTCCTGATCCTGTATATTTCTTGGTTTCTGATCTTTGTGTGCTAAATTCACTTCAGTTGTGTCCGACTCTGTGCAACCCCATGGACTGTAGCCCACCAGGCTTCTCTGTTCATGGGATTGTCCAGGCAAGAAAACTGGAGTGGGTTGCTATTTCCTACTCCAGGGAATATTCCTGACCCAGGGATCGAATCCATGTCTCTTGTGTCTCCTGCACTGGCAGGCGAGTTCTTTACCACTAGGGCCACTTGGGAAGCCCCTTCAGACCTTTAGCTGAACTCTTAACTGTTTCCCTCATGGTTCTTGTCTGACTCTGTGGTTTGACTCTTGACAGAGGTATCTGTCCTGTTAATTACTGGGCTTTCCAGCAGGCCTTGTCTCTGTTCCAGGCCTATGTGAATCATCAAAGCCTTGCCTCTGTCTTCCTATTATAACTTTTCATCTTGCCCACAGTCGTAGTCCTGAGTGAGGTAAAACTGTCCCCAGGGTCTAGGTTCTAAGAGTGCTCAGGAAGATCCACCTTTTCCTACATCTGAGAGTCCATTCTTAGAGAGTTAAGTTTCTCTAAACATCCTGTGTGTATCAAAGTATCCACATGAAAATTCTATTTTAATTTATATTAAGTGGAAAAAAGAGTTTGTAGCCAAATAAGTTTAGGGAATGCTCTGTAGTCTTAGTTTCTTGTCTACAACAAGGTTTCTCAGAACCCTTGATATATTATGTTCAGGATAAAGGTCCAATAAGGACATTTATACAGTTCACAATCCAGTACCCCAAACCCTTGGGATGAGATGCATTTGGAATTCCAAATTTTTTAGATTTCAATACAGTAATGTGGCGAATATATGGTTTATCCCATAGCATCCCCAGCAGAGTGGGAGAGGCCCTGCAATCACATATTTCTGCAACAAAACATATGGATATTCGCACGAAGTAGGTTAAATAAAGAATCTGAAAAGTTACACATCAATTTAGGTCAGGTTCTGTCCCTGAGTTATGAAAAAACATTTATTTTTCAGGACTTTTTTGACGTCAACATTATGAATAAAGAACTGTGAACCTGTATATGAAGCCACCCCTCCCCGCCTCCAAACATATTTGACCACAGAATTCCCCTCTTCCGGGGGCATCCCACAGGAATAGGATCCACAGACTCTGGAGGACACTCAAGCTATTGGTCTACATTGCAACCTTCCCAGGGGAGGGAACACACTGTGGTCTCACTGGGCACTCACATAAGTCCCATCATCTCTGGTGACAACTGGATGAGATGGGGATTCTAATAACTGAATAAGAAGGAAGAGATTAAAAGAGGAAGCTCCGACCAGACACAGCAGATCTGGTCATGCCCCGGGTGGAAAAAAAGAGCATGAGGAAGAGCAGCACTGTGGAAACACAGGCTAGAGTTTTCCTCTTAGCACTCTTCCACATTTTTCTAATTTCCTTAAAAATCCACCTTTTTTTCTCTCCCTGATTGTTCTTTTCTACCACAAGGCGTTATTGTTCTGAGTGTTGCTGAGGGAGAAAGGCAGGCCCAGGGCTGATGCTTACCCTGAGGGCAAGATGCTGGGTCCTTGGGAATAGCCTTCCTGTTGTTCTGGCATCATTGTCCCAGCCCAGAGCTGAGGTGGGGTGGGTGGAGTAGGGCGCATGCCTAAGGCCAGAGTCCCCTGGGTAAGGAGGAGGATGTTGGATTTCTGGAAGATTTCCAGGAAGACTTCCTGCTCTGACAAAAACAACACAAACACAGGAAAAGGCTCTGGGGCCTAAGAGGACGGAATAGTGGACCAGAGTAGAGACTTTGGGATGGGACAGCGGATACAGAGAAGCCTTCCCCTCCTTAGCCAGCTATATTCCTCCAGCCACCTGAGAGCATTTCTCCACTGAGGGTGAAGGCTGGGATCTGGAGGTGGGGGACCAGTAACTCTTGAACCCTCCTCACCTTCCTCTTATCCACTCTGCTCTTAGTGTAATATTTTGCTATGGCTTGGTCTATGGTGGTTGGAGGTGGAGAGGGAGCAGTGAATCAGAGGGCCATTTAGCTAGGGCCTCACATTTATGAAGGGTCTCAAATACAGACAAATGTGTGGGGTTGCATATCCAACAAGGAGCCTCATTCACTGAGATTAGCAAAAAAACATGCATCCCAAACTTGTCCCATTACCAGACCAAGCACCTGGGCCAGAAAAAGTACAAAAGCTCTTAAAATCTGAATAATGTCTGAATTCAGGTTAATAGGATAGTACTAATGTTAACTTCTTAGTTTTGATGAATGGACCATTTTTCTCATTGTTCAGTTGCTAAGTCGTGTCCAACTCTTTGTGACCCCATGAACTACAGCACTCCAGGTTTCCCTGTCCTTCTCTATCTCCAGGAGTGTTATAAACCATTATTATTTTCATATGGTTTGTCAATCGCACCATTGGCTTCCCTGGTGGCTTAGATGGTAAAGAATCTGCCTGCAATGAGGGAGAACTGAATTCGATTTCTGGGTTGGGAAGGTCCCCTGGAGGAGGGCATGGCAAACCACTCCAGTAGTCTTGCCTAGAGAATCCCCATGGACAGAGGAGGCTGGCAGGCTACAGTCCATGGGGTTGCAAAGAGTTGGACATGACTGAGCAACTAAGCACACGCTACATTATATATGTGTATGTATGTGTGTGTGTGTGTGTCGGGGGGGGTCATAAGTTTTAATTTGCTGAGTATAAACATTTGAAATAGGCTATAATTTAGTAACTATTTTTTGGCAATTAAAAAACATCAGGAACCATAAAAATGGAAGTAGTAAACATTTTTGAATAGCAAAATGGAAATAGTCTGGTGCTATCTTCACCTTTGAGGAGGATAAGGGGAACCCCAGGCAGGAGGCTCAGGCTGCCTTCCCAGCTGTGTGCTGGGATTCAGCTTCTAGAAGACAGGATATTCTGCCAGCTCCTGGGCCCTCCTTTCTCGGCTCCTGCCATCTCTGGCTTCATCCGCATCACTCTAGCGGCCTCTGCTGGGCTGGGGGTGAAAGGTGACTGAGGACGGGGTGGCACTCAGAACTCCGGTTGGGAAGTTGGGTGGGATGCTCTGGTGGGCAGTGTGAGGACATTGTTGTCAGAAGGAACTCAAAGAAGATAAGATCTAAAGACTTCAAGGTTGTTTATACCTTTATTCTCTGTCAGAAAAAACTGTTCTGTTAGCAGTGCTGAGGATGGGAGGCAAGTTTAGATATGAAGGTAAGATGGCTGAGCCCAGGGAGAGAAATGTTCTTTTGCTGAGTGGGGATTCATGACTCAGTCTCTCCTCTTCCGAGCCCTGCCTCCATATGGGGACCACAAAGGGCCTGGCCTCTCTGAAAAGGGCAGCCGTTCTCCTCTGTGCAGCTGGTTGGGTCATGATCTCTCTGATTCAAAGAGAGAGAAGAGGAAGTCTTCTGAGGCCTCCTGGCCACAGCTGAGTTCTCTGGTCAAGCTTTCACTAAAGGACCTTGTTTTGAGGGCAAGCTGTAGCCTTACCCAGGCAGTTAATGAAAATCCTTCTTCTTAGGCACGTGGCGTTTATTCCTGTGAGGTAGATGGTAACATTCAGGCCCCCGATCGCTTCTTCGAACGTACTGATGACCAAGTGAGTCCCAGTGAGTACTGAGAATAAAAATAGCACACGGGAACCCACAGCTTATTGCAGCTGCCGTGGCTAGTGACAGAAGCTGGTATCAGGTTATTGAGAAAACAGAGTCTTTTAGGTCTGGCAAAGGCTCACTTCAAACGGACAGAGGTTGTTGTCATCATGAGTAAAGCAGTTTATGTCTTGACAGCTTGCTTCCCCCTTCACTCTGTTTCTCATTTAACAGTATAGATGGAAACTTTATACTGCAGACAAAGCTGCTTAGTTTCATCTGGCTTAAGGACACTTATGTGTGAACTTTGGGCCCTTAAGTTGCTAGTGGTAGCAGCCTCCCCAAGTTCTTTCCTCTTTCTCTTGCTTTGTCTATTATCCAGGGCTGCTAAGGGGGCTGGCCAGGTGACACTAGCAGTAAAGCACCCACCTTCCAACGCAGGTAGACGTAAAAGACTCAGGTTCGATCCCTGGGTGGGGAAGATCTCCCGGAGGAGGCATGGCAATCCACTTCAGTATTCCTGCCTGGAGATTCCCATGGGCAGAAGAGCCTGGCAGGTTGCAGTCCATGGGGTCACAAAGAGTTGGATACAACTGAAGTGACTTGGCACGCACGCATGCACAGGGCTCGTGAGGGCTGCTGTAGAGCTAACCCCTCAAGGCCATAGGCAGGTTCAGAGGTTCCTGAAATAATACCCCTCCTCTACTCACATGCCCAGGTCAGCCTGGGCTGCTTGATGGCACAGGGCCTTGTCAGGGTTGTGGATTTCACAGGACAGAGATGATGGTTCAACCACAACAGGGTGGCTGGTTTTTAATCAATGGACAGTAAAGAGGAATAGCATATCCAGAATAATTGAAAACAAGCCCATTTCTAGAGTAGTCTGTATCCAGGAGTCAGATCTGTTCAGACTCAGGATTACTATCTCCCATGTACAGAAAACTCCCAAAGATCAACAAGAAAGGAGACCAGACATCCAATGGAAAAGTGAGCAATGGATAGACTAGAAAATCATAGAAGGGAAAATAGAAGAGCTAGCAAGTGTGTAAAGAGCATTCTGAGTAAAGCAAATTAAAGCATGATATTACTTTGTCATTAGATTGGCAAAAATTAGGCAAGTAAATATCACTTACCAAGTGTTGGCAAGAATGTGGGGAAAAGGGAACTGTTGTTGGTGGAGTATAAACTTGTAGACCGTTCTAGAAGCCATCTGACTCTATTCTATCAATTTAAATATGCTATGACCTAAGAGCCAGAGATCCCACTCTTGGGTATATCGCTCCCCCAAAACTTTCAAACAAGCCCATAATGGAACATAAACAAGTGTATTTGTCAGTGAATTGTTTATGGAGGCAAACCTGGGTGTCATCACTGGAGAGATGGAGCAGTGAAATATGTGGCTGCATGGTTGGATGTACTGTGTAGACAACAGACACAATGAACCAGAGGTACTTAAAGCCACACAACAATCTTAAAAACATGAGTCATGTAAAGAGGAAATACATTAAAATCTATGGTACAGTACCATTTATGTAGACTGAAGTCATACATCTCCACAAGGGAGCACTATGTATCTTTTAGGAATACCTACATACCAGAGGATATACATTACACATATTAGAGTGAGTGCCCCTTATGGGGTGGGGAGAAAAATAAATGGTTAGGGGAATGAATAGGAAAAAAACTAAAAAAGAGGCGCTTACCTACTAATGATGTACCATCAGCTGAAGAGACTTGTCCAACTTTCTGTTCTAGGGACAAATAAAAAAAAATTACTGTCAAAACTTTTCATACAGACTATCAAAAACAAGGGGCATCTGGAGCTTCCCCTAATGATAGTTGGTGGCTGTAAAAAGTTTGGATAGACATTTCAAATGAAAGACCACAAAGATTGTTACAACATTCTTCAGGCATGTTAGAGGCACTTTAAGGTGAACCAGGAATTGTATGAATGAGAAGGCAGGTAAAGGCTTAGGCCCCTAAGTGACATGCCCAGGGAAGTCATGGGATGAAATTACAGTGGAAAGGGAAGATATACATTGAGGGAAGCCAGAACACAATGATGGGAAATCTCTGGTTCCTGAAATCAGTCTGCTCAGAGTGAGCAGGATTTGTTTTACTAAAGGAGTAATTCCAGAGATCTCATATCTGAGTTCCCTAAAGGCAGTCAATGAAGGACAAAAGGATGGCAAGTGACTGGCCTGAAAGCAAGGTGATAGAAAAACGAAGTAAGGCATTGTGACCCCAGGTTAGTGATACATGTGGGGAAAGAAAAGGAGCAAACTTAAGAAGCAGGTGAAATTTGTGAAAACTTTTTTATACTCTCCTGGGATATAAAAAGGACGGAAATGCAAAAACTCATAAAATCTGAACGTCTGAATTTAGGTTAATAGTGTAGTGCTAATGTTAATTTCTTAGTTTTGACAAATGGACCATTGTTAGGTGTCTATAAGGTGTTAGGGCAAGCTGAGTGAAGTATAGACAGGAATTCTGTCTTTGCAAATTTTCTGTAAATCTAAAATTATTCTGAAATAAAAAGTTTTTTTTTTAAAGTTAAAGCTCCAGTCCAAAGACACTTAAAAGGAAATAGAAATAAGTAAATATATCAATCAGGTATACATTATACCTAAGATGCATGCATATATCATATCACTTGGGGCTTCCCAGATGGCACAGTGCTAAAGAATCTGCCTGCCAATGCAGGAGATGCAGGTTTAATTCCTGGGTTGGGAAGATTCCTTGGAGTAGGAGATGGCAACCTACTCCAGTATTCTTGCCTGGAAAATTCTATGGACAGAGGAGCCTGGCAGGCTACAGTCCAGGGGGTCGCGAAAAGTTGGACACGACTGAGCAACTGAGCACAACAATATAACAGCGTGCATACGTGTTTATATGTATATATGAATGTTAAAATTTGGAAGAATTTACACCAAAATATTATTACCTCTAGATATTATAACTAGGATGTAGATGGTATAGCTTATTGGTTTTTTTCTTTATACTTTTTTGTATTGTCTATATATTTTACATAAATGCCATAATTATGAGAATAAAACCTCATCTGGGTCTGCCAAAAGAGCAGGGTGCCACGCTCAGAAACCTCCTTGCATGTCTTGCACAGATTCCAACTCCCACTAGGTCCCAGGCCTCTCCTCTCCCAGGGCCTGGTTTGAGTAAATCTCTAGCAGATGAGCAGCTTTCTTCTCCTTCTGTGAGGTTGTCAGTGAAAATCTGTGGTCCTGCCAGGGTTCAGGGAGAATCACTGATGCTCTTATTGGTGGTCAGAGAGCTCTAAGCATATTCACATTCTGCCTCTTACTGGACATGGAGATGCAGAGTGTGGACTATACATACAGATTGATAGTGTTTCTTCTTTTCTTTTCTGATCTTTAGTATTTTTTATTACAAAAGTAATCAATATATGTACACCATAATAAATTCAGAAAGTGTAAATATGTAAATAAAAAAGAAATCTCCTCATATATGGCTCAGAAACTTTTTCAAAAATAGACTTTTTAAACAAAAGTTTTAAATTCACAATGAAATTGAGTGGAAGGTACAGAGATTTCCCATATACTCCCTAGCCCCATTCACACACAGCCTCCCCCAGTATTAACACCCCTCACCAGAGTGGAACATTTGTTACAATCAATGAGCCTGTAGTTTTGACAAATGTATAATGATGTGTAGACATGTCATTATGTATACATGTCTATATGATTTTCATATCATACAGAGTAATTTCACTGCCCTAAAAATCCTTAGTGCTCCACCTATTCATCTCTTCCTTGACATTTTTCATATCAGTAAATGTATATATTTGTTATTCCTCTGAACGGTTACATAGAATTCCACTGAATGTTGTACCATAGTGTAGCACCAAACGGCAACAGCAACCACCACCACACTGTAGGCATTTTCTAAGCCTCTGCTAACACAAATGCACCCACACCAACACTTGCGCATATATCCTGTGCAGTCTTGATATTTCTGTGGGAGAAATATTTTCCGTGTAAATTTGAATCACATATTTACAATGTTGGAAGACATTTCCTTCTAAAAGCATTTGTTCATTCAACAAGTATTTATTGGGTGTTATTTTGTATCAGACCCTAGGAATTCAGCTATGGATTAAAACAGATACAGTTTCTAGTAGAGGATGGTTGTCACTAAACAAATAACCACATAAACCAATGTATTACACAAACCAATTGTAACTTCTCTGAAGGAAAAGAAAAGGCTGTTGGAGAATATAGATGGGGGAATCTACTTTATACTGAGGATTCAGAGACAGGCGTCATCAAGCTGAGAATTAAAGGATAAATAGGAATACACTACAAAGAGTTGGGGCCTGGGAGACGACTGAGGGAGAAGGAGCCTTCCAAAAAAGGTGAAGGCTTGTGTGGAGGCCTTGAGGTGGATAGTGTGCTGAGTTGGAGGAACACCACGGCCAGTGTAGGGGAGAAAATCTGAAAGTGAGGTTGAGAGGAAGGCTGGACCAGGCCATGCTTGGTCTTCTAGGCTGCCTGATCACAGTCTCCCTAACAGAGCAGGAAGATTCCATTTCCTGTATTCTTGAGACCAGCAATGCTTAGATGTGCTTTCATCCCTCCATTCTATAATTACATGAACATTTCTTGAATGTGGCCATGCCTTGATAGTCAACACAAGCCTTTTTGAGGAGTGTGTAAGAGCTCACATAGAGATTGTCGGATTCAATATGCACATCAAATTTACTTCACAAAGTTAACCAAATTCCCCAAATCCCTGTGCATCCCAGCATATTTATTCTATTTTAGGACTTAAAGTATGAAAGAAATTTCCTGTTTTTTCTGTAAAACCAATTTCTTCATCTAAAGCAGACAGTGCTTGTTCCATTCAGCTATGTTCCAGAAGCTCCCTCTGGGGTTCCTGGATCTGCCTTGTTCTAGCCAATGAAATGCGAGGCCTGTGTGGGAGGAAGAGGCAGCTGCACAGCTGACCTTTTCAAGTCACACTTCCTAGCTACGCCCTTGATGCTGTGAGTGGTGCTGTCAAATACAGGCCTTTCAGTCTGTGTGTCCCACAGTATCCTGGGATAAACCTGTCATCACAAGGTCCACAGTGTTACTTAATCTTTCCTACTGGTGCTCAATAAGTATTTACTGAACAGATATATTGTATTAGCAGAAGGGAGAAAATGTCTAAATCATGGTACATCATTTAATGGAATGCTATGCAAGCATGAAAAGGGTGGGCAGATACCTATTTACTGATGTAGAAAGATGCCCATGAGCTATTAGGTGGAAAACATATAGTACAGAACACATATAGTACAGTCTTTTCTTTTTAAAAATTGTGTACACACATATACAGAAGACATTTATGTTTTTATTTATACCTTTCTTCATTGTCTGAATGTTACAGTGCACAGATGTGAGTTTTGTAATTAAAATAAATGAAGGAATGAATGAATAAGGGAATTCTTAGGATTTTCATAGGGCTGAATGGAAAATAAAACTCAGTCTTTAAGTTCCTCTCCCTGATTTATTTACCAAGTCTAAGAATTTTTCTTTCAATCTCTACCTGAATAATAAAGAAAAATTGCCAAAGGGTGCTCATAACATAATAAGTAAAACAGAGGGGCAGAAAACCCCGGAAAATTTTGTTTATGTATAGAAAAGGGTCTCAGAGCAAACTGCTTACAGAGCTATCCCTGCGTATGGGGTGGATTAGAGGAAACTTCTATTGCTTGAATATTTTGCAATTTGTTATCTATTTCTCTCTATATCTATATGTATACATATATAATGAAGGGTTAATTTCATTTTTTTCACTATTCCATACTTCCCTTTCATTCAAGATTTATTCATTCATTCAGAAAATATTAATCAAGCAACCACTATCAGCTTGACCCAGTGCTAGAAATTTTTCTTCTTCTTTTTTCAATTTGGCCATTCTAGTAGGGGGAAGTAGTATGTCATTTTTTAGCTTTGATTTACACTTTGCTAACAATTAACGATGTTGAGTATCTTTTCATGTTCTTATTGATTATTTGTATGTCTTTCAGAGAAATGTCTATTCAAATCCTTTGCCCATTTTTAAACTGGGTTGTGGGATTTTTTGGACATGTATACACTGCTATATTTATTTATGGCTGTGCTGGGTCTTCGTTGCTGTACACGGGTTTTCTCTAGTTGTAGAGAATGGGAGCTACTCTCTAGTTGTGGTGCACGGGCTTCTCACTGTGGTGCTTCTTTTGTGGTGGAGCACGGGCTCTATGTGTGCAGGCTTCAGTTGTTGTGGCACTCGGGCTTAGTTGTTCCTTGGCATGTGGAATCTTTCCAGACCAGGGATTGAACCTGTGTCCCCTGAATTGGCAGGCAGATTCTTATCCAAGTTGTGGGATTTTAGTTCCCTGACCAGGGATCAAACCCAGGCCCTCCACAGTGAGAGCATGGAGCCCCAACTACTGAACCACCAGGAAATTCCCTAGAAGATTTTCTTCTTAAGGAGCTCATGGTTTAGTGCAGAAGACTTACAAGAAAGCAATGTGGTGACTTCCTTGGTGGTCCAGTGGCTAAGACTGTGCTCCCAGTGTAGAGGGCTAGGGCTTGATGCTTGGTCAGGGAACTAGATCCCACATGCCATGACTAAGACCTGGAGCAGTGAAATTAATTAATTAATTATTTTAAAAAGCAATGTGATGTGAGAAGATATATAATGCCACATATTAGGCAGGCCCCATCTGCCAAGAGAGCCATAGAATGACCAAGGAGGGCTTCAGAGAAGATATGGTACTTATGCTGAATCTTAAAGAACGAGGAGGTGTTTGCCAGTTGGACAAGGTGAGGAAGGATATTCCAGAGAAAGAGAATACCTTGCATGAAAACACCTTTTATAAAAATCTAGAGAAGTCTAAGAGGCTATCCTGCTCATGAATATTAAATGGATCAGCATGGTGGAAACATGGGGGCCATGGGGAGAAGACGGGCCAGAGAAAGACACCCTAGGAAAAATAAGAAGACTTTGAAGAAACTTGTGTGAGTTATAGAGCTGGCATTGTTGTCCCATCTAATAGTTGAGTAAAATGTGTCACAGAAATGACATGCCCAAGGCCACATTAGGGTAGGAGGCCAAGCTGCAACACAGTTCTAGAGCTTTCATGCTTCAGGCTACAGGGCTTCCTGGGCCAGGTCCTATCCTTGAGAGCCTTCTGATATTCTGGCTTGAACCACTCTAGTTTGTTAGCAAAGAAGAACAGGGCCGACCTCACAGTAGGCTCTGACCATAGTGGCCACACACTTGGCACACCCTTATAGCATAAGCCACAGGAGAGCTTTCTCCAAGAGGGATTTTCCTAGAAAAGGACATATGCACACTCAGTCTGAAGTTGCTGGGTACCCCTTAGAAGTGACGGGGGCAGCAGCTTCCTGGAACCTAGCTGTCCTGGGGAGTCACTTTCCATTCTTGCTGCCAGCATGTAAGAAAGTGGTACTTAGGCCTCTTGTTCCCACTGAAGCCAGAGAGTCATGGATGTAGCAGTACTCAGATCCAGAGCTTTGATGATGCTGTATAGGCTCTGGAATCAGAAAGAGCTAATTCTCACATTCACTCTAATGGCAAAATGAAAAGATTGACAATTCCATGTGTTTACAAGAATGTGGAGCAACTAATGACTTGGCAGTTATTTAATAAAATTAAATATATTCCTACCTAAGAAAACTGTTTGGGACAGTATTATTCAAAATGACCCAAAACTATAAACAATGTAAATGTTCATCAACAAGTGGGTAGATAAATAAATTGAATGGTATATTCATAAAATCATATACTATTCAGCAATAAAAAGGAAGAAACTGCTGATGCAAACAACAATGTGGACAAACCCTAAACATCCTATGTTGAGCAAGCGAAGCCAGATACAAGAGTATGATTTCATTCATATGAGTTCAAGAATAGATAAATCAAATCTATGAGAATAGAAGTCAGATTACTGGTTACTTGAGATTTATGGGGTGTGGGTATTTGCTGGAAAGTGACATGAGGGAAAGTTTGAGAGGGATGCAAGTGTTTTAATGTTGACCTAGGTGGTGGCCACACGGGTGTATGCATGTTAAGTGTATATAAGTGACAGTGTAATAAAGTATTCTGTGCGTGTGTGTATGTGAGACAGACAGATGACAGAGACAGAGAGAGACAGAATTTAAGTCTTGATTCTAGTTCCCAGTTCTACCACTGTGGCTTTTGGGAAAATTAGTTAACATTTATGACTCCCTTGTCTCAACCATAAAATGGGGATAATAGTAGTACTTTTCTCACAAGGTGGTTCTTACATTTTTATTTTACTGTGAATAAAGCGCTTAATATGAGATCTCAGAGAAGGCAATGGCTCCCCTCTCCAGTACTCTTGCCTGGAAGATCCCATGGACGGAGGAGCCTGGTGGGCTGCAGTCCATGGGGTTGCTAAGAGTCCAACACAACTGAGCGACTTCACTTTCACTTTTCACTTTCATACATTGGAGAAGGCAATGGCAACCACTCCAGTGTTCTTGCCTGGAGAATCCCAGGGATGGGGGGAGCCAGGTGGGCTGCCGTCTATGGGGCTGCACAGAGTCAGACACGACTGAAGCGACTTAGCAGCAGCAGCAATATGAGATCTACTCTCTTAAGGGATTTTTAAGTGTAAAGTACAATATAGTTACAGTCACAACACTATACAACAGATCTAGAACTTATTCATTTTGTATTACTGAAGCTTTAAACCTATTGATTAGCAACTCTTCATTTCTCTCTCCCCCTTGGCAACCAATGTTCTGCTTTTGGCTTCTATGAGTTTGACTGTTTAAATTCCTTATATAAGTAAAATCATATAGTATTTCTCCTTCTGTAACTGACTTACTTCACTTAGTATAATGCAGGGGTCCCCCACCCCCAAGGACCCTGGCCTGTGGCCAGTTAGGAACTGGGCCGCAAAGCAGGAGGTGAGGTGAGTGGTGGATGAGAAAGTGAAGTTTCATCTGTATTTATAGTCACTCCCCATTGCTTGTCATGCCCACGCCCCATTACTGGCTGAGCTCTGCCTCCTGTCAGACCAGTGGTGGCATTAGATTCTCACAGGAACACAATAAATGTAATGCACTTGAATCATCCCAAGACCAAACCCCTCCCAACCCTAGGGCCATGGAAAGATTGTCTTCCATGAGGCCAGTCACTGGTACCAAAAAGGTTGGGTACCACTGGTACGATGTCCTCAAGGCTCCACCATGTTGTAACATATTTTTAGGATTTCTTTTTTTATTAAGGCTTAATAATATTTCATTGTATATATATACCACATATTCCTAATCCATTTATCCTTTAATGGACATTTAGATTGTTTCCACAACTTAACTACTGTGAAGAGTGTAGTGGTGAACATGGGAGTGCTAATATCTCTTTAAGATACTGACTGTAATTCTTTTAGATAGATACCCAGGAGTGGGATTGCTAGATCATACAGCAGTTCTCTTTTTAAATATTGAGAAATTTTGGCACTGCTTTCCATAGTGGCTATACCGTTTTGCATTACCACCAACAGAGTACAAGGGTCTAATTTTACATCCCTGCTAACTCTTCTTTGCTTAGGTGGTTTTAAGAGTGGAATGAGATGATGCACAAAATTCTCTTAGTCCAAGAGCCTGGAAAAAAACTAAGAGTTTGGCAAAAGTTATTCTCACTGTTGCTTCCTCATCCATCACTTACCCAACCAGAACAGGCCCCTGAAGCCTCACCCTCAAAAAACAGTTTCACCACTGGATTGTGTCAGATCCCCAGGCAGTGCTCCCAACCCCTAACAACACTAAGTGTTGTCACACTCGCAGAACCCATGATGCTCTAGTGACTAGAAAGAAGCTTCATCGAGCTCTGAACAGGAAGCAGCAGTGGCAGCTGATAATCTGTGACCTGAATATAGCTATCCATTATCTCACCGTGGTTTCTTGTTTCCCTGACAGAGGAAATGCCTACTACTTTCTTGAAGTTATTCTAAACACTCAGTTCCTTGTTTAGCTCTGGCAGGATAAAGTTACCCCTGGGCACTCCTGTACTTCAGGCTGTGACTTCCCTCCCAGCCTGGGGGTCTCAGCTCGGTAGCCAACCTATGGGGTAACTGTCCCCTCTACTTGGGAGGGTGGTGATAGGACCAAACAGGGAAAGAGGCCGACAGTATCTATAGCCGTTGTAAGAGAAAACAAAACAAAGCAAGAAACCTTTACCACAACATCCCCTTTTTGTTCCTGTTTAAGAAACCAGCCAGGCAGAACTGTTGCTAGGAGAGAGGGTGTTGCCAGTTTCTTCTCATCATCATTAGTTTCTGAGTGGCTATTTGCCTCTAGTTGCTTCTCTCTGGTTCTGTTCTTCTCAGGGAAGCAAATCTGTCCTCTTAGTGAGTCCACCCTCCGGGTAAGGAGTAAAGTGCAGGCCAAGCTTTAGGCTTGAGCAGGAAAGCCCTATTGACTCTTGTTCTTGTAGAACTTAGAGCCCAGGAGTCTCTTGGACAAATTACAAAGGAGGGAAAGTTTGTCTTTGACTTCTCATCCCCTTGGCGGTCCTCTGTTCTTCACCAAAGCTTTTATGATACCAATACACACCATCTGGGGAATAATTCATTCTGAAGAATTAAGGATTTCAGGTGCACCCTCTCTCAGGACTGCTTATGTTTTAAAAGAGAACTCAAGATAGTAATGCTTAAATCAAAGGACTATATCTCTAACTGTCATCTGGGGAGCTGTGTTTGGCAGGAGAAGGCCTTTGGGCTCTCTCTGGCCCCCTGGTGGCCATCACTTCTTGGTCAGTTCTCCAGATGGAGATGACACAGAATAACTAGTCTTAGAAGACTGTTTTTTTTTTCTTAAGAGGAACAGGAAGATAGAACTCCTGCAATTGGAACAAAATGGGGAAACTATAACAGCAGGTGGCTTCAAAACACAGGAAAATGTGTTCAAAAGCTCCTCTCACAGGCCTAGAGTTTGTGCTCAGAGCTAGGAGGCCCCTAGGAAAGCTGGAGGGAGAAGGCAATGGCAAGCCACTCCAGTACTCCTGCCTGGAGAATCCCATGGATGGAGGAGCCCAGTGGGCTGCAGTCCATGGGGTTGCTAAGAGTCGGACACGACTGAGAGACTTCACTTTCACTTTTCACTTTCATGCATTGGAGAAGGCAATGGCAACCCACTCCAGAACTCTTGCCAGGGACTGGGGAGCCTGGTGGGCTGCTGTCTATGGGGTCGCACAGAGTCGGACACGACTGAAGCGACTTAGTAGCAGCAGCAGCAGCAGCAGGAAAGCTGGAGGAGTAAGTGGTTATTAACGGGTTCTGATAAAGAATCTGCCTGTAGTGTGGGGGACCCAGCTTTGATCCTTGGGTCAGGAAGATCCCCTGGAGGACATGGCAAACCACTCTAGTATTCTTGCCTGGAGAATTCCACGGACAGAGGAGCCTAGTGGGCTACGTCCATGGTTGCTAAGAGTCGGACATGACTGGGCGACTGATGCTTTCAAAGGGTTCTGAGACACAGTGGAAGCAATACCAGATTAGCAAGGACAAAAACAGCCTTCTCAAGGCCAGTCTGTGCCATCACTATCCAAACCCTGAGCAATCCTTAACCTCTCTGGGGTTTGTTCTCTTCAGTTAAAACATTCCAGGCAAGAAGAACACACACTGAGATGTTGACAGAGGTCCTCCCTGAGTGTGGGATTACAAGTGGATTTAGTTTTCTTCTTAATGTCTGTATCAGCCAGTGTTTAATCAGAGACGCTACTAGGAATGTCATAGAATGAGTTTATTATAATGACTTGACATTTTGCAATTGTGGGAGCTGGTTAAACAGCTTGTGTGTGACTGTAGAGTATGCTTCTGGTGCTGGGCCTGAAGTTAGAAGGGCAGGTGGTCAGGAAGAGTAGCTGGATGTGAACTGTGGGAGAGCAAAGGCAAAGCAAGCTTGGGGGAAAAAAAAGTATATATATATATATATGGTGCTCACAAGGGTGAATTGGAAGCTCTGTCAGTCTCCTACTGGTTCCTTTGCCATGGAGCTAAACACACATTGGGCCCAGGAGTTGAAAAAGCTTCAGGATGAGATTTAGTGGGAATTGAAGGAACTGTGGGCCTCATTGCTACCCTGGGGCTAACAAGGTGAGCCAGCAGATGTGAGAATGTGTGTGAGTTACAACAGCACCTGATTCTACACAGACCTTTTGAGCTTATGCAAATGTTTTTGTGGCTAATGCTCATCCAGAATCAGACAAGAAAAGCAATTCTGAAAAACAGAGTTTAAACATTTAGCTAGATTGACATAGTACAAATTTACCATTATTCCTTTCTGTATTTGCCAAACCTTCTTCAATTAACATATACTGCTTTTATAACCAGGAAAAATCTTTGAGTCCCTAAAATATTCAAATGGTTAATAAATATATGAAAAGATACTCAATTCACTAACCAGTATGAAAACACAAGTGAAAAGCACAATATGATATCCGTACACACCCACGAGAATGGCTAAAATGAAGAAGATAGGCAACATTAAGTGCCAGTGAAAGTATGAGCAATCGGAACTTGCATTCATTGCTCATGGGGTGTAAATCAGTACAACTATCAATACTTTGGAAAATTGTTTGGCAATATCTGCCAAAGTTGAACATTTGTGTACCCTATGATTAGTGACTACATTTCTAGAAATACATATGTTCACCAAAAGACACATACATGAATATTCAGAGCGGCACTATTTGTAATAGCTAAAAACCAGGAACAATTCAAATGTCCACCAATAAGAGAATAGATAAATAGTTCATGATGAACTTACATAATCCACTATCCAACAATGAGAATAATAACCTATAACTACATATGACAATAAAGATGAATATCATAAATATAACATTAAGTGGAAGAAACCAGACATAAAAGAATTCATACATCTAATTCCATTTATGTTGAGTTAAAAAATTAGAAAAATTAATAGATGCCTTTAATCTATGAACAGAGATTGGCCTTGAGCCATTAGTGACTAGAATGGGTCAAAAGGGGGCTTCTAAGGTATATAGATGTTCTGTTTCTTCATTAAGGTTTTGGATACATAGCAGTATTTGCCTTTTGAGAACTTATAGAGCTGTATGTTAATGATTTGCGCACATTTCTGTGTACAAGTTATACTCCCACAAAAGTTTTTAAGAATTAGTAATCCCTGGCTTAGGGAACTAAAAAGAACTACTCTTGTTATGTCACAAGTTGAACAGATCAAATTCCACAATGTGCTCAGATGGAAAAAGAAAAAGAAACCCTGATAAATATGTAGACACAGGAATGAAGAGAGAAAATAGAATATTTAATCTGGGTTGGTGTCTTTTAAAAAAATGAAGTAAAATCTCCACAACATAAAGTCCATTTCTTTATCATTTTTTTTTTTGTTTGTTTGTTTAAAGAGAATGTGTGTGATTGTGTGTGTGGCAGGGATGATACTTGTTAGGGGAAAGTGGGAAGGAAAGACAGGCTTCCTTAATCCTTGACTAGCTTTGGCCATGGACTGCCCTGATGTGACAAACATTTACTCTGCTCACGAAGCTAAGATCTTGTGACCAAACAGGGCAATGTCACTGCTCCCCCTGAAGTCAGTCCCTTCATTGACTAGGAGGTGACTCTTCATCCCCCTGAAGCCAGGCTGGACCAAATGATAAAAGTGACTACAAATGTCAGAAATGCCACTGAATCCAGGCCCCATTCTTCTCGCTCTAGTCCAACAACTTGCATTCAGCCTCACCTGTGACTGTCTCTCCCCAAAGCTTCTTTCTTCATTAGTAGTCATGAGACAGATCAGGATGACAAGCTCAGCAAGGGATTTAGTGGTCCAGCAGTGGTAGCTGTCATTTTGCTGTACAGAGTTGTGACATGCCCGCACTTCTAGGCTCACTGGGGCAGCTGTTTCTTTGTTCGGCTCCCACACTAGCACCAGCACCATCTGGAGAGGGAAGCAACCCACATCTCCTAAATACCTACACTGGAACAGAGGCCAAGGATACCAGAAGAATTTGTCCCTAATAGTACCTGGAGAAAATTAATTGAATACCTGTTGTATGCTTGGCCTGACATTCCCAGGAAGATATCTGAGCCTCTCAGACACCAGCAGAAGGCTTGGGACTCAGCCAACGTTCCCTGGGCTAGAGCTTTTTAAGGGCAAGAGAAATCTGGATCAATTACAGTGGGTGACTCATTTTCCCTCTTCCTAGAAGCCTAACCAGCATCAGACTTTATTTTCTTAAAATCAAATTAAGTACTACTAACATGTATATAAAGAGAAGTCTGGAAGTACAACAGCAGAGCTTGCCTTTTGAGTCCTGGTGTGAGGTTGATATATTTTTTCTTTATACTTTTTAGTGCAGCCTGAGTGCATGCTTAGTCTGACTCTTTGCGACCTCATAGACCATAGCCCACCAGGCTCCTCTGTCCATGGGATTTTTCCCAGTAAGTATACTGGAGTGGGTTGCCATGCCCTCCTCCGGGAATCTTCCTGACCCAAGGATTGAACCTGTGTTTCCTGCATCACCTGTATTGCAGGCAGATTCTTTACTGCTGAGCTACCAAGGAAGTTCTTTAAGCCCACAACCTTCAGAGAGCAAACAATAGGGTTCAAATCTCTGCCTTGCTGTGTACTAGCATTGTAACTTTGTGCAAGTTACTTCACCTGCATGAACTTAAATCTTCTTATCTGTAAAAGGGAAAGAAAATAAATCTACTTCATAGGGATATTATGAAGTTTGAACAAAAAGATGCACAATAAGTGCTTTCATACTGTGTCTCATACAGAGAAAATACTCCATAAATGGGAGCTGTTGTTGTGATCATCTGTGTGTGTTAGTCGCTCAGTCATGTCCAACTCTGAGATCCTATGGACAGTAACACGCCAGGGTCCTCTGTCCTTGGGACTCTCCAGGCAAGAATACTGGAGGGGGTTGCCATTTCCTCCTCCAGGGGCTCTTCCCCACCCGGGGATCAAACCCATGTGGCCTGTGTCTCCTGCATCGCAGGTGATTGTTTACCCACTGAGCCACTGGGTGTTACATTTCTATACTATTTGAAAATTTTTTCAACAAACATATTTTAAAAATAAAAACAGTAAAAAAAAATTTTTTTTTAAAGGAAGTAAAGGATAGCTGTATAGCTGTTAGGGAAAGAGAGTTAGTAAGAGGGCATGTGCAGATGCAGTAGGGGTCTGGGCAGTAGGGTGGGGCTCAGATGTGGAGAAGGGAGTGTGCACCTTTTCTTTGGCCTCCAGCTGAGGAGCCATCTCTTTCTGTTCTGGGACACTGCCCCCTGCTCTCTCAGGTCAGACATTACTACATAACTGGAGACAAACTGCTCCAGTTAGTTCTACCCTGGCAACATTGCTGATTTGCATAGAACCCTGGGACACACTGGCCACCAGAGGGTTTCTTGCTGTATCTGGGTCCAGGGTGACCTGGCTAGCTCGGCACAAGGTTGGTATAATTTCATCTCCTGGTTTGACAGGCTGTGTCTGCGAAAATTGCCCTAAAAGGTTAGTTCCTTGAAGATGCTCCTCATTAGTCCCTGAAGCTGAGGATTCATCTTACTTTTAATAAGACAGCCACTGCCATGATATCATCAAGATAACTCTAGATCAGAGATAGTCCTTAGCCGTGGTAGCCTCTCTCCCCTTTCCTAAGGCTTTTCATTTTCTGCTAAGTGGATGCTGGCTCTGGCGCTCAGCATACACCATGGGTTTGCCTTTTGTCACACTGAGCATGCCTTCTGCAACCACAATGGGGCACACATTCTCCCATATTTGGGTGTAAGCCGGAGACTTGGCGGCATGTGGGTTTCTGTTTAAAATTCCAAAGCCAGCGGGGCGTATATTATCCATTTCCTCAGATCCAACATGCTATAAAGCGTGAGTCAGAGTCGGATAAGCTTCTTCCCAGGGGAAGCTGTGTCAGTTGGTTAGTGAATGTAATTAAACAAGGATAATGTTCACTGGCATTAGCTGCAGATTAATGCAGAGAAAAACAAAATCTCCATCTCGAGTTTACAATATTCCTGCCAAGATAAGACAACTTTCCCAAGTATCACTGATCAGAGAAGGTGCAATCCAACCTTCACGAAATTTGAGGGGTACAGGAAGACCCTTCCATCAACACTCCCCTTCCACATAAATAAATAATACAGAAATGAGGACCTCTATGGGGAGGGATTATATTCTGATTACTTTTAAGGTATATTTGTGAGTGGGGTTACATATTAGCAAATATCCATGAGGGTTATTTTATCTGATTTAATCCATCATCACTGAGGGCCAGGTGGTTGAAAGCAGACTCTGGGGGAATAGAACATGGGATAGATAAGATTTTATAAGCATTGTGGATAACATCGAGTTATTGTGCTTTGCATACCAATGGGCCCTTTGGGAGGTTCCTCCCAGAAGCCAGGAAGCAACTAAGGCCTTGAGCTTCAGAAGGGCTGAGGGAGTGAGGGTACCAAGAAGGAAATTAGGAAATGAGGGGTGTGTTTAGAGAGCATTGGAAACCATGATTTTCATAGCATATTTTAGCCTAGACAAGCCCTTTTCTCAATCATGGAAGCCATAAAATAGACAATTCTAGAAAGGCTGCTAGAAGTCATTTAGTCCAACTCCTCTTTGGAGAAGAGCAAACTGAGGTCTAATCAAAGAGGTTAATTAAGTTGCCCAAGTTTCAATCCTTGGGTTGGGAACATCCCCTGGAGAATGGGAAGGCTACCCACTCCAGTATTCTGGTCTGGAGAATTTCACGGACTGTAAAGTCCATGGGGTTGCAAAGAGTCAGACACAACTGAGGACTTTCATTTTTGCTTTCACCGAGCAGGTTAGTGGCAGAGTTGAGACTTAAATCTCCTCTTTTTGTCCTTCCAGGAATGACAAGAGCCAATATTCAGGTTGATCTCACTGGCCCATATCTACAAATATCTGTCCTGCCTTTTCAAATATAACCTCTACCCAGGGTGTAAAAAGCAATGCTAAACCATTGCTTCTGAAAAAGTAGTCTCTTGCCACTCAGGTCCCTCCTGACATAAATTAACAATTTCAAAATGCATTAATTTTCTTAACTTCACTAAAAAGTATGCTAAATTTCATATGTTAGTTACTCAGTCATGTCCAACTCTTTGTGACCCCATGGACTTGTAGTCTACCAGGCTTCTCTGTCCATGGGATTCTCCAGGCAAGAATACTGGAGTTGGCAGCCATTCCCTTCTCCAGGGAATCTTCCTGACCCAGGGATTGAACCCTGGCCTCCTGCATTGCAGGCAGATTCTTTACTGTCTGAGCCATGAGGGAAGCCCAAATTTCATATAACTGAAATTTACTAACTGGAATAACTTCTGGAAATAAAGAAGAAGGAATTTGTGAATGTTCTTTTAACTCTCTGATGAAGTCGTCTCACCCTCATGCCACTCCCACCTTCCACCAAAAAAAGCATTTAGAAATATACTTTTTTTTTTTTTTTTTGGCATTTCTCTGTGTTTTAGTGTTTTCAAGTACTCCTGATTCAGGTCAAAGCATTTTGTTTTTCTTAAATGTGAGATTGTATTCTTTCTGCCCAAAGAGGATGGAAGACTTTTCCAAATAAGGAAGTTTTGCTGGAGTGTGTGTGGCCCAGGCAGCCACAGTTGTTGGAGTCTTAACTTAGTCAAATACAGTAGCTCCACTAAGCCAGAAAGCACTTAGGGACTCATTAGCACTACTGCACAGCTGAGCCAGTGGGGGCCGGGGGTGTTGCCAGCAAATGGTTGTGGCAGGGACACAAAAAAGATTTGTGAAGAAGGCAAAGTTTGGTTTGGGCACAGCCCTGCTCTCCTCACTCTCTCTTGCCCAGCCCGCAAGTCCTGCATGTGTCTGCCTTTTATTCAGAATAAAAGAGGATGCTCCGATTCTTTGAAATCAGGTAGATCTGAGTTTAAAACCCTAGCTCCTCACATAGAGTCTTTGTGACCTTAGAAATTTGCTCAACTTTTCTTTAAAAGCAAAAATAATGGTGCTTATCTTACAGAGTTGTTATGAGGAGTGAAAAACTTAATAAACATAATGTGTATAGTATGTTCCCAATTCCCCTTTTTAGGTTTTAAAATTACAGTTGACCCTTGAGCAACTCAGAGGTTAGGGTCACTGACCCTCCACTCAGTCAAAAATCTGGGTATAGTTAGCTCTCTGTGTATGTGGTTCCTTTGTACCCTCAGTGTCCCATTCTTGTATTCAACCAATCACAGATCCTATAGTACTGCAGTTTTTACTATTGAAAAAAATCTGTGAATGAGAGGACCTGTGCATCTCAAACCATGTTGTTCAGGGATCAACTGTCCTCCTTTTCCATCCTTTCTCTAGTACATCTTCTACTATCAGAAACAACTTAGTTTGACTTAGTACTTAACTTCGGATTAGGAGGAAAATGTGATTATTAAAATAATTTGTGCTAACGTGTGCGTTACTACAATGAAAATGTATTAGCCCATATGAGCTTCCATAACCAGGGATGTTGTTGTAAATGCAGTGAAGAGTTTCCTTGCGAAACTGGGAACATTTAATTTTGCATTGCCCTTAATTTATACCACTATGCCTTGTCCATCTGCCAGAAAGCCTAGTCAACCTCTTAAGGTGAGAAGAAGCAAGTGCTCCATGAGAGTCTATAGTATTCTGGAAATCTGATAAATAGGATCATTCTTTTTTTTTTCCTAGACAGAAGAATGATACTCATCTTATTTTAAAAACTTTAAAAAAACAGTAATATTTTAGATTGGTAAATTCAGACCATTCTAGAGTGAGCATCTTTGATAGAAGTTTCTTAACAGCAAAGACCTGTGCCCAATTCTGTACCCAAATGGAAAAAATATTAGCCCCAGACCAAGTAGCTCTTAAGACAGTCTTGATGTAAAATGGTATACTTTGTAAAACAGTCTGGCAGTTTCTCAAAAGGTGAAACATAGAGACACCATCAGTTCAGTTCAGTTCAGTTGCTCAGTCATGTCTGACTCTCTGCGACCCCATGAATCGCAGCACGCGAGGCCTCCCTGTCCATCACCAACTCCTGGAGTTTACCCAAACTCATGTCCATCAAGTCGGTGATGTCATCCAGCCATCTCATCCTCTGTCGTCCCCTTCTCCTCCTGTCCTCAATCTTTCCCAGCATCAGGGTCTTTTCCAATGAGTCAGCTCTTCACATCAGGTGGCCGAAGTATTGGAGTTTCAGCTTCAACATCAGTCCTTCCAATGAACACCCAGGACTGATCTCTTTTAGGATGGACTGGTTGGATCTCCTTGCAGTCCAAGGGACTCTCAAGAGTCTTCTCCAACACCACAGTTCAAAAGCATCAGTTCTTCAGTGCTCAGCTTTATTTATAGTCCAATTTTCACATTCATACATGACTACTGAAAAAACCATAGCCTTGACTAGATGGACCTTTATTGACAAAGTAATGTCTCTGCTTTTTAATATGCTATCTAGGTTGGTCATAACTTTCCTTCCAAGGAGCAAGTGTCTTTTAATTTCATGGCTGCAATCACCATCTGCAATGATTTTGGAGCACCCCAAAATAATGTTTGACACTGTTTCCACTGTTTCCCCATCTATCTGCATGAGCATGAAGTGATGGGACCGGATGCCATGATCTTAGTTTTCTGAATGTTGAGCTTTAAGCCAACTTTTTCACTCTCCTCTTTCACTTTCATCAAGAGGCTCTTTAGTTCTTCTTCACTTTCTGCATATCTGAGGTTATTGATATTTCTCCTGGAAATCTTGATTCCAGCTTGTGCTTCTTCCAGCCCAGCATTTCTCATGATGTACTCTGCATATAAGTTAAATAAGCAGCGTGACAATATACAGCTTTGACATACTCCTTTTCCTACTTGGAACCAGTCTGTTGTTTCATGTCCAGTTCTAACTGTTGCTTCCTGACCTGCATACAGGTTTCTCAAGAGACAGGTCAGGTGGTCTGGTATTCCCATACCATATGACCAGAGACACCATGTGACCCAGTAATTTCATTTCTAGGTATATACCCAGGAAAAATGAAAACATATGTTCAGACAAAAACTTGCATGTGAATGTTCACAGCAGCATTATTCACAATAGCTGAGTAGAAATAATCCAAATGCCCATCAACTGATGAATGGATAAACAAAATGTGGTACACCTATACAAAAGAATATTATTCAGACTTAAAAGTACTGATATATATGGCAATATGATGGATGGCCCTCAAAAACATTACGTTAAGTGGAAGAAGTCTGACACAAAAGACCACATACTATATGAAGTCATTTGTAAGACATTTCTAGAATAGGTAAATTCATAGAGACAGAAAATAGATTAGTGACTGCCTTAGAGCTGGGGCAAAAACAGGAGTACTGTTCATTGGTATGGGGTTTCTATGTGGGGTGATGAGAAGTTCTAAAATTGGTGTGGTAGTGGTTGCACAACTCTGTGAATAAAGTAAAAACCACTGACTTGTATTCTTTAAATGAGTGAATTGTATAGCATATAAGTGCTCAGTTGCTAAGTTGTATCCAATTCTTTGTGACCCCATGGACTGTAGCCCACCAGGCTCCTCTGTCCATGAGGTTTTCCAGGTAACAATACTGGAGTGGGTTGCCATTTTCTTCTCCAAAGCATATAAACTGTAACTCACTAAAGCTGTTATACACACACACACACACACACACACACACACACACACACACACACACACACAAAGACAGCCTTGAGCACAGTGCTGTTATCTTGTAGGTACTTCCAGACTGGTTGGCTAAAAGGCTACAGGTCTCCTAAGCTCTAGAAGATGTTCTGTTTGCAGATCCTAGTGAGTGATTTCTTATAAGTCCAAGCATGGATGGCAGGAAACAGGATGAGGACTTCACAAGTTCTGCATTCTGTATTTCTAGTCTTCTGGCTGGAAACATGTATACAACAGTAGAAAAATAAGCCAGAAAATGCCTTTTAGTATTGCTACCGTTTTTTCTTAAAAATCTAATTTCTCTGTAAGCCCTATAAATAGAATAAGTCTTACTAGAGGGATATTATTATTTAAGATTGAAGTCACTAGAGAAATCATATGATTACTAATTCCACAGGCAATGAATTAAAATGGAATGCTCAAATCAGCTATAGGGAGATGAGACAGGGTCTTTGGCAAGATGCTAGATTATTAACAGAGTTCTTTTGCATTAAAACAAAAAGCCTTAGGGGTCAGCAAAAGTAGTTATAATTGCTTTGTTTCAAAGATTCAAGTGATTGATGGAATAATAAGGGCAATTCTTTGCAGACTAGGAAATTTAATAGTATGTGTTTCAGGATTAATTTTGGTAAAAATGGCACCCCATCTTCATGAATTTTTATTGTTTTGCCCAAGAAATTCTCCCTCCTTGATTTGCAAAATGGAAAAGAGTAACTAAAGCACAGTTCAGACCTTATGTCATTAGTCTCCATTTCCTCAGTGAATCTACAATGCAGATACCAAGTAGGCAGTATCAAATCTCTATTTTCCAGCTTGAAACAGGATTTAGTAAAATGTGAGTGTATTTAAATTAGTAAACATACAAAATTAAGATTGATGTCATACATTTTTAAATTGCTTTTAAAATTTCAAATGCAATGCATGGTCATATTAAAAATGTAAAACTGTAGCAGCTTGAAAATTATTAATAATAATTACTAACAATGAACACATATTTACTCTGTGCCCAGCACTAGGTTTAGAGTTACCTGCTTTAATCCTCACAGCCATCTTATGAGGCATATTTTCCTCCATTTTCAGACAAAGAAACTAAAGACAGGTTAAGTAACTTGTTGAAGGTCACATATCTTCCAAGTGGTAAAATCATGATTTTTAAACCAGACAATTACATCCTTCAGTTTCTAAGCTAAGTTCTTTTATACACTGAGTGAAGTTCTTATTAACTTCTCCAATCCACTTCCTCCAAATTAACTATTATTTGCAGTTTACCATATATTAGAAAGATGAAATTTAATAATTGGAAAATAACCATTAGCTTTCTCATTCAAATATCAATAGATCCTGGTATATAATATAATATATAAAACTAACTAAACATATAACAGTAATTAAATATAATTAATTATATATAATTGTGTAAAATTAATTAAATGTATTATAAAATACATCACAATATTCACAGGTCCAGATATCAACCCCCCAAAATGAAAACCCAGATTCACAGAAAAATGTGCATAGCACAAAAATGTGAATGTTCATAGTAGCATTATTTATAACTGCCCCAAAGTGGAAACAATTCAAATGCCCATGAACTGCTGATTGATAAATAAAATGTGATGTACTCAAACAATGGAATATTATTCAGCAATAAAAGGAATGAAATACTGATAACATGTTACAAGGGTAAAACTGGAAAACATTACACTAATTGAAGGAAATAAGTCACAAAGGACTACATATTGTATAATTTGATTTATATAAACTGTCAAATAATCCATTTGATTACTCTACCCCGTCCTTGAAACTTAAATAATTAATAATTAATAAAATTTTAATCATCTTTTGGCAAGATGACTGGTATACGAACCGTGGTGGTGTGGCAGCTAAGCCCCAAAGTCAGACCCTGATACACCTCTTGCTATTCATGCTTTGATGAAGTCCTCTCTCACATAGAATCTGGATTGACCCTGTAATTCATTTTTTTAAAACTACTAATACTTTTTTAAAAATTTAATTTTGGCTGTTCTGGGTCTTGGTTGCTACCCTCGGGCTTTCTCTAGTTGCATCAGGTGGGGGCTACTCTTCGTTGTGGTGCACTGGCTTCTCACTGTGGTGGCTTCTTAGGTTCTAGGGCACTCAGGCTTCAGCAGTTGTGGCACATCAGCTTAGTTGCCCCATGACATGTGGGATCTTCCCAGACCAAGGATGGAACCTGTGTCCCCTGCACTGGCAGGTGGATTCTTAACCATTAGACTACCAGGGAAGTCTCAATTACCAATAATTTAAATTTGATTTAGATGTCATACAAAAATTTGAAGCTAGGTGATGGGTACATAAAAGCTCATATAGTATATTTGAATATTTCCCTACTTTGTTTTGTTTTTGTTTTAACCAGTACAGTGAAAGTGATGACTAGTTCTAGACGTAAGCCTTCGGAATACTTTGCAATTCTTGCTTTTGCACTTTTGAAGAGTCTTGAACTGCCATGTAAGAAATCTGGCTACCCACTGGAGAGATCACTTGGAGAAGTGACTTAGAAAGGCCATGTAGAAAGGGAGAGACCCTGAGACTGAATGGAGAAAGAGGCCCAACCATCCCAGCAGTCCATGTCCAGCCTTCCAACCATAATCACCAAGGAACCAGACATGTGACTGTGCTGTCTTGGATGTTCCAGCCTCATGCATCCCCCAAATAATGGCAGTCCTATCTGACACCTCATGGAGCAGAGCTGCCCAGCTGGCACCAATTCAAGTAATAACTTGAAAGTTATTACTCAGATGATCACAAAATGAGGGTTTTCTAATTCTATCATGGAATAATGACAGATCATACAGTGAAGTCACTGAATTTTGGAGTGGTTTATTATGCAGCCATAGATAACTGAAATGAATATTTCTGTTTTGTTTTCCCTAAACTTCCCAGTCCCACAAGTGTTTGCGGGCTTTGTTGTTCTTAAAGCTAGTCAGGGAATAAACTACCACAGTTTTTCATTTTAAGAACTTTTAATTTGGAAATAATTTCAAATTAACCAAAAAAGGAAAGCTGCAAAATAGTACACAGAGCTTCCATATACCTTTCATCCTGATTCTCTGCTTATTATTTTTGAATCACTTGAGAAGAAGTTGTAGACACGATGTGCTATTATGATTTTACATCTCAGCTTGTATATGTTGAGTGTGAGGATACAGTACAACAAATTAAAATCATGAAATTAACATTGATCCAACAATAGCATGTAATCTATGGACCCAATTTAAACATCCTCTAATGTCTCAATGGCACATAGACGGAGAAACAATGAAAACAGTGAGAGACTTTATTTCTTTGGGCTCCAAAATCACTGCAGATGGTGATTGCAGCCATGAAATTAAAAGATACTTGCTCCTTAGAAGAAAAGCTATGATCAACCTAGACAGCATATTAAAAAACAGAGATATTGCTTCTTGGCCTTCTGACTAAGATCAAGTGTAAAAAGCAGAGACATTGTTTAGCCGACAAAGGTCTGTCTAGTCAAAGCTATGATTTTTCCAGTAGTCCTGTATGGATATGAGAGTTGGACTATAGAGAAAGCTGAGCACCGAAGAACTGACGCTTTTGAACTGTGGTGTTGGAGAAGACTCTTGAGAGTCCCTTGGATTGCAAGGAGATCCAACCAGTCCGTCCTAAAGGAGATCAGTCCTGGGTGTTCATTGGAAGGACTGATGTTGAAGCTGAAACTTCAATACTTTGGCCACCTGATGCGAAGAACTGACTCATTTAAAAAGACCCTGATGCTGGAAAGATTGAGGGCAGGAGGAGAAGGGGACAGGGGACAACAGAGGATGAGATGTTTGGATGGCATCACTGACTCAATGACTTGAGCTTGAGTAGGCTCCAGGGGTTGGTGATGGACAAGGAAGCCTAGCATGCTGCAGTCCATGGGGTCACAAAGAGTCAGATAGGACTGAGTGACTGAACTGAATGTCTCAAAAATGTCTCTTACAGGTCCAGGATCCAATCTAAGATCTAACATAGGGTCACATGTTGCCTTTAGTTGTCATATTTCTTTAGTTTTCTTCAATCTAGAGGAGCTTTTCAGTTTTCTTTCATGATCTTGAGAGCTTCAAAGAGTCCAAGGTAATTGTTTTGAGAATGTTCTACAAATATGGTGGTTTGTCTCATGTTTCTTTATAATTTATTCTATTTAGCAGGAATGTCACAGAAGTTAGGTTGTGCTAGTCTCTGGGCATCATATGAGGAGGCACATGGTGTCAGTTTGTTTCATCATCACGGATGTTAACTTTTATCACTTAGTTAAGATGGTATCCACCAGGTTCTCCATTATGAAGTAATAAACAATTATTTTGTAGTAAAAACTTTGGAATCGTGACTATCTTGTTTCTTATAAAAATTTCACCAGTTTTAGCATCCATTAATGATTCCAACTTGAAAGTTATTACTCAGATGATCACAAAATGAGGGTTTTCTAATTCTATCATTTCCTTCTAGATTTATCAGATGGAGTAGAGTTTTCCTTTCTCCTTGATTAATTAACTGATATCAGTAGAGACTCATGATTTCTCTTTCACTCATAGGGCTACAATCTGTTATTATTACTTTGCTTTAAAACTCCAGTTGTTTCAGACTTTGCCAGTGAGAGCCCCTTCAAACTGGCAGACATGTTCCCATCATTCTTTGGGGATATCTTTACTTCCTAGTGTCATAAAATGTTATTAACACACCTTGTGTTTTCCCTGCTCCAGTCCTGGAGTCAGCCATTTAATTAAGAGCCCTGTTTCTTTTTAATGGATAACAGTATCTAGAAACCAAGATCTATATATGCTGTTATTGGAATGTCATTGCTTCTAGAACTTCCCAGCAAACAAACAAAACACACACACACATACACATCCACTCACATATATTTGTCTGTCAGGCTACGATACCAGCATCTCTAATTTCTACTCAACATTCTAGGGTATAGTCTAGATTCCTCAGTTCTCATAGTTGTAATTCCTTTCCCAGTGAGAAATCCATATTTATTTACTTAACCCCAGACATGCCAATCTCCGCCCTTACTGGATACTAGTGCAAAAGTTGGCCCCAGTGAAGGGGAGTGAAAGTAAAGTTGCTCAGTCGTGTCTGACTCTTTGTGACCCCATGGACTGTAGCCTGCCAACAGGCTCTTCCATCAATGAAGGGTAAGAGGAAGAAAAAAAGGCATTTCCCCTCAATGTGTCAGAAGTTTAAGCAACTATTTATGTATATTCAACTATTTTGACCATGCAGTTCACAGATCACTCATTTCGTTAAACAACAAAAAAAATACAATTAAATTTGCTTAAGTCTCCATGTATTATAATTAATAAAGCCTTTAGCAAACAAGATTTTTTAAAAAGTATTTATTTGGCTGCACCTTGTCTTAGTTGCAGCATTCAACAGTTTAAGTTGAGGTGTCAAGGATTTAACCTGGGCTTCTTGCTTTGGAAGCACAAGAGTCTTAGCCACTAGACCACCAGTGAAGTCCCAGCAAGCAAGATTTTTAATGGCATCTCTGAAAGCAGTGGAAAGACATGAGATTGTAAGCTAGAAGGAGATGGGTTTAATTTCTGTCTCTAAGACTCAGTGGAGAAATCTTAGGTAAATCCCCTAATTTCTCTGAAATGGTTTTCTCTTTGGTAAAATGGAGATGATGACATAATTGTTTTAGGATTAACTGAGACAATACATATGCAATGGATTCTCTTGATAGAGACTGGATTTTGAAATTTGAAAAGCAGAATGAAAACTGTAACTTAAAATTTACAAGCAATTCCTTCCTGGTAAGAAGTAAAGATTTGGATATACATTGAAAATATATCTACATTGAAAGTATATCTACTACTGTGGGCAGGAATCCCTTAGAAGAAATGGAGAAGCCATCATAGTCAACAACAGAGTCCGAAATGCAGTACTTGGATGCAATCTCAAAAATGACAGAATGATCTCTGTTTGTTTCCAAGGCAAATCATTCAATATCATGGTAATCCAAGTCTATGCCCCAACCAGTAATGCTGATGAAGCTGAAATTGAACAGTTCTATGAAGACCTACAAGACCTTCTAGAACTAACACCCCCCAAAAGATGTCCTTTTCATTATAGGGGACTGGAATGCAAAAGTAGGAAGTCAGGAAACACCTGGAGTAACTCCAAGGCAAATTTGGCCTTGGAGTACAGAATGAAGCAGGGCAAAGACTAATAGAGTTGTGCCAAGAGAATGCACTGGTCATAGCAAACACCCTCTTCCAACAACACAAAAGAAGACTCTACACATGGACATCACCAGATGGTCAACACCGAAATCAGACTGATTATATTCTTTCAGCCAAAGATGGAGAAGCTCTATACAGTCAGCAAAAACAAGACTGGGAGCTGACTGTGGCTCAAATCATGAACTCCTTATTGCCAAATTCAGACTGAAACTGAAGAAAGAGGAGAAAACCAATAGACCATTCAGGTATGACCTAAATCAAATCCCTATGACTATACAGTAGAAGTGAGAAATAGATTTAAAGGACTAGATCTGATAGACAGAGTGCCTGATGAACTATGGATGGAGGTTCGTGACACTGTACAGGAGACAGGAATCAAGACCATCCCCAAGAAAAAGAAATGCCAAAAAGCAAAATGCCTGTTTGAGGAGGCCTTACAAATAGCTGTGAAAAGAAGAGAAGTGAAAAGCAAAGGAGAAAAGGAAAGATATACCCATTTGAATGCAGAGTTCCAAAGAATAGCACGGAGAGATAAGAAAGCCTTTCTCAAAAAAAAAAAAAAAAAAAAAAAA